>JAJLZH010000002.1:600000-1192475 GCA_030572115.1 Starmerella apicola | reverse complement strand
AACTCCGATACAGGGAATCGAACCCTGATCTTGTCGGTGAGAGCGACACGTCCTAGCCATTAGACTATATCGGATATTACTGAAAGATAGGTCTCACTGAGTCATCTAGTGTTGAGTTTTTTATGTTACAATTCTTGGGAGATACAACTACTTACTGAAGTTACGATTTTTTTGTTTTTATAAGTAATAATTAATATATTCTTCATTGATTTAACTAAATCGATTAAATCCTGGTATTATCTATATTTTTCATTTATACTTCAGATTTTACGTTGTGGTTTCTAATTAGCCTACACATTGTTTAGAATAGATTTACATTGGTGTTAAGCAGACGCGAATACTGACAGATTTCCGTATCAAGCCAACTACACATTGAAATAATCATAACTATTTTAATATAAATGTTACATCAATTATAAAATTCACTATACATGAAATATCATTGAGAAGCAAAATAATGTTTACTTATGAGAATTTTTGTTAAAATTGCTATTTAATAATAACATGAAAAATTTCAGCGAGAAATAAGAGGGTTAGGTTACACATGATGTGATTGTGCCTTGACATATATAATAAAATGTTGTAAGTGAAATACTCCATTATTGCCAAAAACTGTATTGTATTACAGAATTGACAAAATTTGGCTATAAATACACATAATTACTGTCACTCGGAGTCAGTACTAGCCGAAGCGCTTGTACCACTGAAGCAGCTAAGTTTTGACGTGGTAGGTTGTGTTAACCTTGTGTTGCATGGACGCTGCCCAAATCAAGGACACAGAATGGATTCCTGGTACGGACCACATCCTAAATTACTCTGATCAGACTGATGTTCAGAAGGATGGCGATGTAATTTTAATCCCCCAACCTACCATCAGTCCGAATGACCCACTCAATTGGAGCAATACTCGCAAATATGTGCAATTGATGATGGTACTTCTTTTCACTGGATTGACAGCAGCTACATCCAATGCTATACAAGCTTCTCAAGATGGAATTCAAACTTCATACCCTGATATAAGTGACAATGTCTTTAATACAGGTGATGGTGTTTTATTTCTTGGTGTCGCTTGGTGGACCCTCTTCAGCTCTCCGAGTGTTCATCTTTATGGGTCACGTATAGGATATCTTGTCAGCATTCTATTGAGTATTGTTGGCAATGCTTGGTATGCTAACTGTACTAGAGTGGGCGATGTAGTCTGGTCCCAGCTCTTCATTGGTGCTAGTGAGAGTGTTGCAGAGGCGGTTGCTCAGTTGAGTATCACTCAGGTATTTTTTCAACATCAAGCAACTAATTACATTGGCATATATGTGCTTGCTATCTCTGTTGGCACCTTTTTAGGTCCTTTAATTGGTGGTTTTATAGCTGATCTAATCAATTGGCACTGGGTCGGCTACATAGGCGTAATATGCTCCGGTTTTATTGGCATACTGTTGCTCTTCGGATTAGAGGAGACATATTTTGACCGTGCTCATTTTATGCGCAAAACTGGAGGTTCGAGTCAAAATACCAATAATGAAGACAAAGTTCAGGGATCCGCAGATAGCGTATCTGGAATACCTGTCCAAGTTGTCCATTCTGGCAGCAGTTCAGTGTCAGAAAAGGATGGTGAAAAAAATTCTGGCGATGCTGGCTCGGATGATGACATACCGTATGTCACTTCCTCAGCTCGTCCAGATATAGTTCATGAACAAAAGCAAGACATTGCAGACAAGCCAAAGTCCTACTGGCAAAGAATTGCGCTCATAACTCCGGCCGTAAACATCAAAGGCTTGGGTATCCAGCAATACATTAAACGGATTCTACTCACATTGCGTGTATTGGCATTTCCGCCTGTTATTTATAGTGGTCTACAGTGGGGTGCACAAGATGCCTGGCTCTCGTTTTATGTTGACTTAGAAGCAACCGCTTATTATGACCCACCTTATAACTATAGTGATGCTGGTGTTAGCATTATGAACATTCCAAGTCTTATCGGTGCAGTAATCGGCTGCATTTATGGTGGATGGTTTAGTGACTGGTTTGTTATGTGGTACGCCAAGCGTAATGGAGGTGTCAGGGAAGCTGAGACCCGGTTATGGTGCCTGCTGCCTGCCGGCCTCATTTCACCTGCTGGAATGTTTCTTTTAGGCATCGGCACACAAAGGGGATGGGCTTGGTACGCGCCTTATGTTGGTCTAGCCATGATTGGCTTCGGATGGGGTTGCTGTGGCGATTTAAGTATGAGCTATCTTGTGGATTGTTATCCAGAGATGGTTCTTGAGGGAATGGTAGGCGTCTCACTTATCAACAATAACATTGCTACAGTTTTTTCTTTCGTGGTTGATCGTTGGACTTACTCTATTGGGATCCAAAACACATTCATCTCCATTGGAGTTCTCAATTTTTTCTTTGTATTTTTGAGCATTCCAATGATTATCTATGGAAAGCGTTGTAGGCGTTGGACAAGAAACATGTATGTCAGATTTGTTGAGGCCAGAGATAGTCTAAACTCATAAGATACATTGTACTAAAAATATAAACTGTCTCAAATAATTGCTATTTATTTTGTTATGAAGGAAGATGATTTTAAGTGCCTCAGATAACTCTTATAATAAAAAAAGGAAATAATGAATATTAGGGTATTATCATTAATAGTAATAAATAAATTATGTACAGTTCAATAAACCGAATCTACGGATTCAGCATATCATTTGGTCGAGCTCGTTGAGCTCGAGATTTTCCGGCGACGCCACGTCTTCAATCCAAGACTCATGCTCATGCTTAGATTCAGATAAATCTGTGACAGGTGAAAATTTAGGAGAGAACACAGCTGTCATCGCATCGTATCCAACCATATCATAATATAAATTTACTCGAGGACCCTGCTCAAGCTTTTTAAGTGACGAATTGGGAGGTGTGGGCGCTCGGTGATCAGGTGGAATAGGAATATCCGAGTCACCTGAAGTAACCGAAGGAACCTCACTATTAGTCCTTCGTCGCTTCGCACTACTCCATGATGTTGTTTCATCTTTTGGGGTCATTGGCTCATTTTGGTTGTCTCCATCGCTTTCCGCAGACGAAAGGCTAGGGGAAACGGATCCATCACTAGCATCTGACATTCTTCTTTTGGGTGTTACTGAACCAGCAGTCACACTTGAAGTTGGTGGGGTATATCTGTAAACTAATCTTCTGGGAACATCAGTGCTTTGGGCCCTAGTAAGAGGAAGTTCAGCCAGCTGATCTTGTGTTGGATTAGGTGAGTCGTTGTGAACCCTGCGGAACACTGCATTAAGTTTTGAAGAGAGAATAGATGAAGAAATACCATTAAACCCAGGTTGATCAACTTCTTTATCTAGTTCAGCTGCCAGTTCTTTGGTGGTCATACCATTGGGGGTGATGCTCTTGAGAACTTTCACACACAATTGAACAAGAATTGCATTTTGGTCGGCAGGCGTCACGGAAGAAGCCATTTTTGTAGTTAAAATTCAAATGACAAATTTCCAGTACTGAGAGGTTCGAGGCCTGTTTATGCTTACTATAGTTATCTTGGTGGAAATTGCGACAGTCCTAGAACTTATTAAATTAACCGTATCAAGTAACTACTGCGCAAACGTAGCCAATCCGAAAATGCGAGATATCAGTACGACTAGGGGTTTCGTTCAATTTAAGCAGACTTCCAAGAGAAGATTAAAGCATTGTGACTTTAATCCTAGTCACTGATCTGGGCAGGGATATGACTAACATAAATATAGGGTAAGGCAAGCCAAGATTACACACCCGACAGAAGTGGTTGTGGCTCCCAGGTTATTAATAATACGAGTCATTACTAATATGTATGATGAAGAAATTGCATTTATCAAAATAAGGATAATATAACTAAAATAAGGTACTTATAAAATGGAAGATATCTCTAGCCGATTATAATCAAAATAGTTTATGCTTATCATCGTTGCTTCACGGCAAACTGCCGTACAAGAGCCTGCATAAGAGTTAATGCAATATCAATCCCGATACTGCCCTGGGCATCATCAGCAAGACCAAGCCCTCCTTGCAGGCTGAAACAATCGCAATATACCCTTAACCTAATATATTGGCTTGGAGTGACAAATTTCTTAAATGATTGAAAAATAAATACTCAAATATCATCTTATTCCCTATGACTCTTCGTATTCATAATTTCATCATAATTATATATAAATTTTAAAGGAATCAATACTATTAGCTATTAAAGTTGTAAGTTGCATTTTGGTAGCGCTATTTTTATCAAGGATTTTTGAAAATGTGAAATATGCTTAGTCACAAGCATCGATTCTGCGCACGCTATGGCATAATAATATAACGAATAGTTAGAATTTTCTTTTTCTACTTCGCGAAACTATACACTGATATACTAACGTTTTGCATAAATTATGCATCTTTTGCACCGGATGTAGAATTTACAATACTCGTAGAAGAAATCACTGGGATCAAAATGTGCTGACAAAGAAGAAAACAGCCTAACCCATATAAACATGTGACTAGAATAGTATACTCAGCACGCATAGCAAGAGCACCTGACCAAGAGCACCTGACTTACACTTGATTGTCAGACTTGACGGGACCCTGAGTGACGTGGCCAATTTCACAAACGGTATTATGTTCTATACCCCGGACTCATAGCTAATTAAGGGCTAGGTTAACATGTAAGTTTTATTTACCTGAAGGCTAATCAACAGGACCTTACCCTAATCAATTAACGGTTTGTCAACGTTTACGGGAAAGTTCTGAAACGAACACTCAGTATAGTCGATCATGGAGAATAAAACTTGATATGCCCCTAATAAAGATTCTTAATATATTTAGTCGGTATCAGCGAGTAAATCATTAAATATTATAGCAACAATACAGAAATTTTAACTCTATTTACATTAAAATGAAGCTGCTTAAATCTTAATATTTGCCTGAAGGCGCAGCATTTTCATTTTCTGGTGTGAGTGGCATTCCAGCATTATTACTGACGGCTCTTAAATGCGCTTGAACGGTTCCCATATTAGAATCATAACTCGCAAATTGTGATCTCTCAGGCGTAAGAGGCTGCGAGGATGAATCAAACACAGAAAAAGACGCCAATGAAGAGCTTTCTGTAGTATAATAAGGCGAGATATGAGTAACTGGACGGGTATACGCCTCGAAGAAGTTGACAAACAGCAGAGACGCAGAAAATTGCTCCTCACCTGAGTAACGCGCAGCGCTCTCACTGGGAGCTTGAGAAATTAATGAGACTAACGTCTCGAAACACTCTTGTGTCGAACCTTGAGGGTAAACAGATGGCCACCCTCTCATCTGTAGAATTTCAAGAGCGGTAGTCGAAAAAGCGACAGCCGACGCAGCAATAACCGAGGGCCTGATACCAACAAAGTCCCTTGAGAACAAGGCACATTCACAGATATACTGTGACATCGCTTTTACAACATTATAATCTTGTTGACAAAAACTCAGCGAAGGGTTAGTGTTAAGTGAGTTGCGGCCTGGATGTAATTTGAACTTAGCGATGTCGATCGCAGAAATATCGTTATTCAACAATCGTGCAACTTCTGCTACGCTCATATCAATAAAATCATTGGCAACTGGCGCTAAGATATCCCACTCAAGAGTACAAAGAACGTGAAACTCCATTTCACGAAACATGTTTTCCTCATAGGTCTTAGCACAGAGAAACGCTAGGGTTCCAGTTGACGGTACATTATGCTTCTCATCGATAGTCTTGGAAGCGAGCCACAAGCATACACAACCAAGGAGTTGAAAGTGACGTGCATGAACTACACGTAAAGACATATAACGATCAAGGATGTTAGCGGCTAAAGCAAGAGTTTTCGGGATCAGGTCGAGCGCAGCTTGAGCCTGAGCCATAAACTCTAGAAGCTGGTATCTCATTTCCCAAGTGACTTCTGGTTGAAGTTCAATGAATTCAGGATTACCACATTTAGTGACCTCTTTGCACTTCAAGTTACTCGAAATGTCAGCTTCGAGTTCTACAAGTGCAAGATGAGCGGCGCCATCTACATAACATGTCATCATTTTGTGTTCGGACCAATAGTTGATTTAATAGGATGAAATACTTTGGCGCCTGTAATTATCTCAAGGAGAGTTGAAGGTGTGTAAGCTAGACTTGCAAAAAAGTTAGTGTGGCTGAATAAAAAATTATAAGACAAGAACCAAGACTGAAGTTTAGCAAACAGATAAACAAAAGGAGTATCCTTAATTCTTGTATATCTGTGGGAAAAGTCTTATCGTCTCGGATTGATCGACTCTAGTACCAGCCCAAAGCGTATCAAAATTTGTCCTATTAGCGGGTGAGAAAAAAAGGGGAGCGGGGGGAGTATATTATACTAAGAACAACCTGTGCTAATAGTATGCTTTTGTCTATTAAGTAGAAGTAACTCAACTGAAGAGCACCTATACCTAAAATCGAAGACAGAACAAAGCTTGCTAGCACGAGGGGAAGCAGAGCTGTATTTATTAATTTGATACACTAGGGTTGTAGGATTCATTTTTCGAATCTTGCAGCCCCGATGCATACGGAGGGTTGGGTCTAATGAGAGCTTGGATTAGGAAAAAGGTCTTAGCGCCTGAGCTCGGACCAGCTAACAGTGGTACATCAGTGATCATGTTTGCTTTTGAGATCTTGAGATCAAGATTATGACGTATAGAATAAATAAAAATATTATATTTTTCAGCGGTAGAAAGGTGATTTAGCGCTTCGATGTACACGTACACATTCGCACTTGTTCCAGTGTAAAATTCTTTCTTAATGAATAAGTACACGTGATTCAATGAAATTAAAGGCCGTAGGGGACTTCGGGGTTTCAATTTCTCCCTCACCCAGCTACACTTAGCAGTCGCAGTCTGATGACCTACAACACCCTTACCCCAACATTTAGCCAATACAACACCGCTATTTGACCTCATTAAAATTGGATGGATGGGTATAAGTCACGTGAAGCTAATTAAAACTCATCAATAGCAAGTATCTAAACCCCTGCAGTTACCTATACAAAATTATCGACATCACCCAAAGATAACATATGATCATGTATTTCACCTTTTACAATTATTGGAAGGTTTACTTAACATAAAATTTAAAAACACTAGTGCTTCTTTTGAGAGGAGCCCGTCGAGATCAACTTATAATACTGGGGTAGGGTAAATCATAAGCCGATAGCCTCCCCACCCCCCTTCGCTCATTCTATCTATTTTTGTTAGTCATCCTCTTATGATAAGAAGGACCCCTTGGTTGTTGTTATAGAGAAACACTTTCAGTCATTCTATTTTAGAAAAAATAACGCAAATAAAAAGATGTTTAACTTCAGTATATATTCAGATTTATTTTAGCTGTTTCCTTGATCACTTCTCATTTTATTCCTATGATAGTTTCTGCAGTTTGCTACATCTGACTGATTGATGTTCGGCTCTTCGCTCTCTCACTTTGTTTGCTTGCAATTTTTCAGTATCGTTTCAACGTTTATACCGAGGAGATCCATATACTATAATGTGCTATATCAGTGATCCTGGGTATGTTTGGAATCAAGTTGATCAGCAACCCCATCAAATGGCAATAGAGTCTAAGATAGTAATGTCAAAGTTAAATTAAAAAATTAAGTTCACATGAGTAATAAACAAATATACAGGATATTTCACAAAATATATGACTGCTATTTATAATAAAAGCTTACACTAAATAGAGAAATTCTAACTCGGGCCGGAATTCTCCATACATTTAGAAATAACCCACGATCTGTTTCTTTTCCGATGCCCAAATCAAACCCTTGCCATAAATGCATAATTATGTATATATATGCATAGATATTAGGGTACAAGAGTTTGAATTCTCAAGGCGAACGGTAGATAAGCGAAATCCATAAAACACCGATGATGTAGACTTATACTTTAACGAAAAGCTTTTATTACATTTTTTAAGTCGAAGGTGAAATGTTATATATTTTTTCCTTGGTTGTGTGATACTTTGTTAAAACGGGTCCATTGTCTTTTCACGATCGTGGTAAGGGGTCTCCTGCATAAGCCTTGATGTAAGGGTTGAGATAGTTAGTAGCTGTTTTTCACTTGCGTGAAAGAACGATTTCATTTACAATATGAGATATGAGCCTTCATGGAACAAGTCCCATGACTAATAAACAAATAAATAAATAAGTCTACGACAATTTAATAATTTTTTGATCAATATCACACTGGTTAGGTAAGTCTTTAATGGGTTGGAATATTCCGAATGTAGTTATTTCACGTAAGTATTTTTACACATTTCTGTATCTGATTTTCGATCGACGATTGGTTTGACTAGCTACCAGAATCCTCTCCGGGGACTTACATCTGCCAAGTATCTACTACGGTCGAGCATGCATAAATTGCTATCGTATTAATAATCGATTTAACGGTATTACAGATCGAGCCGTTGGAAATGTTCGATGAAGACCACTTGGGTTTATATGAGCTATAATAAGAAATTAATCCATATAATTGTAACACGCAGTTTATTGATTATATATTGCAGATTAAAATAAAGATAAAAAAGTAGCATTACTTCTTTATTGACCTAGCAACTGGAGTAAACCCGCTTTAGAAGTCTTCTTGGAATCTGAGGAAGAGTTATTACTGGGCTTAGCATTAGAAGAGCCGGTGTTAGTTTTTAATGGTGGATCGCCCAAGAGATTCATTAACGAAAACTTGCTATTTTGAGAAGATGCATGTGTTGTATCTTTAGCACTGCTACTTCCACTTTGCAAAAGCCCAAGAGATGAATTTTTAGCATCAATGTCCTTGCTTGAATTCTCTGAGGTTGATGGAGATTTTAGATGATCTCTAGTAAGTATGTCGGACTCATTTTTGAGAAGCGATTGTAGCTTTCCACCCGGCTGTGTACTCTCAGTAGCCCCTAATAGACTCATTAATGACGGGCTAGCCTTTTTGTTTGGAATTGTAGACTCTACAGAATTTGCATTCTCATTGTGTTGCTCTTCAGACACATTTGGAGTGTTGGTACTAGTAGAGTTAGGAATCATGCGATTGCTATGTGTCTCTTTTGCACCTACAATATCACGGAGATTCGCATCATCATTTTCAGCTGAAATTTGATTAAGAGAACCATCGGACTGAACTGGTTCCATCGTCTTTTGTGATGTAGGCGGAATTTCATGATTTCCTTGCGAGCCTAGAAGGTTCAGAAGAGAAGATTTCCGGGGATTTTGGCTCTCTTGCGATTTGGCAGATTGCGAATCATCCGGGGAGCTTTCTACGTTGGTAGAATCCCCGTTGCCATTTAAAAGCTTCATGAGATCATTCCCAGCCTTCAAGTTGATTACAGAGTCGTTCTTTTGTTTGTCTGTGCTAGCATTCTGAGAGGACTCTTGATTCTCTTTAGGAGCGGAATTGGTATCCCCAAGCAAATTCATCAATGATTTTTTATTTTCAGGCTTTGGGGGCTTAGCATTAGTGGGTTTGTTAGTATCAGACACAGGTGGCATTCCTGGACCATCCAACAAATCAGTTAATTTACGCTGTTTATTGCTGTTCTTCGAGTTTAAAACCTTTAGCAACGCTGTCTGAGGAAGTACTGGCTTACGTGTAGGCATTGAGCTGCGAGGCTTTCGGGGGTTAGCGCGGCGTGAAGTAACCAAGCTTTCCAGAATTGAATTGGGGGGCAACGCAGGCGAATCTATCGCCAATTGGTCAACTGATTCAGGGAGCTGAGGTTGCCCAGGCTGAGAAGCGGTCTGATTAAACTCCCTCTTAAGTAGTGAGAGGATTTGCTTCGCACCATTGAGCTCGTTACTACTACCGCCAGTTGCTTCTTCCAGAGGTTGGCCTTCATCAATAAGCTGTTGCAAGACCTCGTGATCGGACGCGACCGGTTGTTCTGAGGACTCAACAGAATCAGGTGGGTGCTGTGCTTGCCATGAGAGCTGTTGTTGCTGGTGCTGTTGTTGCATTTGCTGCATCTGCTGGTACTGGTAGAGCTGTTGCTGCTGCTGCAAAGGCATTGCATAAGGCTGAGGTGCCGAAAACGGGGACCCATAAGACATCCCTTGAGCAATAGCAGAGGAATGAATGGTACCGGAACCATTCAGAAGACTTGCCTGTTGCTGATAGAGTTGCTGCTGCTGATCGGGTTTCAGCAAGGAAAGCAGTTCCTGGCGTGTTTCTTGGGCAGAATCCTCTGGTTTCTTGATTCCAAGCATTGACTTGAGATTATTAGAGTCACGAGCATTGCTTCTACTCTTACTGATGACCTTAGATTTGCTTCTTAGAAAGTTGCGCAACTGTTTGTAAAATATGTGCGTCGCATTAGTAGTGGTGATCTGATTCTTTTTGTTACCTTTATCTGGGTGCCCACTACTGCTGCCCCTTCGAATTGTTTTAGTTTTAGGCGCAATAGCGGCAATGGGAAACCACTTGATACTCGATATTTCTTTTCTTGTCCGAGTCTCGAATTTAGTACTATTAGGAACATTCATAGCTACGTAGAAACGTAAATTCTTATCTCCAACATTACGTTGCAGATAATCCCTTGAACTTTGAATGTAGGGACCCATGTTGAAACCAGTTTCTTCATAAACTTCACGGATAGCACAAGCCATGTCCTCCTCTTGTTTATTAATTTTTCCTCTTGGGAAACCCCAAGAAGAGTGATTCCAGTCAGAAACTAGAAGAACTTTCTCATTTGTTTCATTAAGGATGATTCCTCCACGTACAGGGATTCCTTGCTTGTACTTCTTGAAGTCGATTAGCGCCTGTTCCCAGTCACCGCATATCGAGCTCAAGTATGGAACTGCGCAATAAATCGCTTTAACAAAGTGATAAATACTCAAATAGGGTAGTTCATGGTCTTCCTCTCTTGCGAAATCCTCATAAAACCAATGCGCTTCTTCTACTTGAAACATAAATCTGGAGGAACTGGACAGATCTTCCGGCGGACAGTTCAGGATAAACCGCACAGCTAAATCCATCAGTGTATTTTGCAGGCCCTGGCCTTTATAGCTAAAGCTATTCGGGTCAGTCATTATGCCGTTTTAGACACTTTCGCTAGGTGTGATTATTAGTTGCACGTTTGATTGTAGTTGAGTGGACTCAGACAACCTAAAGCCCCGGCCTGGGAGTAGCAATATGACGTATCTGACTCGTTGAAACTTGCGCTGGTTATAGAGAAGAACAATTTTTTACATAATAGGAGCATTTTAATAAATTTATAAATTTAATTTGTAATTTTGATATAAAGGAAAAAAAGAGTGAAATTTGTCCCCATTTAGGTTCTATTTTCCTTTTCTACTTTGGAGGTAGTATACGGGTGGGTGGACTGGTATTCATGCTTTTGTCAACAATCATCACATCACTACGTGCTACCCCACACCTCCACGGCATCAAAAGTGACATGCTGTCCTCTGATGAAAAGCTCATACTCCAACTTTTGGACAAATTAGGCAGCAGTAGTCTTTGTATACAGGATCAAGGAATACAAGTATCCGAAATTCTAGAGCGAGTTCAGCGCCTCGAGGACGAGTTCAATGAGAAGGAGTTACTTGGTATACCTGCATCCAAGACTTTCGTGACTTTGGCTCGTAGACGACTAGTAGAAGCGCAGCAAATGAGCCTCGATAATTTTAATTTGTTAAGGGAGTCCAGAGTCGCCAAGAAACACGAAACACCACCTTCAGAAGCTCCCAGAAGCGACGAAGAAAAGCTCTTTGGGAACAGAACACACTCTGATGATCTACAGCAGACACTTTACGAAGCAAAGACCGAATCTCTTACTCAGATTCTCAATAGAATGCATAATGTGGCCCAAGAAGAAGTCATAAAGGGAGAGCTCAACATATCAGAGCTCGATACCTCATCTAAAACACTGACAGAATTGCAGAGCAAGTATTCAGCTGTAGATGTGCTACTCAATGGCTCAAAAAGACTAGTGAAAGTACTTGATGAGGCCGATAAATGGGATAGAAGATTAATGTTAGCGAGCCTGGGGTTCCTGGCATTCGCATTTGCGTACGTTATCTACCGCCGCATACTTCACGGACCCATGAAATTGCTATTTTGGGTACTTTTGAGGCTCATAGGACTATCTAGGCTTATATCAAGGCCACCAAAGAAACAACTGAGTGCCCCTATGAGCGTAAGTGCTCCTCCTGGCGAATCTGTCCTCTCGAGCTATACTACCTCAACCCCAACGACAATAGCTTGGACCAATGACTCAGAAACAAACCAAATTGGTGAAAAAGATGATATCAGTGATAGCATCGTGCGCGAGTATTCGATGGAAACTCAAACTCTTGAGACTCATGCCGAAGATGGACCCAAACATGAAAATGCTAATACTATTCCGACAAACAGCGAGACCCAGAGTTATGAGGAAACTAACATCGAACCAGAAATTATCCATTCTGAACTGTAAAATACTATAGGTCACTGTTTGGTTAAGAAGATAATAATTCGTTAAACATACGTTCACCTATATACGTTCACCTATATATATACATACGTACACGTATATATTCATTACGAGCATCCTTACTAGTTTGTAGTATCAAGCAGGCCATTCTAGTCCCTCCACTGTACCCACACGTCATCAGTTCTGAATCTCTGAGTACAGACGCTATCTTCTATGGAGGTCTTTTGACCTACTCTGTGAGCGAGAAGTCCAGCATGAGCGATCATAATGCCATTATCAATGCAGAAGCGCTCATCAGTTGCAAAAACGGAACCACCGCGGTCTTTAGCCATACTCCCCATCATTTCTTGGAGCCTGATATTTGAGCCGACACCGCCAACTATTAGCACTTGATTAGATCCGACATGAGCCATGGCTCGCTCAGTGATCTCCACTAACATCGAGAACAGAGTTTCCTGCAAACTAAAGCACAAATCCTCAGGTGTATATTTTCCGGAGTTAGCCAGTGTCTCTACTTTCGATAATATTCCGCTCATACTCAGATCCATTCCCTTCACTGTATATGGTAAAGGTGCATACGATTTACCCTTTTTGGCCATCTGCTCAATGTTGTATCCCGGGAAAGGATCGTTACTGATTTTAAGCACGCGCGCGAATCGATCCAAGCAGTTTCCAACCGCAATATCTAAAGTTTCACCGAAAATTCGGTATCGCTGGTGAGAGTAGGCAATTACTTGAGTGTTTCCACCACTGACGTAAAGTACAACAGGATTGTCAGCGCCGGTGATATCTCTACCCATTTCTATATGTCCAACACAGTGATTTACTCCGATGAGTGGCAATTCATACATTTCACTCAGAAGACGGGCGGAAAGTACCACAGACTGGAGTGGCGCACCCATTCCAGGGCCCTGAGTAAATGCAATGACATCTAGATCTTTCGGGGTCAAGTTTGTCTCTTCAAGAGCCCGCTTGATCAGTCTTACTACCCAATTTCGATGGTGTTTTGCAGTGTCCCTTGGTATGAATCCTTCTCCAGGAGGAGCGGTATAGGTGTCTCTGATGTTACAAAGAACTTCTGCACGATTTCCATCAACCAATTGGCCTTTATTGTGCTTGATTATTCCAACACCAAGTTTATTTGCTGAGCCTTCAAGGCCCAGAGAAAGGTAGAAACCTCGTTGAGGAAGATATTTGTCTAGGTCGACCATGCAAAATTCAGCTTACAAATTACAAGCTCATATAATATCTAGCGGATCATTGTGAGAGATGGATCTGGCTGAAAGTTCATTATTGTAAGTTTTTAAAAAGCGAATTATTCAACTAAGTTATATAGTACAATGGGAGAGTTATGGATATAATAATAAAAAAAAAAAAGAATGGTAGAAAATCAAATTAAGCCTGCTCTTCCAGTTCACGCTTTGTTTTCTCGAGCTCTTCGATTTTAGCTTTGGTGGCATTGATTTGATCAAGAATAGCATCTGATGCCTGTGCAACTCTATACATTTCCTCTGCTTCAGTCTGGTAGCTGAATGGAAGTTTTTCTTGGGGTTTAGGATATTTCAGCAGCAAAGCACCTGGCCTCGACGTCAAAAGCTCCAGCATCCCTTCAGTAGGCTCTGAAAATACAAACTCATCATATATGATACTCTCTACTGGCCGTGGCACCGGAATTCCAGATGGAAGTAATGCAGGAGGGTTGGCTTCAAACTCGGGTCCGTAAGGGTGGAGTTTCAAATGGTGATGAAGTACGATCTGCTTTTCACTCGCCACAGAAGCAAAGAAAATTCGAATTTGGATTTCGAACTCACCCCATCCAGTCTCGGTGACTTCAAATGGAGGTGATTCAATTGTGCGTTGTGGCATATTGTACGTGTCGTGAAGCTTGAACACAACCTTCTTGATGAAATAGCTCATGTCGTCCTTTCCGGCGGGGTCACGTACAAACACTGTCCATTTATGGGTATGATCAGGCGGTGTGTCTCTTCTGCGGTCCTTCATTTCGAGAGGAACCGTCAGATTCCCGTACATAAACGGGCGTGTCACCGTCAGCTCTTTCACCCGATTTCCACTGACCATCACAGTGCCCTTGACCTAAACGAGTTCGATGGTTCCTAAATAGACAGTGAACGCATATACATACATACATGTATATATATATATATATATAATTAACACGCGCGACTTACCTTATAAGGTTTATAGAATAGCACATAAATTATACAGTAATGCAAATAAGATCATTTCAAAAAAAAGTAAATATATATACAAAATAGAACGAAATAAATATCATCATGGCAGATCCGAGGTATGAAAGCAGCTGGTGTGCATTCCATGTGAGAAATTATATGCAAGTGCAAAATAACAACAGAGCAATAATTAAAGAGAGACAAAGCCTGCCACAACACCCTGCACACCGTTAAACAGCAACACTTGTTCACCATTCTGAATACTTGACTTCAGGATAGTTCCCTCTTTGATAAAACCGAGACCCAAGAGCAGACTTCTGGTAGTACCAACCATTCCTCCATTATTAAGTTTTGGTGTGACCCACTCATCATTACGCTTGAAAGCGACACTCATCATCGTTCCTTCCAGAATTTCTTGGTTAGTGCCCACCAACAAGACTTCTTCTTTCGCCGACTGCAACTTTTTACGTAGTTCATCGTATTCTGTACGGTTTGTTGTCTTAATCATATTCGTGATGGCAGCCTTGTGCTCATCGTTAGACAAATATACCGTGAATACAGGATCGATAGATCCCTCCTTTGCAGGTTGAGTGCTAAGACCTTTGAAAAGATCGTCACGCTCAGGGACAGGCCCGCTGGTAGCTTCAATAGCTCCAGTATGATCTACAGTGACTCGGACTCGCTGAGGCTGATCTTTTCCGACCTTATCCACTGCTTCATTCATTTTAGCAATCATGGTAGAGTGCGAAATATGCACACCATCCCAGCCCAATAGCGTTGCACCGTACTTCAGACGTCGGTGATGGAGTTTACTTAAAAAGAAAACATCATCGTCGCTATCCTCCATAGCTATCGGCACTCTTCTTGTGAGATGTTTCAGTTGAGGGTCATAACGCAATGTAGTCATCAATACATCTGGAATCTGTTGCTCATTTGGAGATTTGGATTGCAAAAGATTCTTGAAGAGCTCCTCTCCATCCTTAGGAAGACCACAAAGTCTCATATTACACCACCAATTCTGGTTTGTTTAGTGTGGATGAGCTTTTGAGTGAGTGCTCGCTGGTAATGATAGTGGGTGTGTTATCACGTGTGGGCTCAAGCTACACTCACGCTTTTTTTTAAGACCATCCACGTTTTCACACACGCCTAATCGGGAATGACTACGTAGATAAAGTTACTGCTGGTATAAACATTATAATAATTTATTTTGATAAACTTACTTTCATCCGTACTCTTTATTATTCATATTATTCTATTGATGTAAACTTATATAAGTAGAATATCAACAAATACTAAAAGATATTCAAGTCCACCGCGACCGAATACTGGGCTTACTATTATTATTTACTATCTTTTTTGTCACTGTCGGGTTGCACCGTTTGTAGTACGGGAACGGAGAAGCGCGAGAAGACACATAATAAGTGAAGTGGGTGATGGGTAGGCGGAACATTACCAGCAGCAGCAGCTCATAGGGTAAGGGGATATGGGTCTGTTAGCTGTAGTGGCATCAAGGGCGCGAAAGTTTGGTCTGCTTCCGCGGGTCATTAAGGCCTTACCAATAGTATCTGTGCTATGCTTTTTGGTTGGAATAGCATTCTTGGCCTCTATGCCGTTGGAAGGTATGTTTAGAGGTACATATAAGAGCGAAAACGCATTGATGCCTCACGATGCGCTTACATTTTACCGTGAAAGTGATTGGGACGTGTTGCGGGCTCTTAAGCTTGAGGCGCGGGACATAAAAGATACAGAAGACCGAAATAAAGTCGTTAAAGAACTATTTGAAGGTTATGGATTAGCTGCGTACAATACAAATCCTGATAGTCTTGCAAACTTAGCTAACAATACTGTTTATGCAGTGTCAAGTGCATCAAGAGGACCTCATAATGAAGCAATCGTAATTGCAGCTCCATGGATTGTAGATGGTGACCAATTTAATGAAGGAGGTGTTGCAATGACACTTGGGTTGGCTCGCAGCATTGAGAAGTGGTCATTTTTGCAAAAGAATCTCATATTTGTATTACCTAGCACTACAAGAGATTTGCGTAAGTGGGTTGAGGCCTATCACACATCTTTACAGCATACTGCAGGTAGCATTGAGGGTGCAATCGTGATGGAATATGCCAGTGATCGTGAATTCTACAGCTCAGTAGAGGTGTTGTTTGAAGGTCTCAATGGGCAGCTTCCCAACTTAGATCTAGTAAATGTTGCCATCCATTGTGCTAGAGCGGAAGGCTCCAGACCTGAAATTCTTGGCAGCGAAGACACAAATGGCTACACTGGTAGACTCAAAACGATGCTTAGACACATAAGCCAACAAGCCAGTGCGGGCGTAATTCCCGACACAGCCTCTGCAATGTTCTCTGGTTATAGAATTGATGCCGTTACTTTGAGAGCGGTTTTCAATTCTGAGTTCAATAACGATATCACCACATTTGGGCGCATTTGCGAGAGCACAGCAAGGAGTATTAACAATCTTCTGGAGCACTTCCATCAGTCATTCTTCTTTTACCTCTTACTGGGAACTAATTACTTCGTTTCCATTGCCTCATACTTACCTGCAGCCATGCTTGTCGCAGGGAGCTTCTCGATCATGGCTCTTTACTGGATCTTCACCATGAATTCAGCTAGTGTGAGTGAAGCTGCCCAAGCAGGAATAGGAGTGGCTCTGATTACAGTTTTGTCTAGCATTTGTGGCTACTGCTGGTCAGTGGGTCATACACTTGCGGCCATCGCTTCTGGCGTACTGCTCGTACTTTTGGGCATCACGCTGTCTTTTGTATTTAGTCTCCGGGCCCGAGGTGTGCTTTATGCGACTGCCCTCGCTATTGCAGGTTTGCAATTATCAGCATTAGCTATGGTTAACTTTAGCCTGTCTTTTGTTGTTGGAACGTTAATGGTTCCATTGTCATGGATTCGACCTAGTAGAACTCCTAAGTTGAATATTGCTATTGTGGTACTGGCGTGCCCAGCTGCTATCCTATCTACAGTTGCTTGGTACTACTATGAAATACCTGCACTCGCCCTTGTAGAGCAAATCAGTGACGCTTTTAATGATATATCTGTCAATACATGGATGGTCATTTGGGGAGTATGGATACCATTGTGGGTTGCCAGCGCTATTGCAGCATGAAAATAAAATAAGATAGAATTCCCCCAAAAGCCATTAAAATCATACATCTAAGTATTCTTGTGCATCTCTTATGTATTATACATAGTATTATATATTATATATATATATTTTAATCTAGAACAATATCGCCATCTTCATTGATTTCGAGCTTCTCATCAGCTTCATTATTAGTCGCCTCTTGCTCGGCATCGTCATCCCTTGTACGCTTGATCGTCGGTTTAAGAGGAATACGTATATCATCCACGCCAAGTTCAGATCCATCATCAATGTAAAGCTGAAGGTTCACTCTTCTATCATCTTCATCCACAACTGTCACAAAATTATCCACAAGGCTGAGTTCACTAAGAGTTCGGCTAGCCTGTTCATCGAAATCTGGATCATACAGCAGTTTATCAGTGACCAGACTAACTTCATCATATCCCAGCTTAAGCTGCAGTATCTGCTCAATCAAGGTCTGCAGAGTTGTGGATGGTGCAGCTCTAACAGTAGTGCGAGCACAGCTGCTCACTGGGCATGAGCTGGAGGGAGGTTGCAGCTTGTCGCCAAGAAGAGCTGATGTTTGCGAGCGGAAGATATTGACATCGCGCAGGTATGGGAACAATTCCTGACCAGATAAAATCTTCAGTGCCTCTACGACACCCAATCCAGAAACGACCGCATTCGTGGTGGCCACTGCAGGAATAATGTTACCGGCCATCTGCTTGATTGTAAACTTACTGCGCTGGGGAATTCCAAATATGTGAGAGCGCAAGATCGTAGCTGCAACGACAAAGTCTAAAGTATCCTCATCATCCTTGTCAAAATCAATCGAGTCAATGTTGCTCGTATTTAACCTATTAATGAGGTGCTCAGTGCTTGTTTTGAGAACACCTAAAGCCTCGTCAACAGTCCAGACTTTCTGGTCATCAAGACTACTACTTTCAATTGGCTCCACTTTGCTGAAGTCTACTTCAAGGGGCTTGGGTGCGTGCCCCAAGTCTTTCCATAGTTGCTGTGCGAGCAGTAAACGGCGGATATCAGCAACATAGACCTTATCAATCAAGCGCTGCATGAATCCAGGAGTATTTAGGCTACTCTTGAGATCAGAAAGCTCGTTGCTCTCTTTATTTAGCTGTTGGATCTCCTCCTTATTTTCTTCCTCGCCTTCGCTTTGTTCCTCAGGTTGTTCCTCAGGTCCGAACAGTAAAGCGAACAAAAAAGACTTTGCCCATACAACACAATGAATCGGTTGACTTGGGGTGCTACGGATTGTACAGACAGGGAAAGTTTTTGGAGCAGGGTGGCTACGACAGTCATAGCACTCGCTCTTCTGGGGTAAGATGACCTGCACCTGACCAGCAAAGCCAGCAGAGCCGCAGTCAATAAGAGGTAAATTCACAGAAACACACATTTTGTTTACGTGTCTGCGTGCCTCTGCATTGTCCAAAGCATTGAATGCTATGTCAAAGCTCCTGAACCACTTGGGGCTGAACTGAGGGTCTGTAATGATATTTCCCACATAAGGGATCAAATGAACGTCAGGATTAAACTGACTTGCAACATCGCAAGCAACAACCGCCTTGCTTTGCTTCACATGCTGCCTGCTGAACAGGAACTGACGATTGAGGTTGCTTAAGTCGATGGTGTCCAGGTCAATGACGTGAATCTCTCCAAAACCAGCAAGCACCAGCTCTTTTAATAATTCACAGCCGATACCACCAGCACCAACAACTAATACTTTGGATGTTCGCACCCTATTGAGTGCTGGCTCACCAAGAAGCCGTTTGGTCGCCTCGTACATGTGTTACGCGAACCCAACCCAGACCACTTTAAAGCTTAATATGGCGATCGTAACAATCCAAGACAAGTATAGGTATTCGGTTGAAAAGTATTGACATACAAACAAAAAAAAATAGTTAAATATTCAAACTGATACAATAAATAAATCTTAATTTAACCGAGGAATCGGCTGTAGTTGTTTTCAATGACTTTTTCTGGTTCGTTCCATCGGAAATGGTTTCCAAACAAGGCAAGCGATTGTTTCACCATGTCCTCTTGAAACTCACCAAGCTTGTTCATGTCACTCTCGGTTAGAACATATTCTGGTTTGAGTACGCCCAGTAGTTTGACCATTTTTGGGGGAGGAATTCTCCCATTTATGAGTATTGCGATACTCACGTATATTGGAACTTTGAGCTTACACCAAGAGTCGCGGTAAAATTCAGGACTCCCACCATATGAATGTAAGCACGCAGCTCGTAAATTTGAAAACTGCCTTACGTCTTCGTACAATGGTTGTGCGGCTTGGACACCATGGAGCGATACAGATCGATGGAGTTCGTCTGCGATAGCTAGCTGTGCCCTCAGTACCGCACGCTGGTGATCCATTTTGACTCTGTAGGGCAGCAATTGGCCCTTGTGTTTCAATTTAAAGGGCTTATCCAAGCCGACTTCACCCAAGAGGGCATTGGGGAACTTGTTAAGTAGATGTCTCACCTTGCTTAAATATTCTTCGATCGATATGGGGTCAGGCAAATCAGCCACATCTTCTTCATTTTGTGGAGCAGGATCAAGAATTGATTGGTAATGTTGGTATTTGGTAAATGAGTCGTTGATACAGAGCCAATGTGAGTACCATGGATGCAATCCAAATGCAGGTGTCATTTGCTCGGAGAATTTGACACCCCAGTCTGCGACCAAATCGATATCATCCAGTCTCGTTGACATAATGCACATTTTCATATCACTTTTACCTGCGAGACCTTCTAGTTCGGGATGGTCAGTAGGGTGACAGTGTGCGTCAACAAGCATCTCGAAGAACGAGTATATGGGTGCAGTGAGAAGGCTTGGGAGGGTACACACACAATATAGGCAATAATGCAATAATACACTGCTCCCCACCTCTCGGATTTTGAGTTCAACATATAAAAGCATTTATGTCTACCTATAGAAATAAGCACCTAAAAATGATAATAGTGAGAATGCATAAATTAGTTAGATATGTACAGTTAAATAAGAGTGCGCTTCTCCAATAAAGAAGGCAGGTCATCACCTCCAAGCTTTACAATAGTGCTACGAAGCATACGAGCATCCGCTTGGAGAGCACGCTGAACCTCACGTTGCACAGCAGGCGAAGCGTCAAATTTCATGTAGAAGTGAGCACCGAGGATATGGGCCTCACGGTTCTTGTTCCAGATCTTAGGAAGGTAACGGACCCCCCAGTTATCGACATTGCGAATAACGCCACGGTTATTGAGCACCAACTTTCCGATATGGCGCACGACATCGGCAGCCTCGCGGTTGTGCTGGGTCATCGGGACCCGCGCGATGCCAACCAGTTCATACAACATGGTGAAAAATTCCCAACCCTCTAACCTGAGATAATCACCAGGAGCCATCCTAGAGAGAACAGGATTGAGAGAGCACATATTATATTTTGTTTTAGATTAATATAAATCAGTAAAAGCTGCGCGAAGAAAAAACAAAGATTAGATGATAAAAGAAATCAAGGATAAAAATACTAAATTTTTTACCTCTATCACGTCAAAAGTACGATTTGATACTATAAATTTCAATTTCATCGTCCAATAGATACATTATTCGGGGTATTAAGATAATTAATATTGATATTTGAATGCAAACAAATCAGATTTATCAAAAATTGCCAGAATAATTAGCGAAAAGTATGCCTCGGCCGAAGTGCGCCCGTGTTTTACCCGGGGCGTCTACTCGGTACGGCTTTGACTCAGGGCGGAGACAACTCGTGCATTATCATAACTCGGTACACCTTACCCGGATCTTAGATTTATTTCTTATCACAATACAATGATCCGTGCTCTTGCTCCTAGTTTGCGTGCTATTCGCCCCACTTTGCGCTCTTCTGTCTTCATCAGAAATTATAGCAATACCTTAGCCCCTTCTTTCCCTCTTTTCGCTTCTGGTGAGCCCATTGTCAGGTACACTGAGAACCACGAGTGGATTGCTGCACTCAAGGGTGAGAAGCGCGCATATATTGGTATCACTAAGTATGCTGCAGATGCATTGGGTGATACCACTTTCATTGAGGTAAACGATGTTCCATCTGCTGTTGAGGAGGGTGACTCCATTGGAAGCGTCGAGAGTGTCAAGTCTGCTTCTGACGTCTACTCCCCAGTCGCTGGCGAACTCGTTGCTCGCAACGATCCTTTGATTGAGAACACTGCACTTTTGAACAAGGATCCTATGGGTGAGGCTTGGCTCGCTCAGATCGACATGGAGAATGTCGATGACCTTGAGAAATTGCTGACTCTCGAGCAGTATAAGGATAATCTGGAAGATGCCCACTAACAACGAAAAGAAGCATAAATCGTAGTATGTATACTTCAATCAATCAATGGATTATTATTTTATATATTATTGTAAGGTAACCACTCTGAATAAATCAGGTGTATACTGGACCTACATAGACCCAAAATTTATTAAATGAGTACGGAACTTTCTTTCCTTATCTACTATTTGCTCGATAATTGTTCGAATTAGTATCAGTGTTTAACTTATCTCCATTGGCTGTTAAGCTTTTTCAGTCGCGCAATAGGGGCCAATGCACTAATACTGAAAGCCAAAACAGCTACGAAAATCACCAACTTGATCTTAGGGAACTTTTTGTGAAGTCTATCGAGATCACCCGATGGCGCAGAACGCGTCATGAAGAGGTCTGGACCACCATATGTAGCGACAAGATAGGTTGATTCTAAATTGGTGGGAGCGCTCACGATGTGCTCCGCACGGTGAACTCCCAAAATGTGAGACAGGTAATTATGCTGGCCAATCTCAAGTTTAGGAATAGGTTGCAAAGTCGAAAGAGCACCACGTGGAATAGTAATAACTTTGTCCTCGAGAGCAAACAAGAGCTCGCGTGCAGCGGCACCGAAACGAGTTTTGGAAACACCTAAACTGTAAACCTGCTCACCATAAGGAACCCGCCACGAAGCTAGACTAAGGAAAGGTAATGTAGTGTCCTCCAAAACATTCACCTCTTCAGTGCTGAGCCTGGTGTTAACCTGATCAGTTTCAAATAGTTCACCCATAGTGATCTTGGGCGTCTGGGGGCCATTCAATGAGAGATAGGTATAAGCGAACCAATACTCCCCTACCACAAGATTGAGTTTCCATTCATCAGAGATGAACACCTTTTCCGGATTAGTAGCCTGGGCCAAGATTCTACCAGAAACAGCGCAAATGACCGTTGTGGTCAATTGTTGGGCTTCTTCATCGTAAGAAGCAAACACTGAAGTGTAGGGATTGAGGTATTTGTATAGAACCTCATCATCATTCAATGGGACCGCAATCAGTGCACTATAGTCATCCTTCTGTTTAGTTGCGCTTGCAACGATCTTGGTGCCCGGCAACGCATACTCCCAACCGAACTTAGAAGACTTGATAATAGTTGAGTCCACATTCTCAATACTCAAAAATGGATCAGTCTCAGCTGGGTTTACAGCAGAAAGACCAGTGATCTCACCTTCGTTGTTCAAAATGTATATGTTGCCGTCAGCGGATTTCACCCGAACGGAGTTATTGGATTCATCGTCGAGGAAGATATCAGTAGCCTCCAGATCGTGATAAACCCAGGAGATGTCACCACCATCAGTAACATTAAGTCCATACACAGAGCCAAGAGCGGTGCGTACCACTAATATCTGATCAAACTGATATTCAGGCAGGTCGCTGTGGATCATCAGATTGCGGACCACACCACCACCAATGGTCATACGGAGAATGTAAGCAAAAAACTCACCAGAATGACGGGCTAAACGGTTGATAGAGCGAGATATGAGTCCTGACTCGGGACTTGCATAAGCCCTCTCCAAATACTCGTAAATATCGTCACTTTGAAGGTCGTCCTGCTCGGGAGGGAACAAGAATAAAGCTTGCTCAGCATAAGCAAGACCATCATCACGATTCCACACCTCGCCGGTGCTGTTCTTCAAGCTTACAATGCCGTGTGGGCTTACCTCAAGGGTCAACCCCTCGGGCAAGTTTGCCTGTCCATCCACAACCTTATAGGGGCCAGTAGCACTCACTGGACTAGAAATGTCACTAACAACTCCATCAGCAGAAACGGTATACTTGCCCTCAATCACTACCTGGCTGTTGGAATCATCCCTGTAGACCTCGTTGGCAGGGTAGTCTACGGTCCACAAGGAAGAACCAGTTGAGGCATTGAAAGCCTCCAAATAGTCACCACCGAGGAAAATAATATCATCAACCCACGCAATACCACTTTGGGCTTGCTTGGGGCTAATTATCTGCCGCCACAAGGTGGATCCGAACCGCGCGTACAGTGCCAGCACATTCTGTTCCGTCACAACAGCGAGCGTCTGGTTGTGTACATCAGCTGCCAAAGGAGAGCCATATACGGCCAACTTATGGTCGACGATTGTGGCATCCTCTCGGAATACAGCCGAGCACGCACCGATAAGGGCGATAAATGCGGAAAGCATGATATAACCCGTGCCCACCACAATGCGCCTTTATAGATAACGCGAGTGTCATTCACATCTGCCAAATATTGTGATTACCTTAGTGGCTTTTGTTTTATATATACTGAAATTCATACACGGATTTATAGACGTAGACATATATATGTTAAATGTTGCGAGATATTTATATTTGCAATCAGTGTTTATAGTCCCGCGCTACTACGGCTGTTTCGTTAATTTCGATAATTTCATTTACTTTTGCAGGTTTATACCAACAATATACATTAACTTCGTTTTTTATTTTAAAATCTCTTCACGCTCTGAGGAATTGGAGCATAGTTTACATTCTGAGTCTCCTCACCAGTGAAGGTGAAATTGACTTTGGGAATAAAAACTGGGGCTGCACGAGGTAGGACCACGAGACTAAAAGATCGCGGTTCTTCGAACAACTCCCACAAGTTTGCGTCACTGAAATCTAACTCCTCAAATATTTCTTCATCGCTAACATCGTCCGGGCTCCATCCTGCATCCACAACTGGACCCTCAGGCTCATGCACGTCCAGCTTACCCTGGGATAAAAGCTGGTGAATATTGGCGGCTGTAGCTAAATTATTGTAGGAGATTTTTTCTTGCACCCGAGAAATTCCTTCCATACCTTCGCGGGCGGCCTGAGCTTTCTCCAGGCGTTCTATAGTGCGGCGCTTCCATTCCTCCCAGGGAACGGCCTCGTAATCTGTAGGTCCAAACCACCAGTATTTCCACTGTTTCCAGTCTAGAGAGCTTTTCCAAGAACGAGATAGGGCAAATGTGTGGTTTACGTCCAAGTCCTGCTTGCGAGCGCGTTTAGCATCATCCACCCAGGGATCGTATGCAAGCGCAAGTCTTGCGTATTCAATTCCAGCAGTGAAAACGAGATACGATCCAGCAACAATACCTCCCATTTTGAGGAATCTATTAGCCCAGATATTGCGGGAGGTAGGAACTCTGCGACCGGGGCGTAAACACAGAAAGGCGCCAGCGCCTAGTTGTAATGTTGCTAAACTGAACAAACATGATTTACAATCATTTGCGGGTACAAGGGGACCCCATAAATGTAGGCCTAAGCTTGGATTACTTTTAGAGTTACTCATAAACCGGGAGTAGTTCCAGTAGATTTGAGTGTTCTAATGTCAGACCATGGTTTTGTCACCTTTACCCACCTATTAGCTCGACCCACTATTTGTATACACTTACCTTATATACTATAATGTTTCATTACTTAGCAGTAAATAGGGCGTTTGGTGTAGGTGGTTATCACGTGTGCTTTGCAAGCACAAGGTCACTGGTTCGAGTCCGGTATCGTCCATATTTCTTTTTGGGGTTTCGTAGACACTGACCCATACCCATTTTTTTTGGAGCTTATGTTAACGTTCCTTACCACATTTCAAGCCACAAAGGCTGGGCTGACTGACCCACCCCGCAATTTTAAACGTTGTACTCATTCAGCGGCCTTCTTAGATCTGATCACCAAAGATTAAGAACATGTATAATCGTCCACCACCGCCTCAGCCTCAGCCCTATGGTATGTATGAACGTGCACCAGTTGCACCTCCAGGGGGAGGATACAACCGTGCGCCTGCACCACCGCCGGGCATGCAGAACAGTCATGGTATGCAATTTGCCTACTCCAACAATTCAGGAAACAGAAAAGCCCTTTTCATTGGAATAAATTATATCGGCACTAGTAATGAGTTGGGTGGATGTATAAATGATGCCATGGCCATGTCTCGTTACGCTAAGCAGAACTTTGGCTACCGTGACGAAGACATAGTAATCTTGACTGATGACTTTCAAAACCACCAGAATCCTCGGAGTATGCCCACTAGAGCCAACATCTTTGATGCTATGATGTGGCTTGTCTCTAATGCCCAGCCCAATGATAGTTTGATTTTCCATTACTCGGGGCATGGTTCAACCGTTAAGGACACAACTGGCGCAGAGATAGATGGCTTTGCGGAGACAATTTGCCCTCTTGACTTCGATAGTGCGGGTATGATTGTAGATGATGATTTGCACGACATTATGGTGAGGCCTCTACCCCCAGGATGCCGTTTGACGGCATTCTTTGACTCCTGCCACTCAGGCTCGGCTTTGGACCTTCCCTTCACATATTCCACTTCTGGTGCTGTGAAAGAGCCTAATATGGCCAAAGACCTTGGCGGAAATGCACTGAATGCTTTCATGTCGTACGAGTCCGGCGACCTGACCTCTACCATTTCATCCATAGGTAGTGCTGCAACTAGGATGTGGCGAGGAAACAGTGCATTTGAAAAATCGCGACAAATCAATTTCTCTCCTGCTGATGTTATATCGCTTTCTGGATGCAAGGATACTCAAACTAGTGCCGATGCATCTCAGGGTAATTTCAATGCGGGTGCCATGTCCTATTCATTTTTGGAAGTAATGAGCCAGAATCCGAATCAGACTTATTTGACATTACTCCAGCAAGTGCGAATTGTTATGCAGCAGAGAGGATACTCACAGAAGCCCCAGCTTTCTTGTTCTCATCCGTTGGATGTTAATTTCCGCTTCACTTTGTAAACACTATATAACCATTAATAAAAAAAACCTTTACCAGTCCATTAGGAAAACACATCTATAAATGTATATTGTAGGATGCATCGAAATGGTAGCAACGACATATCAAGTTTAATGTTCCTTAATTATTATTATAGTTCGCACCTTTCCAATACCGTAAAGCCGCTTCCGTAGGTTAGGCGGATGTTTATCCGAATCACGTGCTACAATTCCGAAATTGCATGTATGGCTTGTGTAAATACAACGCCGGCCGATGCGATACTGTATTGAAAAGTACTTTCAAGTGCGAAAAAATGGAATCATAAACCTAAGAATATATAAAACAGGACAAGAATTTATCGGAATACAAAATAATCTAGTTCAAAGTAATATTCATATCTATCTTGATCTCGCTAATGGTGCCCGAAATAAAGTTCCGTTTACATTTGCCTGAAACTCCAAACCCTAATACGTAGCTAATTGCTACGTATTACTTCACGCATTTCCGAAATGCGGTCAATAAGGGCCCATTAATCTAAAGAAGCCATGGGAAAATATTATTGATACTGATACATGAGATCATTTAATTATTCAATAAAATTAAATTTCTCTGCTAGAGTATGTAAAAAAACACTTTTTATTGCTCTCCATACCAATCAATAAACCAGTGCTGGGCGGTTAACTACATATGCTTCAGGGTTCTCTACCTAGTTTATATGTCATACATGCGTAATATTTCATTGTGTGAGCCCATTAAACACGCTCACCCCGTGCCCACTTCCGACACCAGCGAATAGTCCTAATCCACGTGATCCACATTCAGTTGGGAGGATGCCGGGCTTAGTTATCAGCCTCTAACGGCTATTCCGCCCATGGACTAAGAGTGTGTTTAGCGTGTGTGTGCATACGCGAAACGGTGAGACATGCTTTCAAAGTTTACGTGGAGTGAGTCTGAACACAACTTTTCTGAAAATTCAAAGAGAAAATTTATGGAATAATAGCAGCATTTTTAAATAGCAAACAAATTATTAAGATGAAATAATGTAAACATATGGTGACAAATAAGAAACATTAAGTTTTGTCAGCATACGCCGGCGGCGTGTTACACGTGCCGATAACCTAGCATATGACGTCATATTTTTGTTGAATTATGCAGGGTTTAAAGATTTTTCATAAGGGTACGGTTTGCCTAGAGCGCTATTGCTACAGTTGATAGGCATATCGTTTATTATACACTATACGCGTAAGCAACTATAAATACGCCACGTCCCTCCGTGGACAGGATTCTCTTGAAATATAAGTACTTAAATTACTTCGATCAATTATTCATACTAAAATGTCTTCTACTGTTTTGCCTGCTAAGAAAGAGGGTGACCACACCGTTGTTGAGATCGTCACTTCTGGCTGTCTCTTTGACTTGGACGGTACCTTGATGCTTTCCACCGATAGTGTTGAGGCTTTCTGGAGAGACTTCGGTGCTGAGTACGGCATTGACGCTGAGGAGCTTTTGAAGACTTCTCACGGTCGTCGTACCATTGACCTCTTCCAGCTCTGGAAGCCCGAGTTTGCCAACGTCAAGGACAGTGCTGACTTCGAGGCCACCATTCCCAAGAAGTGGAAGCACCTTGCCAAGGCTGTTCCTGGTGTCAATAAGTTCCTTGAGTCCTTGCCTGCTGACAGATGGGGAATTGTTACCTCCGGTACCTACGTCATGGCCTCTTCTTGGCTCGCTGACTTCCTCGGCATCAAGCCTCCTCAGGTTTTCATCACTGCCGAGCACATCAAGGAGGGTAAGCCCGACCCTGAGGGTTACTTGAAGGGCCACAAGGACTTGTCTCTTAACGACCACTTCCTTGTTTTCGAGGATGCCCCTGCTGGTATTAAGGCTGGTAAGGCCGCCGGTGCCACTGTCATTGGTATGGCTACCACTTACGACGCCAAGAAGGTCAAGGATTCCGGTGCCGACATTGTCATCCCTGACTTGAACCACATCAAGCTCACTCACTACGACCCCGAGACTAAGAAGCTCACTCTTACCATCACTGACCCTGTCGCCTAAGAAGTTTGCACAGAGTAGTGTATCTCAAAAGTAAAAAAATAAAAGAAAAGAGAAGGAAGAGTATTAGAGTGATTCGGAGCTTTGGTCCGGTTCAACTAGTTAAACCATCTGAAGCATGACTGAAAGTCTATTGCGAAGACGAGTATAGTCTTGGTGCTATTATTTCATATAACTATTTATCTATTTTTTTCTTTTTTTTTTCTTCATTAATCTCTCATGTACTTTATTTTGCTAAAATTTAATAGAGTTTAGAGAATATTGGCAATACCAACAACCGTGGGTAGCGTCAAATTATCCGTATTCTTCCGATATATATATATACCAGTACGAGCCATAACACGAAGCGAACGGCAACTGCAGGGTATACACATACTTAGTTCCTAACCTTAAATTTTCGTACACTAACAGAATCGGCTGGCATAGGAAGTAATTTTATCATACTACAAAGTAGCTTTTGATTAGAATATATATGGAATTGTGAAAAAAAATATCGTTAGATCTATGTACACACATATGAATAAAAAATATCAGTATAATACAAGTACAGCCTATGAGTAAAGATTGTACTTTTCCAGTGCATGAATCATCCAGTCATCAATATGGCCAATCTCCACAGGCTGGAGGGATTCTTGAAATGGCTCCGTTGATGTTTCAATATGCTTAGCGTCTGGTTGGGAAGATTGCTCACGCGGTTCTTCACTCTCAGTAGCGTGCCCGTTGTGTGATGGTTGTTTGTTACTATCAGAGAACTCTTCTTGGTCCATGCGAGCTTCATTCATAGCTAGATTGGCAGCCACTTGATCATCGCGATCTTCTGCTTGAGCCATAGCCGCTTCTAGCCTCTTAGGACCCCCTGTACTACCCTGAAGTTCCTCAAACGTCGGGGCCGCAGTTTCTCTGCCAGCATCATTTCCCAAAATGTCCTGGACACTCAGTTTAGAGAAGTATTCAGTGGTGAACTCACCTTCCTGAATGACTACATTATCCAATATTGTCTTTTGAGTAGCCTTACGGAGAATGTTAGATTCAATTGTGAATTCAGACACGAGCCTGTAAATGTGAACGTCACGAGTCTGTCCGATACGATGGCATCTGTCTTGACACTGACGATCCATTGCAGGATTCCAGTCAGAATCATAGAAGATAACGGTATCAGCACCAGTAAGGTTGATTCCCAAACCACCAGAACGGGTGGAGAGAATAAATACAGGGATAGAGGGGTCCTTGTTGAACCTCTCGGTTAGTGCCTGACGTTGCTCGATCCGCGTAGCACCGTCGAGACGCAAATAGCGCCATCCGTGAAGGTTTAGAAACTGCTCTAAGATATCCAAAACCTTGGTCATCTGGGTGAAAATCAAACAGCGGTGTCCATTACTGATCCGCTCGCGCAGAAGAATAGCTAGTTTTTGTAATTTACCGCAGTCGTACTGCAGAAGACGCTTATCTGGGAATGCAACAGAGAGTCTCACCTGGGGTTCATGGAATAGGGGATTCTTCACAATAGGTGCGAGTGCTGAGGACGAATTATAGACATGGTTTGACACCGGTCCAAGAAGTTCTAGAGGATAGTCCAGAATGGTAACGGCAGGGGTAACAAAGGCAAATCGCTCAATGATGGGGTGCATGGAGATTTCACGCTCCATGTGGTCAAGCACTCCCGTGATAGGCTGCTTAAATACACGCAAAGATTCAATGCCATCTTTTCCATATAGTGGAACCCGACTGTTACGCATATTGTTGAGTCTAACTGCCTCTCTTTTTCTTGCAATACGATCTGCGCGTCGCTTATAGAGATTCAAGGCAGCCCATCCTTTAACCGTATTAAGATCGAATGAGGGGTCTGCATTCTCATCAAAGTCTTCTAGCATTGAGTTCAACTCATTAACAAGGGGCTGACTATTATTAGCCAATGTGTTTTCAGTGGAAGCAGAAAGTTTACTGTTATTCTCAAATTGCGAGATAACAAGGTTTCGTCGGTCCAGAAAATCCCAATTTTCTAAGCCAAAATTAAAGGAGAATTTCGGAGCTATAGTGAGCCCATAGTTTCGGCCGGCGTGGTTGTCAATGGCATACGACGTCACTACAGGTCTGACTTCAAATAAATCAGGATGATTACAGACCTTACGCAATTGCATCAAACAATTAAGGATGGACATGAAGTTACCAGATGCTAATGTTTCACGTGTACTCGCTCGTGACATGAAATCATCATAAAGATATCTTTGACGCTTCGATAAACGACAGTAAACAACATGCTCATACTTTCCAGGCATCTGCTTCTCGACATCTATTTTTAGCCTTCGCAGCAAATAAGGTCTTAATACTTGATGCAATTTAGAGATAGTAGCTCTGGCCTCATCATCGGCCTCATCACCTTCTTCTACCATTTGATCAACTGGCTTTGCGAACCACTCTTGGAAGTCATCCAAGCTGGCAAAACCCGCAGGCATCATCTGAGTAGCTCTAGTAGATGGCATCAGGAAATAGAGTAATGACCATAGCTCAACCAAATTATTTTGTAATGGCGTTCCTGTCAACAGAAGACGGTGTTGTGCGTTAAAGTTGAGCAATGCCTGCCAACGCTGACTCCGGAAGTTTTTGATGTTGTGCGCCTCATCAAGAACCATGTATTGCCACTTCTTACTACGAAATACCACTTGGTCCTGAATCACAAGCTGATAGCTGGTAATGCACACGTGCCAAGTATCTTCTTTATTCCACCCTCTTCGCTTTCTTTTACGCTGTTGGGGTGTTCCGAAATAAGTGAGAATCTTTAAACCTGGGGCAAATCGTTTAAATTCCATTTCCCAGTTAAGCATCACCGAGGTTGGCACAACAATAAGATGAGGACCCCAAATATGATGTTCACAAGCCAACCATAAGAGGAGAGCTATGGTTTGAATTGTTTTACCTAGACCCATCTCATCAGCAAGAATGCCATTTGTACCCGACTGGACTAGTCCAGCTAGCCAATCAAGACCATTTCGTTGATACTCACGAAGGTGACCCTTGAGTAAGAAGGGAGGCTCAATACGATGGAGACCTGTATGATGTTCACCATCAGTCGAATTTTCTTTGGTATCTCCAGAATGAGGCTCAACATCCATCGTCTCCGACTCATCCGCATCCTCTGATTCCTCCTTGATTTCGGATTTCACTTCAGTATTCTCCTTCTCTACCTGCATATCTGCATCATCTCCTGAGACCTCAGAATTAGGCTTGTCAAGATTATCTGAGGTTTCAGGATCTTTAGGTATCTCTGGCTTCTCTGGTTCGTCGGTATTCTCCTCTGCACTTGCGTCGACATCTGTCTCACTGAATTCAACATCATCATCATCATCCTCGATTGTACCACCACCAAGTAGTGCAGCAAGACTTGATTTAGGTGCTTCAACTTCACTCTCTTCTTCCTCATCTTCGCTCTCATCTTCTTCCTCATCCTCCTCGCTGGTTTCATCACTATCCTCCTCAGAACCCTCACTTTCACCTTTGGTTTCAGCATAAATACGGAGAGCTTCTTCGCTGGGCTTTTCAACATCAGTCTCGTGCTTTTCTTCGGTATCTAATTCTTTTTCAGCTTCGTTTTCACTCTCGACCTCGTGTTCACTTTCTGGAATCTCGGGCAGGTTTTTGTATTTTTCCCTGAGCTCTTCTAAGGAAAGCTGTGCATCGTTTACGTCCGATAAGTACGTCTGCATATCCTCATCCTCATCGTCCTCGGATCCACTCTTCTCATCCTCTTCATTATCCTCATCCTCTTCATCGACGTCTTCTATGCGGGATTCGATAAGCTTGGCGGATTTGTCAAGAATTTGATTGAGGTACTCTTTTCCTTTTTCACGCTTCTCTTCGGCAAGTACAGCCTCTCTCCTCTGCTCTACTACCTTCTCAGCCAGGCGCCACTTCTTCATGACCTCTTGGCTTGTTCTGCGGGCAATCTGTCGTAGCTGTCTTTCGAGCTCCTTCTTTTCACGATCCTCAGCACCAGCAAGACGCCGGAAGTACTGCTCAATGCTCTGCGTATTACGCTTCACAATGCTCTGATGATATTTTCGCAAGTTTGTCTGTAACTTTGAGTAGTGAATTAAGTGATTTAAAACATTTTCGTGGTAGCTTGGCTCAGATGGTATCGGCGGTGAGAACTTGGTCATTTGCTGTTCCTTACCGATGCCCTCTTCTTCTAATCTCGCCAATTCACCAGACTTTCTGGCAGAATCAACGACCTCATACGCCACAGCATCAGCTTCAACCTTTTTATCCCAGTTTTCTTGAGATATTGGTTCAATATCATCAGTGATGGTGCGAAAACTATTCAGATAGCCCGCCAGTCCTCCTTCATATTGGGATTTGACGTAGGTTAATGGATTCGTAATTAGATTAATGCTGCGTTTGACCCTCTTAGAAGAAGATCGCTGAATCTCGTCGGGCCAGCCCAACTCAGGATCAACTTCTAGTTCACCATTAGATGATATCGACAATGAAGCACCTTTTGAGCTTACAGTAGATACCGGATGAGGCGACTCAGCCTTTCGTTTTTGTCGATTAGAGCTATTAGAAGGTGCAGGTATTGGAACAGAAGCAGAAGCAGACTTTGAAGTATTAGCGGACTTTGAAGCAGCAGACTTTGAAGCAGCAGCAGCACGGGCTGCTGCCCCTCGCAGAGGAGTGTCATTCTTCGTTTGTGTACGCTTTTGCTTAAGTTTTTGGGTACGTAACTCCATTTGCTGATCCTCAACCTCTTTTTTCACATGTTGTACTCGTTTTGAAACTTTACGGGTGTCTGCTTTTGATTGTAACGCCTCCCAAATGTCGAGATTATTAGCGGTAACAAACCGTCTAAATTCGGATGATCGGTCGCGTTTCGCCAGCTGCGGATCATACTTCACAAGTGAAATGTAATTACGCAACTGGAAGAGGAGACGTACTTTCGAATCATAGTTTTCTGCAATGGTTACAAGCTGATCCATTGCATCAGGCTCATCATGTGGTTGCTTTGGGGGCATGCTGACCTCAAAGGGATCTGATATTCACGCAGATGGTGCTTGCACCGTTATTATATTTTCTGGTGAAATTTCAGCAGCTCAGCTTCCTGGATAAGCAAGTTATATGCTTGGTTTTAATCGTCTACTAGCAAGCTGTGACAGGGTGATGGGGAAGGGGATCTGACAAAGCCGGATCACAAAATTTAACTAAGGTGGGGGTCCGCGGTAGAGGGGCCTTAGTGAAGGAGGAAGGGCTGGGTGACAAAAATTAGTCAATTTGCCACAGTATGGGGTACAAAATTAAGCTCAATGTGTTTCTTTTTCCTCAATTAAAAGAATAGATTGAGTATTTGCAATCTCATTGGGTTGTATACCCGCATTGCGGGCTCCTAATTAGCTCTAAATTTCCTGAGGCGAGTGAGGTGGAGTATGGGCTTACCATATGAATTAGCTCTGCTCCCCTGCCCATATTTTTCATTGTACAAATGCGGCCCCCAGCGGTGCGCACAGTTCTTCATCAAGTCCGCGTCGCCGCGGATCGCTCAAGCATATGTGGAATTTTTAATGAAAATATTCTTTTAGAAAAAATACTGCATCCGAAGTCGGTCGACCGTGGATTCCCTTATGTGGAGGCTCTTGATGATCTGCGTAAATCGAACAGTGCAGGTAAGGCTCGCAATATTGAGCGTAAAAGAGCGCAGATTTCATTACAAAGGTCTATCAGTCTTCCTAAGCCTTCTGATGCTGCTCTTGAACTGATGCGGAGATCCTCTGTGACCACCAAGGAGATCGAGCAGTTTTTGGTTGCTAATTATGTCTCTACGCATCCGCTGTACGCAGTCGCGGAACAGTTAGATAAGGGAATATTGGACTTGATAAGTGCAAGCACTCCCAATAATCTTCGCACGCTAGCCCTTTTCCTGTCGCGGTACTGGCAAAGCGGAGTTCATGGTTCTCGTCCTACCATCTCGGTTGCGCGCAAACACGCCAAGGCCTTTTTGACCAAGAGTCTGGAGATTCATCCTCCAACCAAACATCACGGGGGTGGTGAGCAAGTTGGAATCCATGACATGGCAAAGTTCGAGACATTTGTTACCAATTTCTTTGAATATATGGGCGTAAGCCGTACTATTGACGATGAGCTCGGTGATCTGTTGCTTAGGCTCCATGCTCGTTGTGGTTCTCTGAGTGAAACCTCGCAGCTTATTGAAACTATACAGAACCGTACAGCGTTGAGTGAAGAAACCTTAAACATATATCTGGAAGCTTTGGCTTCCTCACGCCCCACCCCTGAATCCTTATTAAGAGTGAAAAAGCTATTGCTGAATGATCAGACTGGACCTGCAGCAGTGAAGTTCTTACTTCCTTTATTGGAAACACGGCATGATATTGTGGGTTTGCTTTCTTACGTCGACAGATCAGCATTGGGGCCTGAGGTTTATCAGGAGTGTCAGTCGCACATCGTGGGCAGGCTGATGGAGCTCGACGCAGTCAGTATTTTATTCCCGATCTTACAACGCATCAGTAAATATGCTTCTATTTCAAGCAACACCATTGATACTGCATTGATCCATGCCCTTGGTGGTAACACAAGCAGTACAAAATCCACTATTAAGCAGTTGCTTGCGCTAGCACCCGCTGAAACAGAGGTGTGCGCACAGGCGCAGGCGCGATTGTAGACATTCATGATGCACAATTAATGAAGCAGAAAACTGATTAAACTAACATATGAGGACGTACATAACAAACTTGTATATATAGATATTGTACTTGTCTCACAAAAAAAAAAAGTGGTTATTGAAGGTATCTAAACGCCTGTATCCTAAACTATAGTGAGAATGTTGATTTTAAGAGGAATAGCAAGACTATTGAATAAATAGATTATAGAATTTTAGGTGCTGTTCTGCTTATCACCTTCCGAGCCTGACTCCGAACTGCCACCTTTCTCCACCACCGTGTCGTGAACTACTCGTGTGCGATGATGGGGTCTAAAGAGAAGTACTAAAACTAGGCCTATCACTATAAGCACCAGTAGCAAAATGACGTAGCATTTCTGTGATCGTTTTTGGTAGCGCTCGCCTTGAACCAACTGCTTATCGGCATTCTTGACGTGAGTCAATGTGGCATCAATATTGTAGTCTATACGGTCAATTAACGATCCCTGATCAATTACCATAGTCTGCAAATCTCTGAATATATCTGCAAGTTCCAAAATTGTATCCGCAGCCCGATTTATGCCCTCCTCACGTCGCGCAACTTCTGCATCCTCGTAGGCTCCATGCTGGCTTTGTGACTGCTGCAGTGCCATTTGGGACAATGCAACATCATCCTCAACTGTATGATCCACTTGAGGTCCCTGTAAGATGCCTGGTAGATCACCGAGTTGGTCTTTTTGTAATGTTTTGAGGTAGCTGCTTTGCATCTGTCTAAATCGCGTAGAGCAGTCCTGGACCTTCGCTGCCATGGCACTCTCGATATTGAGAGCAAGTTTGTGGAGATTCGGATCTAATTGCTTGTTTGCAACACTACTGAAGCTTTTTACCAGCGTTTGGCACTCGCGAATGGCACGCGTGGTTGAAACACGTAACTGCTCAATTTGTTTATCAACTTGGCTTCTATCGTCGAATCCTGGTAGCGAATTTTGTTTATAGAGGGGCTGAAGTTGAGCAATTTGGTGCTGAATCTGATTTATGACCTTATCGAGCTGGTTCGTTATGTCCAGCCATTGAGGTGGCATTTCCTCCATCTCGATGGCTTCATCTTCGTCGTCACCATTCATGAGCGGCTCATTTAACCGCTCCGATGCCGCATTATCAAAGGGAGTCGAGAATGGATCCCTAGTAAAGCTCTGGCGGTACGATACGAACAGGTTCGTTCGGTCTCTAATGAATACCATAGTTGGCAATGGTACACACCTTACCGCTAAACAAAAGCTGAGGTGATCTGGTTTATAACGGCCCCAGCTGTAAATTTAGCGGTGATTCATAATGATAATAATGGTATGCATATTCGTAAAGCTGTTCGTATTGACCGAATAAATAATACATTCAGTTCTAAATTGTAATTATATACACATTCTCCACAGTGATTATGGCCAGGCCTCCCTTTCCTCTTCCACGATGAATAAGATAAGGATTTACCGAAGAATCCTGGTCATATATGTATATGGACATATAAAACTATTGCATTATACAGAGTATAATACTAGCGTCTTTGGAATTCTAGATACTCTAAGAATGTTATTTTCTTTCCTTGATCTGTCTTTCAACATAGAATTAAACGTGCGCCCCTCGAACAAAGCCTGTAGCACGTGAACCTGCAGTTCTCTGCCCACGTACGTAGGAAGTATCACCCACACTTTTTTGACCTAGCCCCGAGAAGATCGGGTCCATTTCGAAAGTCCCAATCTACCGGGGGGACCCCCATCGTAGTATTTATTTCGTAAAGCGAGTTTGAAAAATCACAATTATTCAGTAATACTTGGAAAAATGGACTCTTTGACCCACCCTTACGTGAAAGATGGCTGGTTTAGCGAAGTGAGTGACACAATGTGGCCCGGACAGGCCATGGCTCTGCGTGTCAATCAGATTCTCCATGTGGAGAAGTCAAAGTACCAGGATATTCTGGTATTCGAAAGCACTGATTACGGAAACGTATTGGTGCTCGATGGTGCTATTCAGGTCACTGAGCGTGATGAGTTCAGCTACCAGGAGATGATCACTCATCTCGCAATGATGAGCCACCCGGACCCAAAGCGGGTGCTCGTCGTTGGTGGTGGTGACGGTGGTGTTTTGCGCGAAGTCGTGAAGCACCCTCAGATCGAGAAGGCTACCTTGGTCGACATTGACGAAAAGGTTATTCAGGTTTCCAAGAAATTCTTGCCAACCCTTTCTGTGGGCTACCAGCACCCCAAGGTCGATGTTTACATTGGCGACGGTTTCGAATACTTGCGCAACCACAAGAACGAGTTTGATGTCATTATCACTGATTCCTCTGACCCTGAAGGACCTGCCCATGTACTCTTTGAGGAGCCTTACTTCAAGCTGCTCAGCGAGGCTCTGACTGAAAAGGGTGTCATGACCACTCAGGGTGAGTGCATGTGGTTGCATTTACCTGTCATCAAGAAGGTGCTGGGTGCTTGCCGCAAGGTATTCCCCAGCGTCAACTACGCATACACAACAATCCCTACTTATCCTTCTGGTCAAATCGGCTTTATGGTCTGTTGTAAGGACCCCAATGCTGATCCTTCCAAGCCCCTGCGTAAGTGGACCCCTGAGGAGGAAGCCGAGCGCCTCCGCTATTATAACTCTAAGGTTCATGAGGCCTCATTTGTTCTTCCCAACTTTGCTAAGAAGGCCATTGAGAACTAGAACTAGAACTAAACCTAATTTCGTGCTGGCTTTTGGGTGGTCTCACGCTAATAACAAAGAAAAAAAAAACACGTTATAGTGATACAAATATAACCTTGTATTAGATCGTCAGATAAATGAAATAGATATAAATTAGGAAAACAAAATTTCGGATAATATTAAATAGCAGCTGCATTCATGGTCAGGAAGTTGTATGCATACATTGCCTCAATCAGCTCAATGGGTTCGATGGGTTCATAAGTACGCATTGATGTCATCTCAGTGATATCTTGATTTGGTGCACTCATATGCATATTAGGGCTCCACTCAGTTGGATACAATGGGCTGGGAAAGCCTGGACGAGTTGTTATGATTGTTTCCGAGGCATGGTTTGTCCACTTACCATCTAGAAACTGTAACCACTTGCATTCGTTGGGCACGACAACCACTGAGGTATTGGGCATAGAACTGGCCTTGAGTGCAGCTTCGACCAGTACATTATACTTATCGGTGGGGAACTCACCTGTAGCAATAAACGAACGCCTGTTGCGCTGTCCTCGGGTATCCAGTACGCGCAGTTGTGGCATCTGACAGGCCAGCTTATCACCAACAGTACTCAACCGGTTTCCAAACAGTGACAGACGTTCTAGCAAGCGACATTGGCTCAATACACTGATAACTCTGTCATCAAGTTTGTTAAAACTCAAATTCACTGATTTCACAAACGGGAACATTACTGCAAAATCCGTCGGAAGCTCTCTGATCCCTAGAGCACTTAAGTCAAGATGCTGCGCGGCATATACGGTACGGCTGATACCTAGTGGCCATCCCAGGTCACTACCACCACTAAGCTTGATATCTCTAACGCTCTCTAATGACCGAGCATCGATTTTGCGGCCAGGTGCACCCTTAGGCTGCTCCCAACTAAATGTTTCTAGAATGCCTGCAACTTGATTAAAGTTGCGCATAGAAGTATTTCCATCAAAAAGAAGCACTTTCAGACTGTGAAATCCCGCAAAGTCAATTGTAGCATCGTTGTATTGCATATTAAGCTCTCTTAAATTAGGAAGCGGGTCTGTGAGGGTTGCAATACTATTTCCAGCGAGGTCTAATGTTTCCAGATTAGGTGTATTCAGTCTTACTGATACTAACTCATTTTGGGCCGCGTCGAGCTCGACTAACATACCCAAGTTCAAATCAATGGACTTGAGGTGATTATTTCGCACATTGAGCGTTCTTAGCGCAGTCAATGTCTCGACACCCTTCAGCGATGTGAGCTGGTTGTTACTCAAGTCGAGGCTACTCAGAGCACGGAGATTAGACAAAGGTTCAAGCGATGTTAACTCATTATTGCTTAATAGGAGTGTGGAAACCAAACAGCTTGGGAACCGATTGACATTAGAAAGAAGGTTTGAGCTCATATCTAAGTGCACGAGGTTGAAGGGCAAGCCATCAAGGCTTCGGATTGAATTATCATTCAGGAACAACGTCGTAAGGTCAGGGACAAACTGATTTAAGCCATGGACACTTTCTAGATAGCACTGGTTCAAGTCAAGAGAATCCAAATCTTCTACTCTTGAAACATCAGCAGGCATGCGTTCACGAATAAGCTGCGCCAGTAACTCATAGCCGGCAGAAAATGAGAGGTCTTTTCGTGCAACTGAACAGTCAATCGACCTATTAGTAGTTTCATTGCTAGCAGTAGTATCCTGAGGACGCTCTTCATCCGAGCGTGCGGATGTGCTGAGTTGAGTACTATTGTGGCTATCACGTTTCGTAGAACTTTGCCTGTTTCGCGAGTTTTTGGGGAAACTAAGATACTTTTTCACTATCGAGTCTGGTGTCCTCTCAGCTGCCGAGGCAATTGACGCGGCAGTTTCAGTTGAAGCAATTCTGACTGAACCTCGACTAGATGTCCCCAAGCTGTCACTAGTTGATATTACACGTGGTGGTTCTTCACGAGGCGCATCAAATGCTGGTATGCTCTGTTTATTCTTTGGAGTGGTGAATTGAGAGTTCAAGGGAACTGTGTTAGATACGGGTGAATTTTGATCCTGTTGGTGGTGAGGGATTTCTTCATCAAAATCATTTGCGCCGCTAACATCATGAATACCCAACGCACTGATATCAGCCTCAGTTGGAATCTTCGTACTGGACCGACCAGATCCGAGAAGCGTCTGTGCACTATCCTTAGCAGACAAGCGCTGAGGAGCAGGACTTTCTCCCAGATTCCGTTTGATCGTACTCCAATTCCTTCGTAATTTAGGAGGAAGTGTGTCGAGGGTATGAGATGAGGAAGAGTTATTCGGAGAAGCACCAGCAGAAGAAAGAGGTGAACCGGTCATTTGTTTGGGGATATCGTTCTTAGAATCATCAAATATTGCACTAGACGTGGTTTCGTCCGTTAGGTGGTTCACAAGTGCTGGCCTATCAGTACTCTGACTCGTCAATTGTTGTTCCAGCTCATCTAAGCTAGATTCCTGCAGAGGAGCAGGGCGTGATAATTGTTGCAGAACGTGCCTTCCCTCATTGTTCATGCCATCGAGAAATCCTGCGTCAGAACCGTTGAACGATGCGTTATCGAATTCTCGGTTGGTATTAAATTCACGACGCGAAGTATATTGCGGGCCACCGGCAGTTCCATTGGTGTTTCGATTAGACTCACCATTTCTCGTACTGTTAAAAGTAGTACGAGTGTTGCTTATACTGCCATCATCCTCGCCAGAATTGCCTGCCATGCTAGAGAGTAAATTGCCCAGCTTTTCATTAGTATATGTGTTTGGAGTTCCAAAAATGTTCAATTTGCGATTAACAGGTTGTTGAATGGACTCCTCATTCTCTTCACTATGTGAATCACTATGTGAAGAAGATTCGGTGCTGAATCCTGAGCGTTCAGAGTGCTGATCTGCTGCAGTTGGCATGCGGATCTGTACTCGAGAAGCTCTCTTGGCAATCTGGGGAGCAGGCTTTCCATTGTTAATCAGTTCCTGAACAGGGTGGAACATTCCAGTGAGTCCAGGCTTCTGTTCAAACGAATTGCGTTTTGCTGGTGCATTGATTGCACGTTTCCAGGGTGGTGTCGCTTCATTCGTATCAGGCTGAATAGCGACTGTTGGTCGAAATTCCACTGAATTATCTTCACCACTGGATTGTGAAGTAGAAAAATTCATATCATTGTGGTCTGAATGTTCAGAAGCTGGCTTTGTAGGCCAGTCTGCTGGAAGCTCATCGTTCAACCAAGACATTGTTTGTTGACAGAGAGGGAAGGGTAGGGTTGGTGATCAATGCTTATTTACGCGCTACACACTACACGCCATGAGTACGCAGAAATTAAAAAAAAAAAATCTATATATGTTGAAATTTGGTTCAAGAATGTAATAAATTATTTTTTCTTAGAATTTTTGAAAAATTCAATGTTATCCAGCGCTAATGGTAATAATGAGTACAGAATAAGATAGAATGTTATGGTTAGTATAGGCTGATGATCTCTCTCGCCCTAAGCACACACACTCGGAACCCCACTAGTTTCAATTAGACAGGTTTCTTCTCTTCTAAGCTTTACTTGATTAGAGATGCAAATAAGTGTTTCTATGGTTTTATGATCTCATTACTAATTTTTATTTACTTTATCTCACTAAAGGGAAGAGACAATTCAAAGTTACTGTTCTTTTCTAAAACCAGAAAAAAGCCTAATTAATAAGTTCAGTAAAATGATATCATGCAGCAAAAAAAAGTATTGATTTGACACGAAGCGGTTTATGTTATACTATATAACCTTCTATTCAACTTTGGACGAGTGAATTATTTAGTTTTCTTTGTTCAACAGCAATTTTTTTTCGCTTCATTGAACCTTATAGTGTATTTGGAACAACAAAAGATTAATTGTACAAAACTGAAATATGAATACGGGGTTATATTTAAAAAGTTGAGCTCTATAATAAAGGACGATAATGATAGTGGTTATTAATAGCATTTTTCTCGGTGCTACGGAGAGTTAGTCCTGCATGTAAGTGTGGAGTCCCAAATACATGAGTGCGTCTGTGGAAATAGGGTAATCTAGCATGGTGGAATTTTCGATACCGGATGGCCTCCCACCACCCGCTGTTGCGCGGTTGGTCGAGCTCCATAAGGAACTCGAGGAAGGCGAGATTACTGCGAAAGGTTATCGCAAGCACCGTGAGCTGATTCTGTCGCAGTACGGTATGGCCACGGGAGGTTCCGTAAGTACCCTCCCTCAGGAGTCCTCTGTGTATGGCCACGATCGTCGCCAGAGCGGATATGAGAGTATATTGTCATACCCGCATTCAGACTCACCAGTACCCCCTAGTTTTGTACCTGAGAGTCCTGCCAACCTCGTCGATCTACAGCCCCCGCTGCCCCCGCGGGGTATCCCCGAGACGGCAAACACCGATCCGCTGAACGTGCGGGTGCGACTAAACATGTTCGATAATATCCCGTCTATCTTGCGGTATCGTGCGCGCACTAATGGAGATATTATTGCTTTCCAATGCCTCGATCAGCAGGGCAAAGAGACGGACTACATCACCTGGGGCAAGCTAGGTGCGAGGGCGGAGAAAGTGGCCCAGATGCTGCGTGATCAGAGTGGAACTTTTCGTGGTGATCGGGTAGTTCTCATGTACTCGCATGCTGAAATACTTGATTTCATCGTTGCCATGATGGGTTGTTTCCTCGCTGGTTTGGTAGCAGTGCCAGTTTCCCCCGAGCACGCGCAGATGTTTTTGCAGCAGGTACTCAAAATGGCTCAGTCCAAACTTGTACTTACAAGCGAGTACATGCTAAAACGTTTTTCGAAACAGCCCAACTTTGCATTACTACAGCAATTAGCGAGCTTCTGGAAGACTACCGGTTGGGGATCATTTAAAGGCGGTAATCTGCCGCCATTGCAAGTCCCTGACCTCGCCTATATTGAGTTCTTGCGAAGTAGCATGGGCGACTTGCGCGGTGTCGTCATGTCGCACCGTACCATCCTACACCAAATGCGTTGTTTGACTGCCCTCACACAGAGCAGCCCCGAGGGTTCTGGCACGAGGAAGGTTGACCGCGTTCTGTGTAGTCTGGATGTAAGGCGCTCTACTGGTATGATTTTGGGAATTCTACTTACGGTCTATACTGGTAACCAAGTGTTTTTCTTGAATCCATCGGCTATGGCTACCCCTGGTCTTTATGCTCACTTAGCATCGCGACTACGCACTACAATCCTACTCAGTGACTACCCTGCACTTAAGGGTGTCTGCTACAACTATCAGGTTGCGCCGAATGCTACTCGTAACTTTGTAAAGAGGCACGATCCCAGTTTGGCCCACGTCCGCTGGTGCCTGGTTGATATCCCTACTATTGATCCGGAATTTCTTACTGTGTTGACCGAAAGATGGCTCAAGCCATTGGGTCATAAGAGCCCCCGGACAGTAGCTGCGCCAATGCTCACTTTGACTGAGCACGGTGGAATGGTAGTGGCCACTCGTGACTACCTCACACCAGACGGAGGGGAAACGTGTGAAGTTTCAGTATCAAAAGAGGCACTCTCTCGAAATAAGATTGAGTTCGTATCAGATACCGATAGCGATAGCATGCGTTTATGCTCATTTGGACTCCCGATTCCTGATGCCACTGTAGCCATTGTGGACCCGGAATCATGCATACTGTGTCAAAAAGACACCGTCGGTGAGATCTGGATCGACTCTCCCTCTCTCAGCGGTGGCTTCTGGGGTCACAGTGATGATACGACAAGCGCCTTCCATGCGCGGTGCTTTGATGCAAATGGCGAGCTACCTCAAGAATATTTACGAACTGGTTTGCTAGGTTTTCTTAAGGATGGTAGAATATTTGTGCTCGGTAATAAGGTGGATCGACTGCTACAGGTATTGCCCGAGCCGCGATACTACTATGCTCAGCAGCTCTTGGCCTCGCTCATGAAAACAGTGCCGGATATATATGACGGGTGCATTTTCCAGATTCCATTAAAGATTTCCCCTTCGGACCCCAGTGCTTCTTTGCTCAATGTAGTTCTGCTGGAGACTCCTAAGGCCAGTGGCCAGCCCGTTAAAGGCAATCAAGCTCTGGAAGATAAGGCCATACAAACAATGGCTGTCCTTAGAGAAGCTCACAAACTCAAGGTCTACGCAGTACTACTCTGTGCCCCTGGCTCAGCCCCAAGGAGCATTAGATCGGGTCGCCCCGATATTGCCAAAGTTGCAGCTAGAAGACAGTTCCTCCGTGGTGTGCTCCCTTCTACCCATGTCAAGTTCGATCTGGAGAATGCTGGAATCAATCTCCCCAAGGGTGATGATGTTAAAGGTGGAATTTGGGGGCACGCTATCTCGCGTATTCGGTCTCATCAGCTTGAATTGAATGGAAGTGATAAGCAGTACAGCGGCGTGGATATGCGCTCTGATGTGGTAGATGACCGCATTGGAACCTCTCTCAATTCCTTTTCTAGTCTATCAGAGTTGTTACAGTGGCGGGTCCGAAGACAACCTGATGAGCTAGCGTACTTAAGTTGTGGCTCAAACCCGGCCTTCAATCGCGAGACAAGCTGGCGAAAGCTGGGTATGCGAGTAGCTGCCGTATATCATTACATTCGTCATAAACTATTGGTCTATCCTGGTAGTGTTGCATGCTTGATGTATACACAATCAGAGGACTATGTGCATGCTGTTTATGCCTGTTTCCTTGCTGGTGTCACAGTGATACCTTTTTCACCTTTAAATCTCGATAGAATGGACGAGGATGTTGGCAGTCTTGTTGCAGTTATACGCCAATTCAAAGTTTCTGTGTTACTCGGTAATTTGGAGACTCATGACATGATGGAGGACAAGCAGCTCAACAATTACCTTAAGTTACATCAGATCAAGATTCCCAAGCTGCACAATACATCAAAGGCTAAAATTAGTGATGACATGAAACACATTTCCAGCATCAAACCTGCTACTGCTTCGTCGCAAAATCATGTTGCTCTTATCTGGTTAATATACAATGCTGATCATGAATATTCAGCTAGCTCTTTTAACCACCAACAACTTTTGGGAATGTGCAAAATACAGAAAGAGACTAGCCAGATGAGTGCCTCAAAGCCGATTATTGGTTGCGTGCGATCTGTTTCTGGTCTTGGCTTTTTGTATACCGCATGTTTAGGCGTCTACGCGGGCGCGTGTACCATTTTGCTGAGCCCAGTGGATTATGCCAATAACCCTGCCATGTATTTTGTGAATGCATCTAGGTACAAGGTCAAAGATGGTTATGCAACTCAGCAAATGCTTGAACACGCTATCAAGCAGCTACCCCATCCTAAGGGCTTCGATTTGAATGAACTGCAAAACCTTGTCGTACCTCTTAGTGGTAGAGCAGATTCTATGTTGGTGGAGCAGACCAGAGCCACATTCTCTAGTGTCAATTTGAACCCAGTAGCTCTGAATCTTGCATATGCACCTGTCTGCAACCCGATGGCAACTACACGAAGTTACATGTTAGTGGACAACATCGACCTATGGCTTGATCCTGTTGCGCTTCGGCAGGGGCTTGTGAGTATCGTGAACCCGACAAATTCACCCCAGGCCTTACATCTCATCGACAGTGGTATGGTGCCCATCAATACTCAAGTTGCGATTGTAAACCCTGAAACACAAACACTCAGCTGTAGTGGTGAGATTGGTGAAATCTGGGTTGTTTCCGAGGGTAACGAGACTTCCCATATTGAACAGAGTACCAATAGCTCTACCATTAAGCTTCCAGGTGGTAAAACACCAACCAATGTTTCCCTTCTGAGCAAAAGTAATACTTACGAGATTTCCGACGGAGAGCCTGGAATTAAGTACATGCGAACCGGAGATCTCGGGTTCTTGCACACTGTGACCAAGGGCCCCGGTCTCGAGATGCAGGTTTTGTTTGTTACTGGTTCGCTTCGTCATACCTTCGAAGTGAATGGCTTGCAGCACTTCGTCGAAGATGTAGAACAAACAGTCATCAACTCCAACAAATACATCACTGAATGTGTAATGGCTGTTTGTGGAGGCATTGTATGTTGTATTGTTGAAACTGATGCCGATGCCCGGTATTTGGGCTCTCTTTCTGCAGTTATTGCCAATGAAATCATTACAGAACACCAGTTTGCGCCAAATATCATCTCGTTTGTGGGTAATAACGGCATTCCCCGAAGTCGTTTGGGAGAAAAACAGCGAAAGAGTCTCCTACAATTGTATACAGGAGCCAAGCGTGCTCCACTTGGAAAGCAGGCATTCCGTACACTGATGGATTTCACTGTTGAACCTGTTTAGATTCCCCGTGCATTTTAATACTTATACCCTTGGTGATTTTCCATCACCATTTCTTCCCCTTCGATATGCATATATAGATGCTAACCTTTCATGTATGTACAATTAATATTGTCTATCAATAAAAATAAATAAATATTACGAAAAACGTAGTGTATTTTCATCAAATTCTTACCACTTGTTTTCGCTCTCACCCGGCAAACGCTGAACTCGCTTTTGTTCCCAGTTATCCAAGTCCATGTGCTGCAGGCGATAAAACTCCTCCTTCATATCAACTTTGCGCTTATTAGTGCGCATTTGGAGTGCTTGTTCCGAAGTCACCTCCGTCTGTTTTCTGTCGTGCTGCTCGTATCGTATTGAGGCGAACTGGGTCATGAAGTGGGTTCCTATGAGAATCATGGCAAAGAATGGGATTCCAAAATAAACAAAGGAATTCTTGCGCATTCGCGCTAAGTATCTCCCGTATAAACTATTATCACGGCGCTTTGTTTCCTGGCTACTAACGAACTTTTTGGACGGAAACATTTTAGGTCAAGGGCTAGCATGGAAGAGCTAAAGTATTCCTTTCGATGATGATGTTGCCTGCTGCCGTGCTGTATATTATGTATGTATTATGAGTTATATATATATATTTACCTCAAATAAAATAAAAAATGAAAATAAAGAGACAAAAATCATATCAATTTTGAGTAAAACATCAGTTATTTGGCGAATTGAGGAGATCTAGCCCGAGCGGGTTACTGCTGCTACCTACATAACAACCCACTAGCCTTCACACCAACACACTGTAGTAGCCACTACCCACACACTAATATATATCAACACAAACATTAATATCGTCATGAATGGAAGGGCGTAAGTACACACCATACCCCATTCATTCACATGGTTGCTATCTTGCAGGACTCTCCAATGGATTTGTTTACTCAAGTCACGACCTCAATGGCGAAATACGTACTAGTGATGAGGTTTTAGCTCAATACGATTTCGAAACCATGAACGAGATGATATGGAAGATGCCACTAGCAGGCCTGAATTCATTATATTCGTCTGTGAAGGTCGACGAGACCGGTCGGTTGGGTATTGTGTCCAGTAATGATGTCATTGGAGGATTCATTGTGGGAGAATCTTCGGAAGTAGATTTACTCGTTGACGATTGCGCGCAAACTACTTATTCTAGTGTGAATGATAATCAAATTTCGTATATCAGGAACTCTACTTTCAACTGCTTGCGCGTGGATCCTAGTTCAGGTGAGCTGAAACCTCGGGACATGCGGTACACTAATCTCAAGGCAGAATTGTGCGAAATCAACCATGACGGTGGATTCCTAATTTGGAACCGATGGAATGGACTGGGACTTGTCGATCCTGAAATACGGAATATCCGCTATGCCCCCGACCGCCAATATGACCCGCTAACGGTGGAAACACCCCAGAAAAGCTTCTCTGGGGTTGCAATGCAGGCCCACCCCACGCGTGATGTGGTCGCTGTGCTTGATTCCTCTGGAAATTTAGAGATATACGATAAGCGCAACCTTTCCTGTGCTCTGTTCAAAGAATCATTTGTAAGTGGCAGGGGTCTAGCCGTGATGAAGAATGAGGTGTGTCTTTTGGATCGCGATATCAATGCTGTGCGAACACTCAGTGTTACTAACTTCGAGCATCAAAACGAGATCTATATGCCAGAGATCAAGCGCCTTGGTCGCTATTACATGAACCGACAACAATGGTCTAAGCCGCCAGGTTCTAAATATGCATTCCCCACAGAATACAACCCCACCGGAGAAACCATGGTCCCATCAGCCATCTCACGATCTTCAGACTCGCTGTTGATAAACACTCAATATGCGGTTCTCAAAGTAGACAGCTTATAAGTGGATTGAGCTAGAGCGAAATAGATAAATGAAAAAAAAAATGGAAAAGTGGAAAAACAAAAGGTACGTCGCCATGCCTTGCATATGTTACTATATTTCTATATGATAATTACACTCACTCACTCACTTGCCCACTCACAAAATTGAGCAATTTCTTTCTTTATTATTTTATTTAAACCAACCTCTTATTACCTCTTCCTCAGTAAAATTTAAATCCCGCAGTGGTTTCTGTCATCGGCTTTCATGCAGGGTACCTGCAGCCATTGCATCATCTGTGGTCCCCCGGGTGGGCTAGGCCTCGCAACCGCATGACAAATTGCTCCCAACGGCAAACCTCATGTTACCATTGCAGCGTCTTAAGCAGTTCCAAACAGCATTGAAATACAGTACTATGGCTCCTGCTAAGCACTTCGACTTGCTTGTGATCGGCGGTGGATCTGCCGGTGTAGCTACTGCGCGCCGTGCGGCCCTCCATGGTGCCAAGGCACTGGTCATTGAGGGCCAGCGTCTCGGTGGCACCTGTGTTAACGTTGGCTGCGTTCCCAAAAAGGTGATGTGGAACGCCAGTGATCTTGCTACCAAGGTTACTGTGCATGCTAAGCAGTATGACATTGATGCGCCCGAAGAGCTGAAGTTCGACTGGACTGCCTTCAAGGCCAAGCGTGATGCCTACGTGAAGAGACTCAACGGCATCTACGAGCGTAACCTCAGCAATGAGGGTGTTGAGTACGTCTATGGATGGGCTGACTTCGTTGATCAGAAGACATTGAAGGTTAAGCTGCACTCCGGTGAAGAAGTTGAGTTCACTGGTGAGCACATTATCGTTGCGGTTGGTGGCACTCCTGTTCGTGTCAATACGCCTGCTGGTGCCGACAAGATCGGAATTACCAGCGACGGATTCTTCGAGCTAGAGAAGCAGCCTAAGAAGGTGGCACTTGTTGGTTCCGGTTACATCGCGGTTGAGTTCGCTGGCGTATTCAACGGCTTGGGTTCCGAAACCCATTTGCTTGTGCGCAAGGATCGCTTCTTGCGCAACTTCGATTCCGCTATTGGCAACACTCTCGGCGATCTCTACAAGAAGCATGGCGTGAACGTTCACTACAACACCAACGTTACTGCAGTTGAGCGCCTCAGTGAGGATGAGATCAAGGTTACCATCAACGAAGATGGTAAGGACACCGAGTTGGTGGTCAATGAACTTGTTTGGGCAATTGGTCGTCGTCCAGTGACCTACAACCTTTCTCTCGACAAGATCGGACTGAAGACCAATAGCAAGAATGGCAAGATTGTGGTTGACGAGTACCAGAACACCAACATCCCCCATATCTACTCTCTCGGTGATGTTTCCGAGGATGTTGAGCTGACTCCTGCTGCTATTGCTGCTGGCCGCAAGCTCGGTGACCGGTTGTTCGGTAACCAGCCCGACGCGAAGCTCGACTACACTAACATTCCTTCCGCGATCTTCTCGCACCCTGAGGCGGGAAGCGTCGGTATTAGCGAAGAGGAGGCTCGCGCGAAGTACGACAATGTGAAGGTTTACCAAAGCAAGTTCATCAACATGTACTACTCCCCCATGGAGCAGGAACTTAAGGACCCTGCCCTGTACAAGGTTGTATGTGTTGGCGAGAACGAGAAGGTGGTTGGTATCCACATTGTGGGTGATGCCTCTGCCGAGATTTTGCAGGGCTTTGGTGTTGCCGTGAAGATGGGAGCCACTAAGAAGGATCTCGACAGCTGTGTTGCCATCCACCCAACGGCGGCTGAAGAGCTCGTTACGCTCAAGTAATCCCAGTTTGTATGTATTTGACATTGTTAATCTTAGAATAGGATAATATATATATAATTTTGTATATGTATATAGATTATTGCACGCTTTCAGAACACTATGAGAAATGCTGTGGCAAGACCTTCCTCACTGCCAGCTAATAAATATATTTAAAACAATAACACCGCTTAATTAGTAGACATGGTACATCAAAGCTAACAAATTTCTACTGATTAGCTGTTTCTTTCATTTTCATATGATTTATATCCCAATTCGCTGATATATATATATACCTTTTTCTCCACGCCGGTGGGTGTGTGATCATGAGGTGCATATATTCCGACCTTCGCAGGTTAGGGGTTTGTGCCATGGTACTGAACGATACGTTTTCCAGCGATGATGAGGAGGACCAGTGTCCCCTTTGCATCGAGGATATGGATGCCACGGATAAGAGCTTTAAGCCCTGTCCCTGTGGCTTCCAGATCTGCCAGTTCTGCTACAACAACATCCGCTCAGGCCCCGAGCAGTACAACCGTTGCCCGGCCTGTCGCCGCCCTTACGACGACGAGAGCATTGAATACACTACGCTGACAGCAGAGGACCTCAAGCGCGAGCAGGAGCGCAAGCAGCGCAAGGAGCAGGAGCGCAAGCAGCGCGAGCGTGAGAAGAACAAGGAACAGACCCACTACGCCCTGCATGGCGCTCGCGACAAGAAACACCTCGCTAACATGCGCGTGATCCAGAAGAACTTGGTATACGTGATTGGTCTTAATCCCAGTATACCTTCAGAAGAGCTCCAGCAGATGCTCCGCCGGGATGAGTTCTTCGGGCAGTACGGCAAGATCCAGAAGATCGTTATCAACAAGCGCATGAACAGCAGCGGACACCCCGGTGTGGGTGTGTACGTCACTTTCGCCCGCAAAGAAGACGCTGCACGCTGTATTGCTGCCGTTGATGGCTCCATGAATGATGGCAAGTACTTGAGGGCTGCCTATGGTACTACCAAGTACTGTTCCAGCTACCTTAGAGGCCAGAACTGCCCCAATCCCAACTGCATGTTCCTTCACGAGCCCGGTGAGGAGGCGGATAGCTTCAATAAACACAGCGCTAGCCACCCTTCTTCCCATTCTGGGCCAGCTGGTTTGGGCAGTGCTGGTGGCGCCGCCACACTGCCCAGCTTGAGTGGTAGTGCTGCTGCTAATGCAGCTGCCGCTAACACTGCTGCTGCCTCCGCCAATTCGGCCTCTAACACCGTTGGTGCGGGTGGTTTGAATGCAGTACTAGGATCTAGAGAAGTACCGCATCTCCCCACTGCTTCGCCGCAGTTGAGCAGCTCTAACCTGAATGACCCTCACTCCCAGGGTCCCTCACGCGTAGGAACGCCTGCTTTAGGTGGCGGTAGTGGTGCACCTGCAGTGGTAGCAGCCAATACACCCGCACTTCCGGCGTGGGGAAAGGCTGTGCCCCAGATCCCACCGGTGCAGAAGATCACCACAGATTACAGCCAGGATGTTGCCCAGCACATGTTGAGGGAGCTTTCGCGTAACTTGACTACGCTGAGCAGCACTAGTAGTAGCAACTGGGGCGTCGAGTTCCTATATAGCGAAGAGACCGCAAGATTCCCGGCCATGTTCAGTCTACCTATGGACGAGAAGAAGCGCCTGAAAACGTACAACAAAGCACTTACCGAACTCGATAAAGTAGCGCCAAAACCACAGCCTCAGGTACAGCAACAGCCGCCGGAATCACCAGCACAGATGCAGGCCAACCCGCATTCACAGATACAACAACAGACGCAGGTACCAGCTCAAGCAGGTGCGCGTTTAGCAACCCCAACGTCAGCATCATCATCAGCAGGATCAACTCCGGTACCTGGAAGCAAAGGAGATAAGAAGAATAATAGCCAGCAGTTGCTGGCACAGCTTATGAAGAAGCCATCAGAAGGTGTGTATAACTAGACTTAAGACTTTTTTGTTTAACTTAAGACTTTAAGAACTCATACTAACTAATTAGCAGACTCGAAAACAGATACTGACAGACGGTCGAAGAGCGGTTCACCTGTTGGATCCATTGGCTCCGCTGGTTCCATTAGCACTGCCGGTCCTATTGGCACTACTCCCACTAGCACTGCTCCTACTAGCACTGCTACCACTGGTACTGCTACCACTACTGCTAATGCTGCTAATGCTGCTGCTGGTACTGGTACTGGCTCTGGTACTGGTACTGGTTCTGGTCCTGGTACTGGTTCTGCACCTAATGCTGAACCGCCTGTGGCCAAGGTGGAGAAACTTGATATCAATAAGGCTGTTTCGCTGGTCTCGAAGGAGCAACAGCGGCTTAAGGACCAGAATGACAAACAGGGCCTGCTCTCAGACCTTGCAGGTACGCTGCGTACCGTAGGAAGTGATATGATGCAGCCCGGTACGGTGCCACAGGTGAACGTTCCCGAGGACATCCAGTTCGAGAAGAGTAAGTACATAGACGATGGGCCCTCTTTCGACGTACATAATTTGCCTGCGGTGCCTATCACTGGTGACGCCGACCCTTCAGTTTGGAGTGCGTTAGAGGAACACACGAGAAGCCAGGAGGTACTACAAATGAAGGAGAAGGAGTACGCAGCAGCGAAGGCGCAAACGAAGAAACGGTTGAAGCGCATGCGTGTGTAATGCTCGTATGCATCGACAAAGTATATGCACCTATAATGTATTTAAGTTCTAAATTATTTCTCCCTTATAATGACGCGTAGTACTTAATAAATACTGAAGTGAAATCTTATTTGCGGGGCTTACGTTTAGTTACGCGACCCGAGAAAGATTTCCATTTTGAGCGGTTGGCCTCGTAGGGGTCAGGTGCTGGTTTAGTTACTTCCTCCTTTGAGATCTCCTTTACTGTCTCGTTAGCTTTTTCATTGGAGGTATCACCTTTTGCTGTTGTGTCACACTTTGGAGAAGTAAGCTCAGGGCCAGTATTTCGTATTCTCTCAGACTCAATTGCTTTATCCTGGGGTTTATTAGTATTCTGTTCATCAATGCTGATAGTACTATGATTCTCTTTGGAAGCCTCTAAGGCGTTCATATTAGTCTCCTCCGGTTGACCTTCATGTTCACTAACGCTCTGGAGCTTTTCTGAATCCTTATCTGTTAGGGAAGCCCTCTGCTTGATCTGTTGCTTCAACTCGTTAATTAGACCTAATACTTCATTTTCCACTAATTTAAGTTCCTCTGGTTCGTCTTTCAGTTCGATTCTCACCTCCTCCAGTTGCTGCTCATACTGCTTTATTTCCTCTTCCAGGCTCATCTGTAGCTATACTACACGAACTTAGCGTATTTTTGTCACCTGACAGTAGGGGTCATTATTATATTATTTAGATGTATGTCAATCAAAGAGGGCCATGTAAAGCAAATTAAAATAGTACAAACGAGATTAAATTGAAATTTGGAAAAAAAAAAAAAGAGAAATATATCTAGAAAAATTGATGTATGGAAAATCCTAATGATATATGATTAACTAGACGCCACATAAACAAGGACCGGTTCTCTCTACCAGTCCGAGTTCTGTTTGGAGTCGTCGTTTTGAGAATTATAATAAAAAAATGCCTTTGCAAGTCTTCATCTATGCGAGATTATTACTCGTTGTAATGGTAAACGATGTAGTTCGGCAAACCGAAAACCTGATACCCGAGTCTCTGGCACATCTTTGAGAAACCCTCGGTTTCGATCAAGTGGTAGAATGAGAAGGGAGGGAACATGGCACCATCACGGTGCACATCAGCCCTGACCATGAGCGCAGTACCTCCGACACCATCCAAAGGAATGACCTCCTTGGGGTCACCCTGGACATCGCGCAAGTGGGCCATGAGGGTGCGGTAAGTGGCCATCTCCGAGTAGCCCTCGAGCAAAATCTCATCAGGGCCCATCTTGCTAGCCATTTCTTGAGCAATATCGCTGTCCTGCCAAGAGTTGAAATCGTAAGCACGCTCCTTCTTCTCACCGTTTTCGGTGTACTTCTGCCAACAGTTAGCCACCAACACATCGAGGTTATGCGAAGCCATATCCTGAACCAGGCTGGCAGGAGTCTCGGTAATGTCACCGTCAAGCCAGAGAACCCAACTTGTATCACTTTGAATGGTAGTAAATAGCAAAGAGTTGCGGGCAAGACTCATGTCGCGCCTCCTCTCGGTCTGAACATTCAAAGCGTGGCGGTCTTTTTCAGACTGGCTCGAAAGAGATGGGGTATCCTGCCTCAGAATGGTGATGCGGCGGAACTTTTGCGATGTGCGCTGGAATTTATCAACAGCTGCGTTGAGCTTTACCAACACCTCATCACCCTGCTTATTGTCAGGCACAATAATACCCACATCAACGAGATCGTGAGGGTAGTTGAGGTTCACCAGGTTGTTCCACCAGTCAGGGTAGAACCGCGCAAGCGGAGTCAATATCAAAACACGCTCCTTATTCTCAAGTGGTGTAGTAGAAGTAGTAAGCACATTCATGTCGTGTATATGCACTTGACCGTCCGCATGGCGCGTAGGCACATTTGCTAAGCCCTGCGCGACGGGGGTCTGCAGGTTGGTATAGATAAGGCGGCACAAAAAGAGCGACGCGATGACAAGTCCCACAAGCGAGAAATTCACCTGCGAGAGTTTATTCAACGCGCCTTTTCCGGACCGTCGTGGCTCCATTTTTTATGATGCGTAGTTTAAAGAGGACAAGAAAGCAGGGGCTAGGATATTTTTGGGCTAGGTAGGAGTAAGATGGTATTAGTCAGCTCAGTGCCTACGTGTGTTTGTTGACGTCTGTGTGTGGATTTTGTAGTGCATTGCACAGAAAGGAAAAAACTAAAACAGTCATATAATACTATGTATCGACAATTTTATTTTAATCAATCTAGATACAGAACCTGAAATCCGCCTTTTATTTTGCTCGTTTTTATGAAAGATTTTAATGCTCGTTAGAGGGATTGAGCACCACCTAAGGAGCTGCTATTCAATCATAAATGTATTAAAAAACGTACACAATTATATTAAAAACCACAATTGTGGTAAATCAGAGCCTCAATTTCGATTAAGCAAACTCAGAATAAGCCGGCAAAACTTCCTCCATTCCCTCCTGAGCAGCCTGTGATGCCGCACCATAGCTATTCAAAAACGCAATCCGGTATTCAAATGCACCCCCACTACTGAAAGTGAGGTACATTGACCAAATCCCATCTCGTGGCTCAATTCCTTCTGGTGCGGGTCCAGAGATATGAGTTTCCCATTTATAAGGTCCAAACCATGGCTGAACAAACTTATGGGGCTTAGCATGAAGAATTGGAAATTTGAATCCGGTAACTGTCCTATCACCTTTGCCCACTACTGTATAGGTTGTGGGGCGTGATACTACCTGAAGGTACTTGTTTGTCACTCGAATCTTAGACCCGGAAAAGTTTACTTCCGAGCCATCCTGACACTTGAGTCTTACATCTGCCTCAAACTCACCCTTCAAAACCTCATGAGCTTCCATTGAAAAGGCAATTGATCCGCAAACTAAGTTAGATTGCTATAACAGTATTGCCAATGGGCGTATTATGGAGACGTGGTGTGGTGGTGGGTGGGGCTTGGGAAGGAGGGTCCGCTAGGATGTGGTGCCTCTTAGCCATATAATGTGACCAGCCCGCTGGGATGAAAAAAAATATTCTTAATAAAATTTCAAACCCCCACTAAAAAAATATTAAGCACTACCACTACTTTGTAGAGTTGTGAACAAAACCTTCCAATTGAGCAATGCAGTTGACCTGGAAGGATATTCCTGTGGTTCCGAACCACACTGAGTTCACTGATGTGATTCTCAACCGGACGCAACGTAAAACCCCCACTGTGATCCGTCCTGGATTCAAGATCCAGCGTATCCGTCAGTTCTACATGCGTAAGGTACGCTACACTGGAGATGGTTTCGCAGAGAAATTGCAGCAAATTGTTGATGGATTCCCTCGTATCAATGACGTACACCCGTTCCACCGCGATTTGCTTGACACTTTGTACGAAAAGAACCATTACAAGGTCAGTTTGGCCTCTCTTTCGCGTGCCAAGTCTTTGATTGAGCAGGTCTCCCGTGACTACGTGCGTTTGCTGAAGTTCGGTCAGAGTTTGTTCCAGTGCAAGCAGCTCAAGCGTGCTGCTATGGGACGCATGGCCACCATCGTCAAGCGTTTGAAGGACCCTCTTCAGTACCTTGAGCAGGTCCGTCAGCATTTGGGTCGTCTTCCCAGCATTGACCCCAACACTCGTACTTTGCTTATCTGTGGCTACCCCAACGTTGGTAAGTCCAGCTTCCTCAGATCTGTCACCAGGGCCGAGGTCGATGTGCAGCCTTACGCATTCACTACTAAGTCTCTCTATGTCGGTCACTTTGACTACAAGTACCTTCGTTTCCAGGCAATTGACACTCCTGGTATTCTTGATCGCCCCACTGAAGAAATGAACAACATTGAGATGCAATCTATCTACGCCATTGCCCATTTGCGCTCTTGTGTTCTGTACTTCATGGATCTCAGCGAGCAGTGTGGTTTCAGCGTCGAGGACCAGGTCAAGCTTTTCCACTCCATCAAGCCTTTGTTTGCCAACAAGACTGTCATGGTTGTCATCAACAAGATCGATGTGATGCGCCCCGAGGATTTGGATCCCGAGCGCCAGCAGCTTTTGAAGGCAATTACTGATCAGGACAATGTCGAGGTCCACATGCTCAGCTGTGCCACCGATGAGAATGTCATGCAGATCAGGAATCATGCTTGTGAGAAGCTCCTTACTGCTCGTATCGAGCAGAAGATGAAGGCCACCGCCCGCATCAATAACTTGATGAACAAGATCAACGTTGCTAGACCTCAGCAGCGTGATAACAAGGAGAGATTGCCTTATTTGCCCGACTTCAAGGATGCTCCCTTCGAGGGTCCCCTTTCCAAGGAGATCGAGGCCGAGGAGGGCGGTGCTGGTGTGTACCAGCCCGACTACCAGGACAAGTATTTGCTTGACGATGACGAGTGGAAGCACGATATCATGCCTGAGGTGCTCAATGGTCGCAACGTGTATGACTTCATTGACCCCGAGATCAGTCAGAAGCTTTCCAAGCTCGAGGAAGAGGAAGAGCAGTTGGAGCAGCAGGGCTTCTACGACTCCGAGAGTGACGCTGAGATGGAAGGTGAGGATGATGAAGACATTAAAGCCAAGGCTGCGTGGATTCGTAGACAACACAAGAAGATGATGAACGACGCTAGGCTGAAGAGAAGCCAGGCCAAGCACGCTGTTATTCCTCGTAAGCTGGCCAGGAAGACCTCCACCGAGCTCGAGCAGCACTTCGACGATATTGGAATGGATGCCCGTCCTCTCACCTCTAAGGCTAAGCAGGCCCTCCGCGACCAGGCTCATAAGGTCGGCAGAGGTACCGATGCTGTTGTTGGTGCTGCTGGCGGTGAGGTTGCCGAGAGTGGCAGAGTGCCTACCTTCGATGCAGACGTTGCCGAGCTTCTTCACACCACCAAGAAGGGAAGAGCTCAGGGTGTCAAGGAAAAGAAGTTGCAGCAACGCAAGTGGAGCACCCAGGGTCGCAGAAACGAGGGTGACAGGCGTATTGAGGCTAACCTGCCCCGTCACTTGAACTCCGGTAAGCGTGGCATCGGTACTGCCGACCACCGCTAAGCTTTTTACAGCTGCCGTTGCGCATATTCACTATATGTTTATTTATTTGCTAGCTTTTATAATCACTACATAGTGTCTACATATTAATAATATTAATATTATAAGATATATTACTGTAATAAATAAGGTCTGTATGCATACAAGAGCGTTTCGCTTTTCGCTTTTCGCTTTTCCGCTTTTTTGTTATTCAATTCTCAAAACAAGGAGTCAATGTCATCGTCCTCTTCGCGAGCATCAACGCGTAACGCATCCTCCAAACGCTCTCCCAAACCAGCGAACTGTTCTTGCTGATCAGGCTCCTCCTGTTGGGGTGGCATCTCGGGCTGCTCCGGCAGCTGCTGAGATTCCATCTGGTCTTGCTGGTTGGGTGCATCATCCTCCTCGTCGTCATCGTCTTCTTCATCTTCTTCCTCTTCTTCTTCCTCAACCTCAGGAGCTTTAGAATTGGCATCAGCTTCATTGAGCAGACTGATCTTCTTGTCGAGCTCAGATCTCAATCTATTCACGGCATCCATGTGACGCGCCTTCATGATGTCATTAACAACGGTGCGAGCAACTCTCTCCTTAGCCTCAATCGTGGTCTGGAGCTCTCTAACTTCCTCCCTGAGTCGCTTGCCATCCTGTCTGGCATCATCATCATCATCATCGTCAGGATTGCGCTCATCATCGTCGTCGTCATCATCGTCATCGTCATCAGAAGAAGAGTTCATGTTTTGACCGTTGGCATCGCCATTGACGCTAGACTGGCCCGGTGTTCCATCCTTATCCTTCTCATCCTGGCTATCGTCGAGCATAGCACGTTCAAGCTCCTCATCCAGCTCATCATCGACTTCCATATCGCTCTCCTCGACCCTAGCACGAGCAGCTGCGCGTGCTGCCTCCGCCAATGCTTGCTGAGCAGCCACTGCTGATGCTGGCAGAAGCTCAGTCTGCACTTCCTTGGCCTGCGCATCGCGCTTAAGTAACTCCTCGACTTGGCTCTCAATCGACTCGATCGCTTTGTTACTCATGCGCTTCTGGAATCGGCGATTGCGTACGTTGTGAAGGGGCGGAGTGATACCATGCGGGTACGACTGAGGATCTGGTGCCAGTCGCGCAATAGCACTCATATCAGGTGGTGGACTCTTCACATTGTGAGTCACCAAAAGGATCTGCGACACAGATACTGTCTTGAATATGTTTCGCTTGTCCACTGTTTTGTGGATCTCGGTGATGGTGGGTAGATCCATGAGCTGGGCGTGATAACTCTCATTAGCAATTGTAACAATTGCCTTACGTCTTTCCTCAAACTTGATGGAGACTTGGCTAAAATCGTTGGTTTCACAAGCCTTGTGAAGTTGTTCTACCGTCTTGATATTGGGCAGAAGGCGAAGAATCATTGCTTCCTCTACAGTGGGGTCCTCTTCGCGGTCAGGAGCCTCGGCATCGTAGCCTTCGACCTGATTTCGATTAGCTTTCAGCTTAATCTTTACCGGTCTCGGCTCACTGTCCTTAAGTTTAAGCTTCAGCATGGTGCAGCTGGATAAAGCTTCAAGGTAGCGCTTGGTTCAACCCTAGCGCCCACATCCAGTACTTAACTTACTGCGTTACATTTTCCATTTTCCAAAACTGATTTTAATACACTGCATTTTTAAACCAAGAGAATCCTTTTCTTGTTAAGTGTACCAATTTATTATATCACATTATATTGTTATTCTCTTACGTCGAATTCTTACAATTGAGAGTGAGGCAAACAGGGAATATTCATAATAAAAAAAAAAATACACTATAATATATCGTTGTCTCAGCCAAAAAGAAATATTCCAAATCCGTTAATTGTGAATGCAGAACACGAAAGGCGAATGGAAGCAGGCAGTAAAGCGCTTGTCTTCGCGTAGGAATCTCAATAATTACAACCTAGGAGTGAAGGTTATCCAGGCACTGGGGTATCCCCAGTTTTACAAAAAGAATCTCAATATTCTGGATATGTATTGTGGTACTGCGGTTTTTAGTGCTGCGCTTCACAATGAATTAAAGCCAGAAAAACACATTATGCTGGAGCCCTTCGTATCATATAGACAGTGGTTGACCTCGCTGGTAGATGACAACCCAAATCTTCATCACGAACGTGAAGATCCGTTTAGATGGTCGACTTTCCTACAACTGGAAGACAAATTTGGTTTCCGTCCGGAAACAGTGCCACGTTCCCGAATTCATGATTCGCTATTATTTGCAGGTAACCTCTTACATCCTCAGGGTGAGCAGCTTGTCACCCAATATATCAACTGCATCGCAAACCAATCTTGGATAGAAAGGTTTGGTCGAGTGCGTCTTCTATTGTGGATGCGCTCTTCAACTGCGGAGAAACTTGTCGCTGGTCCAGGAGAGCGGTTCAGACATCGCATCTCTTGTCAAACTGAGTCCTGCTGTGACACCCGTGTTGTGTTGCACACAAAGCCCGCTAAATTACCCAGTAACTATCCTGAAAAGCTGTTAAATCCATTGTTGTCATTCGATGAGTTCAACCATAAAAAGGATCTTTCAGGATCCTCGACTGTAGGACAGTATGACGCTTCACTCGTCGAGCTCACCCCTAAGGAGCATCAGGTTAAGCATATTGACGAATTTGACTATGTTATTCTCAAGCTATTCTTGCTGAAGTCAAGACCCCTTAGTATATGCTTGAATAACCTTGGGCCTGGTGCATCAGAGGACCTAAGCCCTCATCTTCAAGATATTATCCATTTGGCTCCTCAGCAGTTAACCTTGGCTGATTTAGAAAGAATTACTACTGCATTCGTTATGTGGCCCTTCAAACCCGACACATTAACCGACTTCTACGATGACAATCCACTCGAATGAATCCCGTTAATACGCACTTTGTACATAGAATACCACTAATGCAGCATGTATTTTTGTAAACAAAAATCACAATTATTAAATTTATTATGATAGGAATTATATAATTAATAAAAATTCGACATTTTCACGTCAAGAGCTGAAATCAATCAACACGCTATAGTAGCATTAATGCGGGGCATCATTATCGTTCATGGGCACATCACCCGCTGATTGATTACTAGATGAAAAGCTCATAGACTGCGCGGGGTTAACCCCAGGATCAGAACTCTGCTGCTCGGATGGAGCTACTGTATTAGCATCAGGGTGACTTTCAGCGCTACCTTCAACCTTGCTTGAAGTTTCAGCAGGGGCATCGGAGGTAGTTTGAGCGGGATCAGTGGAGGCAGATTCGTTGGTATCCTTATTTCCATCCTCTTGTTTAACTATAGTTCCCGGAGTAGGAAGACCGCGCTGCAGGTTAAGCTTCTCAGGTTGGTCTCCGAGCACATCGACATATTGCGGGGGATCGAAACCAATTAGATGCTTGTAAATACTACAAAATGCCTCCTCAAGTGCCATTGCGTCGTTATAGACCAAAGATCCCTCGGCATTGTACCATCTTGCATTTCGGAAAATAGTGCGCCAGTCATTCGCAAGCTGCTCGAAGCTTTGGTAGTACTTAGAGTTGATGTGCTTGACAATAGTGGCCACACAACAAGGAACACCAATAACAGAGTAGTAGTCCGGATAGTGGGCCTTAGAAGGAAGCTCCAAGAATAAGTCGATCCTGCGACGGCCATGCTCGTCATTAACCGCCTTCATATGTTTAATGATACGACGGCCCACATCAGTCAACTGCTCACGAGCTTCAGGAGTCATCGTCTCCTTCACCCGTGGAGGTCGTCCCTTACGGCCTGTACGGGGCTTAGGCAAAGCAGGAGGGGCAGATGCTTGGACAGCTGCCGTAGGCAGACCAGGCGATGGTGCTTTCTTAACACGCTTTCGTGGAGGCATTCCCCGGGCATTGTCCGACTCAGCTGAATCATACATTGAGCCACCGCTACTACCTTGAGGAACATCATCACCATCAGACCAATTGAATCCACGACGGGCTCTCAGATGATGACCACCGTCATCGATATTCATCATGTCACGAGCAGCAGCTTCAGACAGTTGCTGATTGATATGCGCAGCTGTATATTCCTTTGGTAGCTCTTCCTCTGTAAGCAACCGGGGCGGTGCAGGCTTGGCATCAGGTGTTCCATCAGCGCCTCTTCGCTCCTCACTTATGCGCTCCTCATCCATGTCGTGGAATATCACACGTTCCTCCTCGCTTCTGGCCAAAAGAGCGTTTAGATCGTCATCATCCATCTCCTCTATTTCATCATCCTTCTTGTCGTGTTTGCTCTCCTCTTGCTCTAATAGAGTTCGCAAGAACGCCTCTTGTTCTTCATTGGTACTCTTATTGTCGAACTTACCAGCTTGGATAACTTTACCATCAATGTCGAGTTTACCTTGTGCCCTTTCAAGAATGTTTTCTTCGATCGAGTTCTCGGTAATGAGGCGGAAAATACGCACCTCCTTGGTCTGGCCAATACGATGGGCACGATCCTGGGCTTGAAGATCCTGGTGGGGATTCCAGTCAGTATCATAAATTATGACCGTATCAGCAGTCTGCAAATTGAGACCCAATCCACCAGCACGAGTACTTAACAAGAAACAAAAGTAGGGGCTGTTTGGCTCGTTAAACTGTCTCAGTAGCTCGCTTCGAGTTTCGGCCTTCGTGGTACCATCTAGACGCAAGTACTGAATACCCCTCAAACGCAAGAAGTCTTCCATAATGTCCATGATTTGAGTCATTTGGAAGAACATTAGAGTTCGATGACCAGTACGTTTAAACTTGGGTAAAACACGATCTAATAATTCAAATTTACCGGCAGTTCTCCACAACAAATCATTGTTCATGCCACCAGGGTTAACAACTCTTTCGACTTCTTCGAACACAAATGGGTGGTTACACAGTTTCCTCAACTGCATAACTCTATTACTCAACGATCGGATACCGCCCTGGCTAGCACCTAATCCAACAGCATTATTGTCAAGAAGATGACGATAGAGCTGTGATTGAAGGGCTGATTTCTTACATTTGACGACCTTCTCAACTTTATCGGGCAAATCCTGCTCGACGTCCTTCTTCAAGCGTCTCAGCAAAAACGGTCGAAGCACTTTATGAAGACGTCTAATAATGAGCAACTTCTCTTCTTCGCCAAGATCCATACGATCAGTAGAGCCTGCCTGTGCAAATGGTTTGTTGAACCATTCTTCGAAACTCTTAACAGAGTTGAAAATCTTGGGTAGAACGAAGTTCAACAGAGCCCACAATTCAGGTAAATTGTTCTGCAAAGGAGTACCAGTAAGAATCAATCGATATTTACTGGTATAATATTGAGCCAGGGTAGAGCTCAACTTGCTCTGTGTGTTCTTCATACGATGGCCCTCATCGATAATCATGTGTTCCCACTTAATCCTGGAGAAAAGAGGACGCTCCTTGATGACATACTCGTAAGTAGTAAGCAAAACTTGGAAGTTACCACTCTTAATCTGAGGCTGTAAGGCCTTTCGAGTTGCCGGCGGGCCTCTATAAACCACTTTATTAACTGAAGGAGCCCACAAATCGAACTCCATGTTCCAATTAGTCAGGGTTGATAATGGCACCAAAACCAAGAAGGGGCCATTAACATTCTTCTTTTCGATAAGGTAGGTTATCAGTGAGATGCTCTGAATTGTTTTACCCAATCCCATTTCGTCCGCTAAGATTCCGTTCAGGTTGTTGTTGTACAGAGAAACCATCCATTGAAGACCCTTAAGCTGATAGTCTTTAAGCTTACCACCAACTAAGATAGATGGTTGTTCTGTGACGTTCTCCTTTACACGATGGGCAACCTCATAGTAGTCTATCTTTTCACGCACATCATCAACTTCTTCTGCAGCTTCCTCAGTGTCTGGAGGTGCCTCGGTATCATCCCCTGGTTTCTCGGTCTTCTCTACTACAGGATCGCCCTGCTGGTCTCTAACTGCTCGAGCAAGCCCAGCAAGGAACTTGTTAGTCTGCTTAAGCAAATGAGTGATGCGAGCATCCTTTGTCTGATCGATTAATTTCAAGTACGCCTCTTCATCATTAGCACGGAGGAGCAAAAGACGTTGTTTCGCAGTTCGTTCATAACGCTTGCGTTCCTCACGCTCAACATGATGGTGGTGCTCAATGACGCCATTTGAAAACGCCTGCAATCGCTGCTTAGCCTTCTGATGGAATTGCACCAGCGCCTCACGATGTTTCAAGACCTTCTGAATATGCATATGTTGGGACATATTTTCGGTCTTACGTCTCTCCAGAGCCTGTTCGGTAACAAAGCGCTCAACCAGAGCAGCATCGTGCTGCGTTAGCAATTTCATGCGGGCAAAGTGCACTCTATTAGACCTGTCAATCGCAACAGAGTTGAAATGCTGCAAGTGAGTTATCAGATCACCTCTTACTGCGCGCAAATACGGGAGCAAACGGAGTTGGCGAAGTTCGATCTCTTCATCGAGACTAAGCGATTTCTCTGGCTTGCTTTCGAGCTCGTTCAACCTCGAGAAGCTAGCCTCAGCAATTCTACGAGCACGCTCGAGGCGCATTTGCTGGCCAGATACTCCAAATGGGTGCAATGCAGGAATGGTAAGAATCTCTTCGTGCTTCGGCAAGTCTTTATAATTAACCTCAGAGTTAAGTAGGCTTTGAGGATCAACAACACGATCAAATCCTAATCTAGAGAGCATATCCATGGGAACTTTTCCAGGCAGCGTTTCTCCTTCGGTCAGAGTCATCCGTCGACTTCGGGTAGAATTATTCAAATTCTTCCCACCAGCGACAACGAACGCGACCTCATCACTGTCATTGTTTTGAGCCTCAGGCCCATAGCGCTGTCGGAACATTTCCTCTTGACGTTGTTTTGCCTGCCATTGCTGAAGTTTCAATCGCTTCATACTCAGCTCCTGATCCATATTATGTTGCTCTAAGTGCTGCTGCTTCAACTCGTGAGAAGCCGTCTGTGACCGCTGGGGGATCTGCTGAGCCAGGGGCGTAGGGAGCTCTTGGTCGTATATGTTCTTGCTATCATTCGCTGGAGCAGTTTGTTCTGATGTTACCACCGTGGGGGATTCAGAAGACTCGGCAAAGTCTTGCGTCGGGATCTCTGAGACTTGGCCGGGAGGTAAAGGCTTCTGACCATATCCTGGAAGAGTAGTGCGTACCAGGCCAGGTCGTTGAGGACCTTGAAACTGAGGCACTGGTTGAGGTCCCTGTCGAGGAGCCGGCTGGGGACCAACTGGTGGAACTCTTTGCGCTGTCTGTGGAGTCCGCGCGCTCTCCTGCGGGGTGGCAGCTTTGCTAGCAGTAACTGGACCCTGTGGAGTCATACGAGCATCTGGTATCGAAGGAGGTCCCTGCATAGGATATTGAGCTTCTTGGATCGAATCAGCACGTTTAACAGTGTCTGCCTGAGGCCCAGCCTTGGGCTTATACTGAGACATCGATGGCAGAGACCTGGTCGGGCCGTTGGGATTGAAGAGCAGATGGCGAATTTGATCCGGTAAAGGAACGCCTTGTTGTAAAAACTGGGCTGCCTGTTCTTGGTTGTTCAAAATAAGGCTTTCCTCAGCAGACAAGAGATCCCTTTTGGGGATATTTGCAGGCGGACGGGGACCCATTGGTTGAGAAGTAGGCGGAGCTGGTCCCATATGCTGCTGGGGTCCATTTGGTCCGGGGGGTACAGCAGATTGACCCGGGAAGTGTCCAGAATCGAATTGGGGCTGCGCACCAACCTGGGGTCCAACCTGGGGTCCTGCTTGCAAGCCATTCGGGCCAATGTTGGGTGCAGCATGTGAAGCCGGCGGCGTGTTGTGGAATGATCTCTGCGACAGAGCTGGAGACTGTTGCATAATACCAGTATGATCCGTCGATGGCTTGTGTGTCATTTGAGGAGACGCTGTCTCAATTGGCCTACTAGGACCACGGGCGGGTGGAACAGGAGCTGGATTATTATTGCTGGGCACATCTAGGGGTTCCTTTCCGATACCATTAAGCACGTCCATGAACCCATCGTCATCGTTCAAGTCAGGATAGAAAAGATTATCGTTTCCACTGTTCTCAAATAACTCATTTGCACCGTACATGTTCAAGTCTCCATCAAGGTCATCAAGGTTCAACCAACTGCTATCATCAGTTGCAGTCTGTTGTTGCTGCTGCTGCTGTTGCTGCTGCTGCTGTTGTTGTTGTTGCTGCATCTGTATTTGCTCCATCTGTTGACGAATCTGCTGCTGCTGAGCTGCTTGATGGGCCTGTTGCTGAGCTGCTTGTACCTGTTGCTGATTGGGCTGGTCACTGGGTGCAGCTTGTACCGACTGCGACTTCTGTCCCCTGGGCGCACGAGCACCTTGGGCCTTTGTTGCGCGTGGTTTGGGTGCAGCATCGGGGTTTGCAGCGTTATTATTCTTACGAGGAGCAGCCTTACGACGCGCAGGTGCTGCGGCTGGGTTAGCACCCGGGATATTATTACCGGGGCCGCCCACTGCACCTGGGCTTCCCATTGCTTGACCACCAATGTTTCCAGGTACTCCCATACCGCCAGGAGCTCCTAATCCACCGGGACCACCCATACCTCCTGGTTGAATACCCACTCCTGGAGGTGGTGGCATATTCTGCGGTAGTTTGTATCCAGGTCTCGGGCCTCCTGGTGGCATTCCCATTATGCCTGGTGGTTGCTTATACCCGCCAGGTCCCATCTGGGGCGACATAGCACTAACTGGGCTCTGTTGATCCATCATACCGGATGGTCCCATTTTACCCATTGGTTGGCGCTGCTGTTGCACCAAGTTGGGATTGATCTGCTGCTGCTGCTGCTGCTGCTGATGCTGTTGCTGGAACATCTGCTGGCCCATTGGGTTGTTCCGCATTGGCATATTATTGCGAATTCCCATCTGTTGTGACATCTGCTGAGGTGTTTGCTTGGGAAAAGGCGCCTGCGCTTGTGATGCTGGTGTATTTACACGAGTGTTCATGCGCATCTGCATCTGCGGACTCATACCCGGGCCCATGTTTTGAACATGCTGCATTTGGGGGGGCATCTGCGGCATTTGAGGATTGTGTGGGCTCATAGATTGCTGATTACCTCCATGAGTGTTGATTTGAGGGTCTGCTTGGGGGTTGATTTGGGAATTCATTCGCGTTCCCATCTGGGGTCCCATCTGTGACCCCATAGGAGAGTTCACTTGATGTCCCTGGGGCATCTGTGGCGGTATATTTTGCATATTCTGCATATTCTGCATTTGTGACTGGCGCTGACGCGCAGCTTGCTGAAGAACTTGGCCGAGTGAGATGAACTCTTCGTTATGTTGGCCTGAATCGCCGAGTTGGTTACGCAGGTGTGTCCAGCGCATGTACATGGCATTTAGGCGCTGTCTTTGCGCGACATCCTCCCCTGTTGCGCTCATTGCCTCCTCGAAACGCGGCCTTCTGCAATGCGATGAGCCTGGTGCGGATCGACCGAGTGTAAGATGAGGCAAGGGTTGCTGACTCCGCAAGGTAGTCCCTCTCTCCCCCCCACACTGTCGCCCTCAATCAGCTAACAAAACCACCACAAGTATATCAGAATTGACGTAGCTGTTTTACTTCATGCAAATTAAGTGCATTTATCTAGCTCTAAATAATAGAATTATCTAATTTGTCGATTTTCTATGTTGTATTATAAACTGGATTGTCTGATTTTGTCGTCAGACATATCATGCGGTATGCCCGTCGAGGCACGCATTTCAAGATAAAACGGAATAGGGTAGGAGTCTCGCTAATGCGATAGTTGGCACTGCATTTTCCAAAACAAGAAATGAGAAAAAAAGTGTAAGTAAGGAGGATTAAAATGAGATATAACTTCGAATTGGATCACCTGCTATCAACCCCGCTCTTTCTGCTGCATTATTCATTCGATACTACTATAGAGAAATTGTTCATCTGGGGTCCATCTCTAACTTTTGTTTTAGGCATTCTAAAGCCTTTATTATTTTTGTTCGCCTCTTTTCTTAACATCCAGTAGATCAATTTCGAAGTTTTCTTTGATTCCAAAACTTTAAATCCAATGCCAGTGAACAATTGGTTCATCACATCATCATTACAGTAGCGAGAGTTATCAATGCAAGCTCGCGGAAGAACAAAGAATAGGAGACCCTCCTTCTGCAAAAACCTGAAGGCTTTCAGGAGCATGCTCCCTCTCTTAGTGCTATTGGGTACGTAATTTACGACCAAGGAGAGAGATATAATATCGAACGGTGTAGTGGGAGTTTTCATAGTGAGAAAATCCTGCTCAAGAATGCTGGGGTGTTGAGAATGAAGATCAATGCGAATATGGGGACTAAATCGTTTGCTTCGGGCGCAACAATTATCTACTTGAAGACAGCCAACCTCTAACAAAGATCCCTGGAAATCCTGAGGGATCCATTGCATCATTATCTTCGAAGAGTCGCCGCCACGAGAATTTGACTGTCCACATATGGATGCGGCCTGATAAGTCTTGAGGCCACCGAGCTTCGTTAACTCGTTATCTATCGCTGCACACTGCTTTAGGTCTCCTATAGCTTCACTCTGTGACCGGGCTTTATTGAGAGCATGAAATTTATTGATTAATTTGCGAGCCTTTTCAGGCTTGATTGCACTGTTTAATTTTCCCGTTATTGGCTGTTTTCTAGCCATAACTATATTATGCTAATTGAATTGTTTCTTCAGTTCGGTAGTAGTGCTCGTTGTAATTTTACACCACCATAACCAGGTTTTTTCCCCAATACCTTGACAGATTTATAGGAACGGGGGTACCTTATATTGTATGATTTTCCACTCTTTACGCCTATAGTGGGTTTTGTCGGAGTCGTATCGTGTATATTTTGGGTTTGGAACGTGTCCGGTTCGAGTCTTTGGATTGTGATTTCGCGCCTCTTGGTAACTCGGGGTGATCGAGCGCATTAGGAAGGTAGTACTGGTCAGGCTAGCAATAGAGCAGCCAACTATCTTGACAGAGACGGCGTCCGGATGGCATGGTCTGTTTGCTCGGTGTGCACATATGGTGCGGTTGACGACTTTTTGCTTCTTAATATCAATGAATTCTTTTTTTTCCTTAGAATTCTCACATCTTAAAATGAAGATATATTTTCTAAATACTTATATGCTATTTGTAAATAAAAATAATCTCAGTTAACGCTGCAATTAAATCTCAAATGATAACTACGCGCCTTTTACGCATTCTTTTTGATAATTCTTAGCTTAAGGGTAAGGAGACGCCCGCCACTGGCACTACCAAAACAATGGGTCTCATTGGCAAAGTCTTCCATTATTCCTTCGACGCTATATTGATTTCAACTATAATTGCTGGTGTGCGTCGCAGCAGTGGTCTTACACTTCGTTCTAATACAGTTGACGATGCCAACGCTAGGCATTATCTCCGCATCTACCTTGGCATGGGAGAGTGGGTGCTAGACTCCTCCGCCACAGCGATGGCCGCTAGTGGCTACTTCGAAAGGAGACTCCCCTGAATACTTTTTGAATTTTGAATTTGATATTTTAATATATGCCTTTTTCTTTTCTAATCTGGCTACTAAATACATACTATGCTGTTGATAAATTGATATTTTTGCATAGGTAAGTAAGTAAGTCTATATATATATTTTATGAGACAACCACAATATTCTAAGCCTCAATAAGAACATGCTCCTTCTCGAGCAAGTCAGCGAGAGTGCCATCTTGGCTCATCTCAACAATGATGTCGTGGCCACCAACAAACTCCTTGTTGATGTAGAGCTGAGGAATGGTGGGCCACTGGCTATACTCCTTGATGCCTGTTCTGAGCTCAGGGTCCTCGAGCACATCGTAAGCGGCAAACTTGGCAGGATCAACGCCCTGGTAGCCCAAGATCTGGATGCTGTTGCGGCTGAATCCACAAGCAGGAGCCTCAGGGGTGCCCTTCATGAACAAGACCACAGGAGCACTGTTCACAGCGGAGTCAATAGCATCCCTGATCTCAGTGGACATGAAGCGGCACGCGAGACGAGGCGCAACACTAGGAGTCGCAAACTTAGAGCCGAATTTGGTAGCAAGCTGGGGTCTAAGAAGAGTTCTAAACATAATAACTTGTAGAATCGTTAGTGTATGTGTGTGTCAGCTAGAATTACCTAAATTGTGGTTCGATTATATATAATGGGGTTCAGGTTTGGGGCGAGGTTACCGCTTTGCACCACTACGGGAGGTTATTACCCTCCATAGCCAAACATCCAGACCAGTAAGACTCTTATTGAGTGAGATCTCTTAGTATAAACTATAATTTTTTAAATTGCCTATAAGGAATTAAAAACCAAAATATTATTCCACTTCGAGTAATATTTGAGTCATTAGAGTTTGCGAGCCGCATTCACGATTCCGGAAATTCTGATCACATGATGTGGGGGGTTTGTTCACGTCGCTCTCAGTTACCATTCAAACCTGACAATTAGCCTTTAGCCGCCTCTAGCTCACTGAAACCCCCCGAATGAGCACCGCTGATGCTGGAAAAGGGCAGCAGCTCACAGCTGCTCCTATAAATCTGCAGCAGAGGAATCAGACTCAGGCTGCTGCTGGTCAGAACGGGAACAGGAACAACCAAAATCAGAACAACAACCAGAATACTAATACTAGTAAAAGGAAGAACAAGGACAAGGACTACCTCAGAGAAATGAAATTGTTGGCCAACGAGAAAGCAAACAGAAATAATCCCAATAACCCCCACTATAAGAACAAGAAGTTCTCAAATCCTAATCAAAACCAGAAGAATCATAATCAGAACTCGAGGAATGTGAATTCGAACAAGCATCAGAGCCAAAATCACAATAAGAACCAGAACAAGAACCAGAATCCGCATAGGAATCAAAACAAGAAGCATCACCCTAATCAGAATCAAAACAAGCAGCAAAAGCATGGAAATTCGGTTCAGAATCAATACAAATCCAAATTCCAGAACAAGGAACAGAGTAATAATAACAATACTCGGGAAACTCAGCAGCATCCCCAAAATAAATCAAACTCTTACGGCCAAAACAAAACTGCACAACCTCCTACATCCGCAGCCTTATCTTTAGAGCAAAGGATAGGCGTAAAACGCGAGCAGCCTGATGACGAAACTTTCGCGCAGCGCCATAATGAATCTGGCACTCACAATGACTACGATGTACATGATAAACAGGTTTTCGATTATATTGCCCAGGTCGGTCAGGGAACCTATGGAAAAGTCTTCAAAGCAAAGAATACACTTAACGGAAAGCTCCTTGCCATGAAGCGACTGAGGATAGACAACGAGAATGAAGGATTTCCTGTTACAGCCGCGCGCGAGATAAAACTGCTTCAATCCCTTCGCCATAGCAACATTGTGAAAATCGCGGAAATGGTGGTGGCAAAGGGAGATATATATATGGCCCTGGAATATGTGGAGCATGATTTAGCCGGAATACTTCTCAATAATGATCTGGTTATCGAGCCTGGCCATGCCAAGTCGCTGGCGAAACAGATGTTTAGGGCGCTGGGATTCCTGCACAAGAAGAGAATTCTGCACCGAGACATTAAAGGATCTAACATGCTAATTACTGCCAACGGCATTGTCAAACTTGCTGACTTTGGACTTGCTCGCAAGCTGGACTTAATCGAGCCCAATGAGCGTCTCACGAATAGAGTAATCACTATGTGGTACCGACCTCCCGAACTGCTTCTGGGCAGTGAATACTATGGTGGTGAGGTTGATATCTGGGGATTGGGATGTCTGCTAGTCGAGATTTTTACGAGACAGCCACTTTTTCACGGAACAGACGAAGTGTCGCAGCTGCAGGCTATCTATAGGATCATGGGTGCACCCTCGGCCGAACAATGGCCTGAGCATCGTGAACTTCCATGGGTGTATTTGATGGATTCAATGGGGCCTCAGAGAAGCATGGCAAATGCTACCTACCAGTTTGATAAGGTGTTTGTGGGACCCAATGTTTCGTCCAGCTGCTTTGATCTGGCCAGTAAGCTGCTTCGACTTAATCCATCTAAACGTCTGACGGCCACAGAAGCGCTAGATCATATATACTTCAGAGAGCGGCCTTACGAGAAGTTTTTGGACCTACGTACCGCACAGGAATGGCACGATTGGGAAGCGAAACGGAGAAAGAAAAACGATTAGTGTGCAAAAAAGACTTGTGAGTAATAATAACACTTCTTCTTCTCCTTCTTCTTCTTCTTATTCGTCTTTTATCGAACTAACTTCGTTCTTACGAGCACTAATTTTAATGAATTTTGAACATTGTGTATCATACTAATAATAATAACCTAATACTATGTATATTTAAAATGAATAAAATTACAAGTTACGTGAGAAGGGGACAAAATTCACCTTACTCAAAATCGTTAACGACACCCTTAAGGTAATCGGCGTCCACCCAGATAAGAGAGCCTTGCAGGTTATATGTAGTGGCATTGTTCAGCATCTGTTGAAAGTCTGCCTTCACCTCAGCAAATGTTGCATATTCACTATTCTCGACCCTCTTTTCAATTTCAGCCAACGAAACAGGCGTATGGATAATCTGATAATAATCAGGGAAGTCCTTACGTGACGGAAGCTCTAGGAAAACCGCAGATCGCGACCTAGGAGGGTCATCAGCAGTCTGAGCATTAAATACGTCAAATAATTCCGCGGTCTTTGTCTTGATTTGCTCGTATTGCTCGGGTGTGAGCTCGACCTTGACTCTCTTGCTGGGGGTGCTACCGTTCGTATCTTCGGTGCGCTTTTCCTTCCGCGGGCGACCGCGACGGCGCTTGGGCTCTCCATTAGCACCAATTGAACTGTCTCCCACCTCAGGCTTCGCAAAGCCTTCCCCAGAAGGCTCAGGTGTGGCTGTGGCAGACTTACTGGTGGAGCCACGCGGCGCACTGAACTCCTCTTCTTCCTCTTCTTCCTCTTCTTCTTCTTCAGCATTGCCGTTCGCTTCTTCGTCATCGATTTCCTGTTGTCGGAGCCATTCATCCTCACTGAGATTGTCGTCAAACACAACCTTTCCTCTTCTTTCTCGCCTGCTGCCGAGTTCAGCATAGACTGGGGCGGCAAATTTCTTGGTGAGATCTTCCTTGTAGAGTTCTGGAAGTTCAGGTTGACTGAACAGGCGAGGGACACCTGTTCGCCTCTCAATCTCAATGCGCTCCTCATCAAGATCATGGAACTTCTCTATCTCGGCTTCACTGCGAGCAAGAATAGAGTTGAGCTCATCATCATCCATCTCTTCTTCTTCCTGGTCCTTGTTGTCACGGCGCATTTCTTCAGCTTCCATGAGCTTACGCAAGAACTCTTCCTGTTCTTCATTTGTACTCTTGTTATCGAACTTACCAGCTTGAATAACCTTACCATCAATCTCCAGCTTGGATACAGCACGGTCAAGAATGGCTTCTTCAACAGTGTGCTCCGTAATTAACCGCAGAATGCGCACCTCCTTGGTCTGACCAATACGGTGGGCACGGTCCTGAGCCTGCAGATCCTGGAAAGGGTTCCAATCTGTATCGTAAATGATGACGGTGTCAGCTGTCTGCAAGTTAAGACCCAGGCCACCAGCACGAGTACTCAACAAGAAGCAGAAATAAGGACTGTCCTCAGCATTGAATTCCTTGAGCTTTTCGGAACGCTCATCAGCCTTGGTACTACCGTCTAAGCGCATGTATTGCATTCCTTTGAATCGCAAATAGTCCTCCATGATGTCCATGATTTGAGTCATTTGGAAGAAAATCAGAACACGGTGACCGGTGGACTTAAATTTCGGCAAAATACGGTCAAGCAACTCGAACTTGCCGGCTGTTCTCCACAACAAATCATACTGTAGTGTTGTGGGATCAACCAGTTGCTCGACTTCAGGGAAGACGAATGGATGGTTACAGATCTTACGCAGCTGCATGATGCGGTTATTCAAGCTTCTCATACCTGATGCACGCTTGTTATTATCGTTGCCGGCAACACCGTCACCAGTATAAATAGCACCGAACTTGAGAATTTGTTCGTACAGAGACTGCTGCAAAGCACTAGTCTTGCACTTGATAACCTTTTCGACCTTGTCTGGCAAATCCTTTTCGACATCCTTCTTCAAACGTCTCAACAGGAAAGGACGCAACACCTTGTGAAGACGTCTAATGACAAGCAACATTTCTTCTTCTGTAAGTTCCATTTTATCTTGTCCACCAGTATTGGCGAAGGGGGTATTGAACCACTCATCAAATGTCTTCTGCGAGTTGAAGATCTTTGGCAAGACAAAATTAAGCAAAGCCCACAGCTCAGGCAGGTTGTTCTGCAAAGGCGTACCGGTCAAGATCAAACGGTGCTTTGAGTAGTAATGATTGACCAAAGTGGAACTCAATTTAGACTGGGCATTCTTCATGCGATGTCCTTCATCGATGATCATATGCTGCCACCTAATCTTAGAAAGTAGAGGCCTATCCTTAATGACGTACTCATAAGTCGTGAGCAAGACTTGGAAATCTCCTGACCTAATTACTGCCTGTTGGGCCTTACGAGCATTAGGAGGACCTTTGTAAACAACCGTCTTCACGGCAGGGGCCCACTTATCGAACTCAACAGTCCAGTTAGTAATAGTTGAAAGAGGCACAATTACCAAGAAAGGCCCGGGCCATTTCTTCTTCTCAATCAAATATGTAATAAGCGATATAGTCTGGATGGTCTTACCCAATCCCATTTCATCAGCCAAGATACCGTTCAAGTTATTGTTAACAAGTGAAATCATCCACTGCAAACCCTTGATCTGGTATTCCTTCAGTTTACCACCCACAAGAATAGATGCCTGTTCAGTAACAGTTTCCTTGACACGGTGCGCAACCTCGTAATAATCGATATTCTCCAATTCTTCTTCCGTAGGGGGTGCTGAAGAGGCACCTGCCTCTGCCTGTTGGACCCGCACTGCTTCACTGAGACTAGCCAAGAACTGGTTAGTCTGCTTAATTAGGTGAGTAAGACGGGTATCCTTTGTCTGGTCAAGGAGCTTCAAGTACGCTTCTTCATCATTAGACCTCAAAGCTTGCAAACGCTGCTTAGCTGTACGCTCAGCACGCTTGCTCTCTTCACGCTCAATTTGACCGTGGAACTGCAGAACATGCTTCTGGAATACCACTTTACGCTGTTGGTGCTGTTCGATATTTTGACCAAAGTCGTATGCCTTTTTGACCGCCGCTTTAGTTAACTCAATCTGGGAGTGACGAGCCTGTTGCTCACGCTCCGAGCTCTGCTGAGACTGGAGTTCTTGTGTCATTTGGAGCTCTTGTTCGGTAGTGTTTTTGATGCGCCAGTTCATACACCGTGAAATAAGGCTTTGGGACAGTCTACTCTGTTCCGAGGTTGCTGCAGTATTGAAAACAACATGCTGACGCAGACTCTTTTGTTTAGTGAGGAGACGCAGGCCTTTCAACTCGATCAAGGCTTTGAACTTAAGTTCATCCGCACCAGGAAGAAGCTCATCAGGAGGAGTGAAGTCGGCAGAATCAGCCTTGATAGTTCCAAGATTACCAGAAAGACGTTCGAGCTCGATAACACGGTTTGCAAGTTGGTTACGCACGAGCTGCTCGTTTATAGGCGCCTCGGTACCCAACAACTCCTCAATTTCCTTGTCAAGACGCGAGTGAAGCACGGAAATGGGGCGATCAAGATACTTCTGCTTAGCAACCTTATGAAGATTCAATACCATCTCCTTCTCGGTCTCGCTGGCGTATTCAAACAGCGCGTCCTGGAGGTGTTGCGGAAGGGGCATACCGCGGATCAGCAGCTTATAGGCAGCCAACTGGGCGCGCAGGTTAGAGCTATTGTTAGAAGCTTTTGAAGCACGATCACGCTGCACAGCATCCTTGCGGTGTTCATAGTCGCGCTGCTGCTGCGCGATATCGCGCAACATCTTTGTAAGATGAAGCATCTCAGGGTGACTCGCGGTGGGGCTCACGCCCTTACGTTTAAGTGCATTCCAGCGCATGAGCAGCAGCGCGAGCTGCTCGCGCGACTTTGGTGGGTCGATGTGTGTGATAACCTCGTCGCCCATCGCTACGCTTTCACCTGCGGACTAATTTCGCTTGGTGGTGAATAGGGTACGTGTATATGGGATGTAGGCTCGTGATGGGAGAGGAGCGAAGAAATGAATCTGGGTAAGGTCAATACGGGCTGGGCAAAATCAATAATGGCGTGTATGTGAACGCATACGCCAAGACTATATTAAATTGGATGTCAAAGTTACATAATTTATTTATTGAGGAACAATTTAAATTGAAATTTGGCGCAAGTCGAAATAAATTCTCCTTAAATATCTTTTGGAAGGATCTGTTCAGTAGAAACAAGCGTAGGCTCGTTATGGCAGGTTTGTCATCTCTGCACATCTACACACACACCCATCCGCGCACGCCTTTAAATTTGTGCAGCCTGCAACAGTATATTAAAAAAATAAAACAATGCCGCCGCGACCCAGAGCACCCAAAACTCCTGAAGAGGCATTGAGCAGAGCACTGGCTAAAACTCTGAGACATGCTGCTAAGTCCCAGGGGATTCCTCAGGACAATAGCGGGTGGTGCACACTAGATGATCTACTTAAGCGAGCACCATACACTACTATGAAGGCAACCCCCGAACAAGTGGAGGGAGTGGTCGCATCGGATAAAAAGGGGAGATATGAGCTTGACGAGTCTAAATCAAAGATTCGTGCAGTACAGGGGCACTCTGTTGATGTAGATGTTGAATTAGAGCCATTAACCAGCGAGGCTGATCTTCCTGAAGTAATTGTGCATGGTACATACAAAGAGTCCCTGCCATCGATAGAAAAAGATGGTCTCAAGAAAATGAAGAGACAATTCGTTCATATGGCATCTGGTTTGCCTAGTAGCGATCGTGTGATAAGTGGAATGAGACAAAAAAGCGAAGTGTACATATATATTGATGGACCCAAGGCCCTCCAAGAAGGAATCAAACTCTATAAATCCAAAAATGGAGTCATATTGACCCCTGATGTGATTCCCCCTCACCTATTTAAAGAAGTCACGATACTGTGAGCCCCACATATATAAATAATTCAATTGTCTAAATGAATTTGCTTTCCAGACAGAAGATTGACTCCTAATGGAGCATATTCGAATGATAGTTGCACTTACATAAAACTTGCGTGTTTGTGTGGCATTTCTTTATTTATTATTCGAATTATTTCACAGTTTAAGATTTTAGAGACTACATTAATTAAACGCATCTCGCCTAAAGAGATTATGAATATTATTACTATTACTACTATTATTATTATCATGTCTTATATTAATTTCATTAACCTAGAAGACTAATATCACAAGTTCCCTAGATATCATACAGCTAATTAAAGCTTAATTATAATTTGCTACGTAGTGAAACTTATTATGATAATGATCTATATTTTGAATCAGTGATATATAAAGAGGCTAAGATTCCCCACTACACATTCTCTCATCTAGCTTTGTTCGCCATTTATCTATTCTGAGCACACCAACTTTACTACACTCTTTTATTACTAGCTCGAATGATCGCTGTCATTATTTCTTCTGCTCTTCTACTGCTCACTGAAGCTAAGTATCAATTCCCTGAGGTCACTGCTCCCGCCAAGAACGAGGCCGAGCAGTCCCGTCCCTGGCAAGTCAAGGCTGCCTCTGATCAGATCGTGAACATGTGCTTCTGGGGTATGATGTGGAATGGTGCTGGCCAGGGAGGCTATTCTACAGCAGCAGCAACTCAAGCATTCTCCACCGTTTCATTCTCTAGTCAATTCTCCGAAACATATGAGACTGACACTGCTACTACCCTTATGACCACTGTTCCCGGTGGTGTTGTCACTGTGTACGGCTCTGACACTGACAGCGACGATGGAATTCAGACTGCTACCACCGACGTTCCAGTGACTCTTGCTACCGAAGTTACTCTGACTTCTGATTCCGACGCAGCTACCGCTAGTGCTACTGATTCTACCGTTTCTACTGACTCGCTTGATGCAACTAATGCAACTGCTCCAACTAGTACTTCTGATGACAGTGCGTTCTCCTCTATTTCCATTTCAACTCCTCTCACTACTAGCACCGCCCCAGCAGGATTCCTTAAGGAGATTCGTATGGTGGAATCATTTGCTCACGACCTTGCTGAGGCCATAATTGCACCCTCAAGTATGACTGCTTTGCTCGAGGGTGCTTATAAGGAAGTCTTGGAACGTGGATTCATCCATCCTACTAAGGCTGGAGAGCTGGTCAATTTGGCTTCAGGTGCTATGAAGCAGCTTGAAACAGACCCTGCCTATAGTCAGAAGCGCAGAAACCTTCTGGCCGCCCCTACTCCTGCAAGATTCAATCTCAAGAATGCAATGGCTACCTTCACTCGTACCCACTCAGCAGGTTTGGCTAAGGTGACTGCTGTACCTGAGGGAAGACAGGCTTTCCACGCTGCTAAGCATATTGCTCAGCAGTTTGTTCGGGAATTCATCGAGTAGATTTACTACTAAAGTTGTTTATTTAGCAATATAGACTATTTATTTAGACCTCAGGTTTCTCTGAATTTTGTGTCAATAATTCACTAATTATGATAAAAAAAACAGCATTTGATGCTTAATAGAAGATAAAGTATAAGATAAGATTATTTATCTATGGAATAATACTCCAATATATGACGTAGGTTCGCTTTCGATTACTCTATCTGCATAGCCCAAGACCCTTATACACGCAACTCAACGTATGTGAGTTTTCGGCCGCATCTGCAGTCCGTACACGATTCATACAATGCGATCTTGTGTGTTATGATTTGTGAAAGAAGGAAAAATTACTATTTAACTTTCAGATATTTATAACTAAATATGAATCAGTAGATAATTAGATTTTAAATTTAAGTACCCAAGATTGCTCTCTGCTACCCAATCTTCGAGGGTTCACATGATGTCTGTGTTGTTGCAAAACCCTATTTCACAAACACTTGTTTTCGATTTCCCTTTTTGGGTGATAGCTGCTGAGTCATCCGGTGAATCGAGGTTGTTTACCAACATCTAAACAAACGCAAGCTCAAAATCTGGATATAAGTATTAAGGCAGCAAAACCCCACTATACATCTGGCAACGACACCAAGATTAGACAGAGTACTATTTGTTAAACTCAAATTGTGTTTGCAATAAGAAAAAATACACCCAGTAAAAATAAAAAGGGACCCGTAAAACTCAAGTTACCGGAGTTGTCTGTTAAAGAAGATCGATATTTCTCTTTGGCTTGCACTTAATTATACCGTCGACTACCCGTTCAGTCAGGTATAAGAGAAGAAAGATAACAGTATTTGAACTTCAACAACTTCACTGAGAACTGCCCCCAATTCTATAAGCAGCTGTCTGTCCAATTTAAGACACTTTATACCCAATACAAACTACTTGGACGCATAGATACCTCATATTATGGTGAACAACTTCACAACCCCCGTCAGGGAACCTCCCTTAGCTCGGCTGGATGATAACAAACCGTTGCCTCAACGTAACCTTCCCGCCAAACCTGTCGTTGGTGCCGTCCCCGTTGCTCCATTGAGCGCTACTGACAAGGCCAATCGGGCGCAAAAAGATGCTCAGCAAGATAGGAAGCGGAGAAGAACTAAGCCCAGTACCCTGTGTATGACCCCGCCCTCCCTTATCAAGAACAACGAAGGCGTTAATTACCACCGTGGCTCATGCATTGGTGAAGGTGGATTTGCGCGATGCTTTCAGGTAAAAAACGGTGATGATGAAACATTCGCTGCTAAAACAATTGCTAAAGCAGCACTCACCAACTCAAAGACTCGCGACAAACTTATTACTGAGATTGATATTCACCGTCAACTTGATCACCCTAATCTCGTCAAATTCATTGACTGTTTCGAAGACCACGAGAATGTTTACATGCTTCTAGAGATGTGCTCCAACCGCAGTCTTGCTGATCTTGTGCACCGTAGACACAACATCACCGAAGAGGAGGCTCGCTACTGGGCAGTTCAGATACTCGGAGCTATTGGCCACATGCATTCTCGGGGCGTTATTCACCGTGACCTTAAGTTGGGTAACATTTTCCTTGACAAGGAAATGAACGTCAAAGTTGGCGATTTTGGTTTAGCAGCTGTGGTTGAACGCGGCCGTCGTCGCTATACTGTTTGCGGTACCCCCAATTACATCTCACCTGAGCTTTTGAACTCCCCCCATGCTCACGATCAATCAGTTGACATCTGGGCACTTGGAATTATCATCTACTCTATGCTTGTAGGTAGACCGCCCTTCCAGGACCGAGAGGTTGACCGTATCTACACTCGCATTCGCGAATACAAGAGCGGATTCCCTCCTGCTCCCTCTTCTCAATACCAGGAAGCGTGGGAAGCAGTTAGTGAAGAGGCTAGGGAATTTATCGGTGCCATGCTGAATCCTGATCCTCTTCTGAGACCTACCTTCAGGGAGTGCCTTAACAGTCCTTGGATCACTAACGGCCCCTACCCCTCTCGCATTTCATCTAGGGCTCTCGTTATGAAGCCTAATATTACTGTTGAGAACAGCAAGATGACTTTCGACCACCTCTTGAGAACTACCCATCTCGACGAGATGTGTGCTCCTGGTGGGTACCATGTTGAGGGCGTACGTCCTCTTGTCAACAATAAGAATTCTGTGGGCGGACCCAGTACCTCTGCTTCTACTTCGGAGTATGCTAGCCAGGATAGGAGAGTGCTTCCCCATCATATCTCTCCTCCCAGCACCAAGGACAAATATAAGCCCGTTGCTGTGCGTGATGAGGCCAAGGCACAGGTTCATCAACAGGATATCCCCGTCTATGACTCCCCAGTTGTTGGACGCAAGCTTGTTGACCGCACTGCTGGAACTAATAATGACGTCAATAGCCCTGGATTCGGTAGGCAACAGCGTTTTGCTACGCTGGAGCAGCAGCAAGCTCGACAGAGCCGCAATCTGTTCCCTGTTACTGCGATGCGCACATCCACTGGTGCCAACAATGTAGCTGCGGTCGGAACACGCAATCTTAGTAGTGCTCCTCCGGCACCTCGTCCCGCAAGTAATGGTCCTCCTAGACTCTTGCAACGCCCTGCTGACACCCCCTATCGCAACATTATTGCCCCCCTTCAGCTTGCACTTAGACAGACCGTCAGCAATATTGAGGAAGGCCTGAAAACATATTCCCGTCTTCCGGAAATTGGTATCGCTGGTCATCCATATGTTGCTCCTCCCCTCGTTGTAACTAGATGGGCTGATTTCGAGGATAGTTGGGGCGTTTCCTACTGTCTTAGCGACGGTTCAATTGGAATGCTATTCCGTGATAGTTCTACTCTCCGTTATGATCCTTTGATGCACACATATATGTACTACGAGCAGAGAACAAAACCTGGATTTTTGACTATGCACCGTACTGCTGCTGAGACCACCGACCCCAAGCGCCAAAAGAAGGTGAATGTGCTTAACTATGTTAAGGAGTACATGGACCGCGAGCTTGCGCACGCCATTGACTTTGAACGCACAGGTGGTGACCTTTCCAAGGGAGAAACCCTCCATTACGTTCAGAAGACCAACGCATTCATAATGTTTGTTCAGACGGATGGAACTGTTCAGTTCAACTTCAAAGACCACAGCAAGGTGATCGTTCACGATAAAGGCACGAAGATTGGATTCATTACCGACGCTCGCCAACTATACTCTTGGACACTCGAAACGTCTATTCGTGCCACCAAATCTCCGTACTGGAAGCATTACGACTTCACCAACAAACTTCGTGTTATTGCTGAAGCACTGTCTAGATATAACCAGTACTTGAGTGCCGCACTTATTAAAGACAAGAGTCATCCCAAAAAATCTGCATGATGAAGGAGGAATAGCACAGTAAATACCCTCCACGTTTTCTAATTTAATTTAATCTAATGTATAATTATTCCCCTATAATGTTTACAAAAAGGAGTTGTAATGCTAGACCTATATTAGAAGTATAGTAATTACCACAGGTGTGGCTATGTGCTCGGGCTAAGTTATTTTTATATTCATTTGTTCAGAAGTGAAGGTATGATAAAGGAGAATGTGATAGACATGGTTAAATATTAATGCAAGAAACTTTCTGAGTTTACTTTTCTCCTTATCATTTTATTCATCTCCCTTCCGCTATATTAAGCTTAGGCCCTCTTACCAATAACTCTGAGACGCTTGATGCCACCATCTGGGATCATAACAAGCTTAACGTGGGTTGCAGGTTGCTGGTATTCAACAGTGTAGCGGTGCTCCTGGTCCGCACTGGTTTTGGATTGACCAACAATCTCAACCCACTTCTCGTCGGATGCAGCCTTGGCCTCATCATTAGAGGCAGCGTTCAATGCTAGCACCTTAATGCTTTGAGGGAAATTACCGCGGAAGAATGCAGTGTCTACGGTGATCTCACTAATGAGAGTAGGCGCGCCAAGCTTGACGATTGCCCAATCAGTATGTCCAGGAACACGCGAGCGGCTAGTCTCCCAACCGTCGCTCATGTCGATGCCTCTACCAGGAAGAAGGAGATTGTCAGCGCTGCTGAAGTGCTGATCACTAACAGCAATGGTGACACCGCCGTTGGTGATGGCAGCCATGTCGATCTCCTCTTCCTTATCCTTGGGGAACACAGGGACAGGCTCACCATACGCACGGAAACGGGCAATACCACCGTCAGGATACATATGGAGCTTCAAATGACTGTATGCCTCACTGGTAAGGCCCTCAGTACGCAGGAAGTAGTGGGGCTGGGATGGACCACACTCGTGCTTGGCAATAATCTCGTGCCAAGTCTTACCTTCATCATTGCTGCCCTCAACAGAAATAGCAGGAGCATGGTTTCCGTTGAAGTAGGCGGTATCGACTTCAACACCCAGAATCTTGGCACTGTTCACACCCAACTTGATCACGACCCAATCGCTGGGCTCGGTGTTGTGACGTCTGGTCTCCCATCCATCATACCAACGACCGCTTGGCACGAAACGAACCTCATAAACGGGGGGTCCGGGCTTGATCAGGTTTGTAGCTTCAGCGAACCACTGGTCGCTGTAGCCCAAGACCTCAGCACCAAGCGAACCGCTTGAAACGCAAGTGTAGTGTGCGGTGGCCTCGTCGAAATCCTGTTTAGAGACCTTCTGAATGCTAGCCATTATGATACTGATTTATTTTTTTTGGGTTTGTTCAGTGAGTGTGCTTTTGGTTTGACGCCAACTATCTAAATATGACGAGTTTCGGTTCAGTAAGTTGGGGTTGTGGATTGTAGTTTATCAGAAGTGGCCTATGTGGTGTTGGGGCTCCGCCTTATCAGCCGCGGATGCGGTTATCAGCTTAATTTTCGATTTAATGGCTGGAAGAAGCGCTGGAAGGGCTCCTCGGAATGACCGAATCCCACACGCTGGGGTTGGGAGTTTACAGTTAGGGTCGCTATGACCGAATTCGATAAATGGATGACGGGACACACACCAAATGTGAAGCAGCTGTGTCGAAATGTCGAAGTCAGCTAACGAGGCACCTTGAATTTTAATATGCTGCTCTCTCTCTTACCGTTTCATCAAAAAGTAGTTTTTAGTTGAGCGTACATGAACTTACATACCTAAATATATAATCATAACTAAATCTCATCTACGTCTAAATTAAAAAAATCCAGTGAGCTATGTAATCAATCGATTATTTTTTTACTATTAAATTCCGTATGCATTGACATATGGTACATATACTTCATGGATCAGTACTGATCTGATAACTTGGATATGTGCCTGTGCCTGTGTGCGTTTGTGTGTGTGCGAAAGTAGGTGGGTTGTGGCAGGGGTGAAATTTTCAAAAGAATCAGAATAATAATATAATAAACTAATATGTCTGAACAGGCAATTCCGGCTTGGAAGCGCGCAGGCCTTAAACAAAATAAACAAGCAGTCAAGAAGGATAAGGCATCGTACGATCCGCTAAAAGAGGGCCTTAAAAGGGCTCATGAATCTGGTGAAACCGCTAAGCCTGCCAAACCAGCCAAGAAGCCGAAACTCCCTAAGAGCGAGAGACCACCCAAGACGCACGAACTTGACCAGCTTGCGTACTTGAGACAGTATGCTGAGGATCGAGACAATTGGAAATTCTCCAAGCAGAAACAGAATTGGATCCTCAAACACATGTTTACTGATATAAATGACGATAAGTACAGCAAGCCATTGATTGACTACATTGGTGGTTTGCAGGGTTCGTCTAGAAATTGGGTAATCGATGATGCCAAGGAACTTATCAAGAGCTGGAATGATTTTATGAAGGAGGACATCAAGAACAAGGAGGAGGAAGCAGACTCCGAGGCAAAGCAGGCCGATGAGGAGTCTTCAAAACAACCCACTACACAAGAAGAGAGCAGCGAAAAAGACACTAAGGAAAAAGAGCCAGAGACTGATGGCAAAGATGAGAACCAGCCCCCTAAAAAGAAGGCCAAGAACAGCCCTGCTCCGAAGGAACCCGTGAGGAAGATTCCCACCGAAAAAATGGCTAAACGCGCACAGGAAATCGTTAAAGTACTTACTGGCGAACATATCGCGCTAGAGCTTCTTGATTAGGTATAGTCATAACCATATTTATACATAATTTATTTAAGCTTGTGTGATAGAGCAATCAGCGACGTTTCGACGCTTCAACGCAGGTAACTGCGCGCATCAAAGCAAACTGCCACTACACAACCAAGCTAGGTCTATGTTGAGATGTTTTTAAGTTGCTAAGTAGACCTAGTCGTGCTTCTTAGAAACGTAGGGGTTGCGGGGGTCGTTGATGTACTCAGGGGCCTGGCTCATGGACTCAGCAGCCTTGCCGAAGGCGTAGAAGGTCACGCCAGCGCCAATGAAGACGGGCCAGAGGGGCTTAAGGATAGGAACGTTGTAATACTTGAGGTGCTTGAGGCCAGCGAACATTGTGTGTGTGGTGAGATTTTCGGGACCGGGTTTTGGTTTTGGTTTTGCCCAATGAACAGCGGCCCCCATAGCAGGGCTCGGGCTGCCCTTAAGGCTGGGAGAAACGCCAATGATAGGGGACAACATACCGTTATACACACGTGATCAAAAGCAGCACTGGTTCCCCTGGTACTGCCTCCCTCCCCTAAGGCCGGGGTTGACTTTTAGCAGAAAACTAAATCATTCAAATTCGCACGCGGCCAAAATTTTCGCTTAGAGTTATTTATTTTCACTTCTAAGGGACATATTCTGCCGCCAGAGTAATTCGTCTCTCGGTTTGAGTCGTTAGTTTCTGCAATAAGCTTCCTGACATAGATGAGAGGTATATACTTCGTCAAAAGACATAGTGGTGAAAAAAAAATTTAAATATAGCATTGTAGGTTCGTAAATTGAAAATTGTCTAGATCATATATATATATATTCATTATCATTTTTAATGTAAACTTATGAAGCTAACATTCGCATAGCTTTGCCATATGTACAAATTTAAACTCACTCACAGATGGCGTGTTCAGCGGCGTCAATAGCCAACTGGAACCTCTCGCGCAGGTCGTCTGTTTCTTCAAGTCCAACACTGACGCGTACCAAGTATGTGTCAACACCACACTTATTTACGAAGTCCAACTCATTGTAATGAGCGATGATGGTGTAGGGACAACCCAGTGTGAAGTTGGTACCCAAGGAAGGCCCCTTAGCGATGAACAGTGAGTCGTAAAAGGCAATAGCAGCTTCTTTTTGATGGAACACCACGGAAAGAAGTCCACCGTAGCCACCATCAGGTAACTTTATAGCATCGTAGTTAGCCTTCGATGCTGAACATTTGGGGTAGTTGATATCCTTTATAAGTTTATTATGATACTTTTCCTTGTTCTGTATCAACAAATCAACCACCGCCTCAGCATTCGAATTAATCCGCTGATTCCGCGCATAGAAATCACGGGAGTTGCGTTCGAGATAAATGGCATCCTCGGCCCAGAACGCGTCCACATACTGGGATTTCAAAATACGCTTGAGCTCGGAGTAGAACGGTGTGGTGGGGTTGAGCACCAAATCGCCTGCCATGACATTGCAGTCTCCACTGAACAATTTGGTCAAACTGGAAACGCAAATGTCACTATAGCTTATGGTGTTTATATTAGCCATGTTCCCCACTGTATCGTCAACAACAATGATGAACTTGTGCTTATCTGCTAATTCCCTGAGCTTTTTCAAATTTGGAGTATTGAGCAACGGATTAGATGGAACCTCACAGAACAAACTGCTAATCTTAAGTTCTCCAGAGTCAAGCAAGCGCTCCAATTTCGCCAAATCTCCTGCATCATCACCGAAAGGAAAGAACTCGCACCCAGGGCCCCATTTTTGAAGAATTTTGAGAGTGTCTGTGTATGGGAAACCGAAGCACACGGACTTGTGTTTGTGTTCTTTGTTTAGCTCAAGGACAATGCGGTAGGCTGAGTAAATTGCCGTCATGCCCGATGCATAGAGGTAAACATCGTCTGTGTCAATAGGTACTCCGGTATTTTTATTGACTTCCTGCGAGATACGGATTTTCAGTGCAGGCTTAGCCTCATTTGCGAGATTGACCGGCAAGTAGCGACCAAAACGCTCTTCTACAAATGTCTCCTGAGGTTGCGTGGTGACAGAAGAAGAAGCCTCGTCGCGCTGAACTCTCTCTTGGTCCTCATCACAGAGAGATTCGAGAAAGTACTGGGCATGGCGACTGGAAATTCCCTCGCCAGTGTGCTGCCAGTACTGTTTAGCAACAGAGAAAAGGTCTGATGGGAAGAACACAACGTTTACCTTGGCATCAAGGGCTCCAGGATTGGTTTTCGGGCAGCTCAATTGGAGAACACGAACGCTAGCATCAGGATGACGCACGTTGATGAAATCTCTACATCTTCGTGCGCTCTCTCTGGTAGGGAACAGCATAGCACTCTCGTTATCTCTACCATAATCCTTCTCCACGCGCTGGCAGAGTTCTTCAATCTTGTAATGTATCTTGAATCGCGGATAACCGCTCTTTATTTTCGCAGAAAGCTCCTTGTCACCTTCTTCGTAGGCTACATTGTGTTTCCATAGAGGAAGAGAAACGCTCACGGCGTGTACTGAATTTTCAGGAATACTTACGGCTGCTTCAGTAGGAGGGTGTTGAAGAGTATTCATTTTGTTTCTAATTATTCCTCAGACAAAAATACACGCTGCAAAGATATCGTAACCAGAGGTGTTAAGCTCTTTGTTGTTTTTGGCTCCGGTGTGTGTGTGTACAAACAGAGTCTTTGAATGATCAATGGATTCACCGCTACCGCTACTACCTATATGAGTAATTGGGTGCTCACGATAGCGGTGTGTAATGTAAATTTCAATCTGGTGGTAAGGGCAGACCCACACACACACACACACCTTAACTAAGGCAAATTAATTTCATCAGCCCTGGACTGTAGTAGCTCCAGTACACAGTTCAATCCAATTGGAGTTATTGACGTAACTGGATATGATACATGTGCAAGAAGAATGCGCTATTTGATAACTGTACTTTCTATTTCTATCCACCAAAAAATGTGTATCGATTGAATGGAGTCAAGGCCAATGCCAGCGCAAAACACGGAGCACAGATCGCTTCCGTTTTGGGCCCTGATGTTACCCATATTCTAGTTGCACGACAGTGTGATACTCCAGAGTTTTGGAAATTAGTCAATTCGTCTCAGTTAGCATCAAACTGTGTGACGATTAGAAGCGATTGGTGCAGTGACAGTATGGATCAGGGACATAAAGTTGACATAAATGAGTACCTTATTCTCGAATCTGCTGAAGAGAGCCCCGAACAACTTTTAAATGAGCCAAAGGCTAAACGTGCTCGGAGGGAAAATGCAATTGTTCCTCAGGAAGTAGATAGCTTAGCTATAGGTGCGTTATCTGATCCAAGCACACTTCGACCTGCATTAACTCTGCTTAAAAATGATCAAAATCATGCAACCGGGAACAACTCTACTGACAAAAAACAGGTAGTAATTGATATGTTGCACGAGTTAATGCATGCACGGAGATCAAGTGGTGAAGAGTATGGTGCAAAAGCATATGAGAAGGCCCTAAAAGCAATTGAGGACAGTGGATTGAAAGAAATTGTCCATGGCAGCGACGTAAAGCATATTTTATCTCAACGAATGGTTAAGTTAGTGGATCAGATATGTGATGGGAAGCTGGCTCCGTCTTTTGTTCCCAAAACAACAAATTCTCGTCAGCAAGTTCTGGATCTGTTCTGCACTGTATATGGAATTGGTCCTTATCATGCCAAAAAGTTGTATGATAAAGGATACCGCACCTTAAGCGACTTATATGGTGTTCTGGACGAGAATGCCAAAGTTTCAATTGTGCATCACGAAGACCTGGTTGAGCGAATGTCAAGAACTGAAGTGTCACAACACTATAATAAAGTAAAAGACTTGGCGAGGTTGATGGATAAAAACTTGGAACTGCATTGTATGGGGTCTTATCGGCGTGAAAAGCCCGATTGTGGTGACATTGACATTATTGTTACCAAGAAAGATAGTCGCATAATGGATTTGAATGACAGCCTTAGCATGTTAATTGATCGTATGTTCCGCACCGAGTTGGCTACGCACACTTTCACGCGAGGTAGCGACCGCTGGTTAGGCGCTACACAAGTTACAGGCCGCTGGCGCAGAATGGACATATTGATTGTGCCCAGTAAAGAGTTCGGTGCTGCGATGCTCTACTATACCGGTAGCGGAGGGTTCAATCAACAAATGCGGTGGATTGCAAAGCAGCGGGGAATGCGACTGAACCACAATGGCCTGTTTAAAGATGGTAAGCTACTAGAAAGCGAAGATGAGAGGCATATATTTGAATTGCTGGGCATGACATATAGAGAGCCCAAGGATCGATAGCAAGACATTGTGTTCAGTTCAACAGAATTCACAATCAAGTAGAACAATAGAAGCAAAAGGCTATGACGCTTAATATATGTACGATATATATTCAGGGATTCACAATTACAAATGTGTCATTTATTTAGAAGTAAGGGCCTTGACACCAGGGAGGACCTTGCCCTCGAGGAGCTCAAGGGAAGCACCACCACCAGTAGAGACGTGAGTGAGGTACTTGGACTGGCCGAACTTCTTAATAGCAGTGGCAGTGTCACCACCACCAACAATTACGGTAGCACCGTGCTCAGCGGCAACGACGCAAGCAGCGCCCATGGCCTGGGTACCCTTGCTGAACTTCTCGAACTCGAAGACACCGGGGGGACCGTTCCAGACGATGGTGCGAGACTGCGAGATAGCCTCAGCGTATCTCTGGGCAGAGCGGGGTCCACAGTCGAGACCCATCCAGCCGTCGAGGATACCTCTCTCCTGGGTGGCGTAGCCGGTCTCGGCATCCTCAGCGAACTTGTTAGCAGTGACGAAGTCATCGGGAAGAATGACCTCGACGTTGTGCTTCTTGGCGTTCTCCATGATCTCAGGAGCAAGCTTGGCACCCTCAGCATCGAAAAGAGAGTCACCGATGTTCATGCCCTCAAGAGCCTTCTTGAAGGTGAAGGACATACCACCGCCAATGATAAGCTTGTCAACCTTGGGGATGAGGTTGTTAATGAGCAAGATCTTGTCGCTCACCTTGGCACCACCAAGGATGGCAAGGAAGGGGCGCACGGGGTTCTCGAGGGCCTTGCTGAAGTAGGCAAGCTCCTTGCCCATAAGGAAACCGGAAGCACGCTCGGGGGTCTCAACACCGACCATAGAGGAGTGGGCACGGTGAGCAGTACCGAAAGCATCGTTGACGTAGACGTCACCGAGCTTGCTGAGGGAAGCACGGAAAGCCTCGACCTTAGCGGGGTCAGCCTTAACCTTGGTGCCGTCGGCCTCCTTGCGGGAACCCTCCTCCTCAATGTGGAAACGGAGGTTCTCGAGCAAGATAACGCTGCCAGCCTTGGGGTCAGCGCAAGCCTTCTCGACCTCAGGACCAACGCAGTCGCTGAGGAACTCAACCTTGGTGTTGAGAAGCTTCTCGAGCTCAGTAGAAACAGGCTTGAGAGAGTACTTCTCGACACGCTCACCGTTGGGGCGACCCAAGTGAGACATCAAGACGACGCTCTTGGCGCCCTGCTCAAGAGCGTACTTGATGGTGGGCAAAGCAGCGACGATACGCTGGTTGTTGGTGATCTCGCCGTCCTTGAGGGGGACATTGAAGTCGACACGGATAAGCACACGCTTGCCCTTGAGAGACAAGTCATTGATAGTAAGCTTCGAAGAAAGAGACATTCTCAACTTAACCTAGTTTGGTGTATTTAGATGTAGGGTTGAAGATTGATGTGTGTGTGTGTTGATGATTCAAAGCGCAACCAAGAGGCAAGTGCCGCACTATTATATAGAACTGCCCTAACGGTTACGGGCAAGGGGTCGTGTTCCCAGTATTGAGTGGTTGGGGTTTATCACCGCAGGTCAAGGGCGGACATCGCGCTCTCGCTTTCACACAGTGCCACAGTCGCCCCTATCGCACTGCAAGTGCGAGGGTTGTTGGGAGGTTTGCCCACGCAAGTCGTATTGTGTGCGTTTCGCACCCCGTTTACACAAGCACATTTAACGACCGTAACGATATAATGAACCCTTTCTTACTCACTACACCCACTTACATGCAATAATGGTTAAGTGGCTATGGTGGAGCAGGGGCCCTAATTACGAAGAGGAATTGCCTAGGCTGGCAGATCAAATCAAAAAATATAGCGCTAAATTAATTACAGTAAGAGCGTCGCATCGCAGATGGAAAGGCATCACCGTGCTCACGCTATTATTAGCTTACATGCTTGAACTATGCTATTATGTGGGTTTTGGTTCCAGCGGCACTGCGGGGCACACTAACAATCATTATTCCTTACTTGCGGTGCCCGGCCAGTGGCGATATTTACACGTGGTCGCCGGGCCTCTCGTAGCATACTTGATTTACACAACCCTGGCGCGCGCCCTAGGCTGGCGTGAGCGTAGACTCGCAGCGTCCCTGGAACAGCTGAAGGTGCGGCACCGAAACCTCATCAATGAATACAAGAAAAAAATCAATTTTGATCAAATCCAAAAACTTGTGCAAGAGCCTAACCAAGAGCCTGACAATACCTCTCAATCTAAAAAGAAGCAGGCTCAGGATTTGAATGCCCGTGGCCGTGGTACCGCAACCAAACCTCCCAACGCACCTTCTGCACAAGTCAACACCGCCGGTGCCGCATCCGACGCACCCCAATACATCACCGGCACAAACCCAGCTGGTGCACCTCCTATCAGCACTACGTCATACCTCAACACCCATTCACCCCAAAACACGTTAAATGGTAAATATGTCAATCAGTCGGGTACTGAGGGCGCTATTCATGGAAATATAGCCAATTTTGCTCCTCTCCCTATTTATCATACTACATGGGTCGATCGAATCATGGATTTAATTTTGGGCGAGAATGAACAAAGTCCTACCCAAAGATACGCCTTGATCTGTAATAAATGTCACGTACACAATGGACTCGCACCATTCGGAAAAACAGCAGATGAAGTGACTTATATTTGTCCTGTGTGCGGAACTCGCAATGGTCCTAAAAATGGGCTCAAATTGGGCGGTTCACATGAGGATGTTCAGGAGGATCACACTAAGCGTGACCTTGCAACTGATAATAATAACTCAACTGATAACAACAGCGTGCAGCAGGAGGAAAATTCAAATCCTTCTCAATCACCGTCAGAAATACAGCAGGTTACTCAGAATGAACTTCCCGAAAGCACAAATGATTCATCATCCTCTCAAGATCCCACCACACCTATCATCATCACCTCAGACCCAAGTACGCCGGACTCAAGTACGAGTGTGTCCAAACAGTCTCATCCAGACCTGCGCAAACGTAAAGTATAAATATAATGTTATATATATATATGCGGGTCTATGACATGCGCTAAAAAAATTTGCTGCTTAATTTTACACTCAGACCAACATGCTTTTTAAATTTCAGTAGTAGCATGTCTATTTGGTAGGGTCGTTGCGCTGGTAGCTGTTATAACCGCGCATCTCGCTAGAGGGAAGCAAATCTAAGTACCTCTCAGCAAGGTCCCTGCAGTTCTCGAGCTGGTTGGGGCCCTGGGTCTCGAAACACTTCTCAAGGGCCTTACGGACAACATCCAAGGCACGGACACGAATAGCCTGCTCTCTCAGAAGAGAGTCCTGGGCCTGACGGAGCTGTCTGTGGTCGTTATAGTCGATTTCGTCAAACGAGACGGGCTCGGGGCGTTCGTGAGGCATGGCTATAATTCGTGAATTATGATCGCTTTGTGCTGCTTTTGACTGGCCCAGGGGGTTCGTCCATAAGATACATGATATTGGTACACATGACCCCCTTACCCTTGAATTTCAACTGGTCGCCATTCTTCAACTGGCGTCCAGATATATACATATATATATATATATACATATTTATATAGATAGATATATATATATATACACATATTCAATTCATTTTCATGAGAAAATCTCACGCTAAGTTCCTCATACCGTAATATATATATTCCGATCAAGTTCAATTCTTCTTCTGAATATCTGCCTTTTTAAAAAAAATTCGATACATATTAAATAAATTATGGGGTTTAGCCCAGTTTGGCCACAATTAGTCGACGTTCTCGAGGAAAAAGTAGTTTCCGAGGGCCTTTTGCTCCTGGTCCATCTGCGAACCAAGCTTGTTAATACGAGGTCTGAAACTTGTAGGGTCACGACGGAAGGTGACATCCAAGTTCTTCAAGAATCTGTTGCATCCAGTGAGGAGCGACTCAGGAGCGTTGGCGTGAGCATCGACACCGGGCTCACCCTCGAACACAATGACACGGTCGGCCAAGTAGGTTGCCATGATGAAATCGTGTTCCACAATGAAAGCAGTCTTCTTGGCATGCATGATGAAGCGGCGAATGACCTTGGAGCAAATAACACGCTGCTCAGAGTCCAAGTAAGCACTGGGCTCATCAATGACATAGATGTCAGCGGGAATACCAAGAGAGAGCACAATAGCAACACGCTGCAACTCACCACCGGACAAGTGCTGGACCTCCTGGTCGATGATGTCGTCAATACGCAAGGGCTTGCAAACATCGGTCTGGAACTGAGGGTGGAGGAATGAGGCCTTGATCTTCTTGAAGAAAAGCTGACGGACAGTACCCTTGAACTTAGGAGCGATCTTCTGGGGCTTCATAGAAACGCTCATGGAAGGCATCTTAACACCGTCATCAGGAGTGATGGCACCAGCCAACATGCGACAGAAGGTAGTCTTACCAGTACCGTTCTCACCCATCATGACAATGATCTCGGAGTCGGTGAAGCTACCGCCCTTGAGCGAGAGCTTGAAGTCACCCATAGTCTTGGTCATGGTGGGGTACTTGTAAGAGATGGCCTGCTCAGCCAAAACAAGGTCCTGGGCCTCAATAAGACGGAACTGGAGAGAGTCAGCACGGAAACGCATGTTCTCAGTGGGGATGTTACCGTCAAGGAACATGTTAATACCTTCTCTCACGGAGGCAGGCATAGAAACGACACCGTATACAGAGGGGACACCATACAAAATACAAACGAAGTCAGACAAGTAGTCCAACACAGAAAGATCGTGCTCTACACAGATGACATAGTTGTCGTTGGTGACAACTGATCTGATAACATTGGCAGCATTGAGACGCTGCTTGACATCCAAGTAAGAACTGGGTTCGTCAAACATGTATACATCGGCGTGCTGAGCAGCGGCCATACCGATGGCAAATCTCTGCAACTCACCACCACTGAGCTGAGCAACTTCACGCTGGCCAAGCTTGCCAAGCTGCAAAGTCTCGATAAGATAATCGAAATCCTCCTTTCTGGTGGTAGGACCATCCTTGGTCAAAAGCTGACCCACCTTGTTCTTGTCACCCTTAATAGCTCTGGGAATGTTGTCAACATACTGAGGCTTGACAATGGACTTGAGCTTGTTTTCAAGCATGCGGTTGAAGTAGTTCTGCAACTCAGATCCACGGTAGTGCACTAAAAGCTCGGACCAAGTGGGGGGGTTCTCGTAACGACCCAAGTTAGGGGTCTCCTTACCAGACAGAATCTTAAGGGCAGTACTCTTACCAATACCGTTACTGCCAACAAGACCAAGCACCTGGCCAGGTCTGGGCATAGGAAGACGGTGGAGCTTGAAGGAGTTAGCAGAGAAACGCATACTGACTTCAGTCTCGAGATTAGTAGGCAAATTGATAATAGTGATAGCACCGAAGGGGCACTTCTTCACACAGATACCGCAACCAATGCACATCGACTCACTAATGAAAGAGATTTTGCTCTCAGGAGTGACCTCAATGCAGAATTTACCGGTACGAACGACTGGACAGGAGCGCTTGCACTCCTGTTTACACCTTCTCGGCTTACATTTGTCCGCACTAACAATGGCAATACGCTGGGGCTTGTCCGAAGAGGACACCTTGTGGTCTTTAGGCGCCATTGAATTATTAGAAGTTACCTGGTGGGGTTCGGAGGAGTTAACTACTAATTTATTAGGACGGGTATTGACGCGCCTAAGTTAAATGTTTTATCAGATATAGCCTCTCCTTAGCTACACTCCTACGATGGTGTGAAAAATTTTTGTAAGCCAAAAGAGTTGTCACGTGTGCCCAGGGTGGGATTTGGGACTTTGGGAAATAGGATCCCTCTTACTGGTTAACAAGGCTGGTGCGCCATAGTAAAGTTATTCCCTTCCTCATCCAACCTAACGTGCCACACACCACCTATTAGTGCGGGAGTACATGTATCAATAAGGGCCAGGCACCATTAACATTAGGTGTCAGTCAGCACATGTATAGAGAGAGTGTCTATACTAAGCTAAATAAAGAAACTAAATTTAGAATAAAAATCGTCCTTTAGTAAATATTTTTTTCTCTTATCTTGGATGTTTCATTTTAATAAATGCCTGAGTATTTATGAAGTTCGATATATTGTGTGCGCTTGGTGTAAGCTACGTGAGCTGAATACATACCAGAGCCACGCCCTACATATAGTCAACAAGTATTTTCTCAAAATGGGACAACTCAGATATTTTACATGATACTAATTCGACTAAAATTTCTTTTAATGCCAAGTACTGTGAAACGTGCTATGACTGATTCCTCCACGTTGCTCCGCGGAGTTATCACAAGCTGTCTACACCGCCGGAGACGGAGCTAGCCCTGATGCATACCGCGACTAAGCCCGAACAAATACATGGGTTAGGTCCGATCAGATAACCCCAGGGTATATCGCGCCATGAAGCCAATATTGTAAGAAATTGAAAAAAGCCTATTCTCAGGTACCACTATTGAACTTAAAGTTAGCCAAATTTTATGGGGTTAGCACAATTCTGATTATTTTTCGGCGACCCCACAAGAGACAATGCGTGTTCGCATAACCCGTACCCAACAGATAAAGGCCCTTTTGTGTCATTTCCACCAAAGGTCGTTGTTTCATCAACTTCCACTTTGATTCAAAAGCTAAAAAGGGCCTATCCTAATTAAGGAACCTGAAAATTGAAGATAGCCAAATATAATGTTTATAGATTAAATACTTCTTGTGCCGCTACGCTAATCAGGAAATTCGGACGACCATGGCCGTTTGTGGGTACGGGCTGATGAAACTTGCTTACATCCCCGACCCCCATGCATAATTAACGTGCATACGTGTTTACTTAACTGTTGGCTAATATTGGCAGCCCAACCTTATATAAAGACAGTTCGCTCCTCACTGACACAAGATAAAAAGACAAGAGGAAGTTAAATCTGTTCAACTCAAATGACCCTTGAGGAACCTAAGAACTTTGACCACTATCTTGGCGGCTGTGTCAAGCGACGAAAGCCTAATATCTTCAAGCTATTCTACAAATATGAAAATATTCCAAACGTATACCAGCTTTCGGCAGGTATGCCTAATAACAAACTCTTTCCCATCGAAAACATAGAGGCGAGTGCAGTTCACCACGACTCCATGGACAAAGAGGAGAAGGAGAAAATGAAAGTAGTTCCCAATCCTGGTGATCTCGATATTGCTTTGCAATATGGCCAGGCTAGCGGTATGCCTGCTCTCCGAGAGTGGATTGAGGAGTTCAACAAGGAAACGATTCCTTGCCGGTACAAGGGAGGATTCAAAACCATTGCTACCTGTGGCAGCACCGACGGCTGGTTCAAGGTTTTGCAAGTGTTCTCTGATGAGTGGCAGAATCATTTCCCCGCAGAGTGGAGGCAGGGTGTTATTGTTGAGCAGTTCACTTACTCTATCGCTGCAGAGGCAGCAAGGGTGCGTGGCCTGAACATTGTTTCCGTTGATATGGACGACGAAGGTCTCCTTCCTGAAAAATTGCACGAGACTCTTGAGAATTGGGATACTAGCAAAGGAAAGCGTCCTCATCTTCTCTATACAGTCTCCATTGGCCAGAACCCCACTGGTGCTACGGCTTCCCGTAAGCGACGCGAGGAGATCTATGCAGTTTGTCAAAAATTTGACGTGCTCATCATTGAAGATGAGCCTTACTGGTTCATCCAGTATGATGGCCGTGACAATAAGTGCTACTTTGATGTTGACACTGACGGAAGGGTCATTCGCCTCGACAGCTTCTCCAAGAACTTCCTGCCTGGTTCCAGATTGGGATATGTCACTGCTCAGCCGCACATTATTCAGCGAATCTTTGAGCTCTGTGAGGAGGCTACTCAGCAGCCTAGTGGATTCACCCAGCTTGTTGTGCTTAGAACTTTGCAGGAGTGGGGCATGAAGGGATGGATTAAGTGGCTCTCGATGCTGCGTCAGGAATACGAGGACCGTCGCAATATTACTGTAGCTGCTTTGGAAAAGTACAAATCCAACCCCAAGAATGGTGAACTGATTTTGGATTTCGAAAAACCTGCTGCTGGAATGTTTGTGTGGATTTCTGTAAGGTTCGATAACCACCCGCTGGCAGGCCAGTTGTCGGAATTGGAACTCTCACGCGCGTTCTGGGCCTATAATGCTACCCACGAGCAACCTGTGCTGATCACACCAGGCTACTTCTTTGCCCCTTCTTTAGAAGATGCTGAGCATATGGCGTCATTCATTCGAATTTCGTTTGCACCTTCCGAGAAGGGTGATCTTAAGAAGGAGACTGAGGGATTTGGCAGCAATTGTGTCGAGTTTTTCCAGATTGATAATCTGGAGAAAGCTAAGGAACTTGTTGCAGAGTTCCCTGAGCTGTGAACCGACCAAAAAAAAAGTATATTTCGCTTGAAAAGTGAATACAATACGAAAATCAAAACATCGACAAAAATCTCATTTTTTTGTAATTTTTTTTTTAATTATTTTAGACTTAGTTAAATATAATGGTATGTATATATCCGTAAAGTCTAGATAACATTTGGCACGCTAGTATAGGATTTGTGGTATCTTAACCCCACTGAATAGTCTCTGTATCTGAAGGTTGTACACACCGTCACAGAACCCTCGGCCCACCGGGCATCGTGATATCTTATCCGGAACCCGAAACCAGACATACAGAATAGTTGCCATGTCAGACGATCGCGGTCCAATCCGTCGCTCTCCAAAGGAGATCGGCAGTATGGTGCTTGTATTTGTGTTTCTATTAGCGATTATCTACTCCGTGCTCCCGGAAGCCGAGGATGATATCGAAACCAACTTCTGCCCCCAAGCTGAGGCATTGAAGCCAGTAGATAGTCCCTACTACAGTAGCGACAAGTTCCACACCTCTGAATACGAAGGATACTCTGTAAAGGTATTGCAGGGTGCTGTTCGTATACCTACCATGAGTTTTGATGACATGCACGAAGACCCTTCCCAGGAGCCTCGCTTCGAAGTGTTTAAGGAACTGCACAAGTACCTTTTTGAAACATTTCCCTTCGCTGCTCGATATGTTGAGAATGTTAATACTTATGGTCTTCTTTACACCATCACAGGATCGGATCCGAGCCTTAAACCTGCTGTGTTCATGGCTCATCAGGACGTCGTCCCTGTTCCCAAGGAAACCGTGGATCAGTGGGACTATGAACCATTCGCTGCCCACTATGATGGTGAGTGGATTTATGGTAGAGGTACCGCTGACACTAAAGACTCGCTGGTTGGAATCTTGGAGGCAGTTGAGGCACTTTTGAAGCAGGGCTGGAAACCTTCGCGCACTATTATCTTGTCGTTCGGTTTTGACGAGGAAATCAGTGGTTTCCGCGGAGCAAAATTGCTTTCTGAGACCCTCGAACAAAGGTACGGTACCAATGGCGTATTGATGATTGTTGATGAAGGCTTTGGTATGCCTGAGCTGCACGGTGCACTTGTCGGATCCTTGGCTGTTAGCGAGAAGGGCTATCTCGACATTACTGTTGATCTCAATACCCCTGGTGGCCATTCATCTGTACCTCCCGATCATACTGGTATTGGAATAATGAGCAGACTGGTTAAATATCTTGAAGCCAACCCTTTCACTCCTGAGCTCGGTGAGATCAACCCCACTCTGGGTCTTTATCGCTGTGCTGCGGAGCATAGCCCTCTTATGAACAAAGAGCTAAGAAGAACAATTCTAGATCTTGAATCACACGACCACCGCTCCAAACTCACTGATTACATTTCGGGTATCCATGACCAGAAGTACCTTATCCGTTCTTCTCAGGCTGTTGACGTGATTAACGGAGGTTTGAAGCTCAATGCTCTGCCTGAGCGTGTTACTTTGAAAGTTAATCACCGCATTGATCCTACCAGCGGTGTGAATGCCGTTTTAGATAGGTTTGAAGAACATGTGCTTGAGGTCGCTAGCGCATTCAGCCTTGGTGTCGAGTCCAACGGTGAGACTTTACTTGAGCATGGAATTAGCGGCTTCTTCAATATCACTACGGGTCATACCCTTGAGCCTTCCCCAATTTCGCCTCAAACAGGCGCTATTTGGGATATTATCACTGGAACCACCAGAGGGGCTCTGCAGTCATTCCCCTACCCGACTAAGGAGTTGATTATGGCCCCTTCTTTATTCTGGGCTAATACAGATACCAGGTACTACTGGAATTTGAGCCGTGCCATTTACAGATTTAAACCTGCATTGGCTGAGGACACTGTCAATTTCCACACCGTCAATGAAAAGCTTAGGTTCCGCAGTCACTTGCTCACGGTTGCCTGGTATTACGATCTTCTTCAAATCATTGACAAAAATATCGACACTACTCAAAATATCCTGATGCAATAATGGGGTTGCGAGTGGATGTATTCTATATGTTAAGGTGAATAATCTAAACAAGAACTTCTTGCGGTTTTTATTATCAATTACTTCAGTTGAAGTATATAAATAAGCGATCATCAATTGGTGAGAGAGAGAGAGCGCTTGATATTGTTCACAAGAATAAAAAGTAATTTTAGAATATACATTTATATATTGAACCCTAAAATTTCGATCATTGACGGCTGTAATTATGTTTGACTTGAAAGATCTCTCTGATCATGTAGCAGAGTATAGCATACTATTCTTTAGATGTTGTTGAGCCTAGTAATATATATATATGCAGAGATGTTGAATTAGATTCATTATTAGACACGAATTCATACGCTTTTATGAAGACACATAAACTCTAAGGTCTCCGATCAGGTCCCCAATTAGGTAAGTGATTGCTGGTGCATCTTGATTACACAACCCAAACACCTCACATAATAAACACATTAATTCAAACCCTGATAATAGATTAAAGAGGTCAGGGTAACGAGGTAACCGACTGAACCTTCTACAGATTTGATGAGAAGTGGCCATATACCGCCGATGATGGGCCGCTGATATATAACAGTGACACAAGTAAATAGTATGGATATATGTTAATAATTGAATACCGGGATCTCTATATTATTTGAATACTCTGTGATGAAGATTGAGCAGATCCTAACGGTTTGAACGTTCAGGTCTAGGCGAGATCGAGTACCTAGCCCTTGCATGAGGACCGAGGAGTATGCGGAATAAGGTTCTCCGCTAGGCAGATAATTGCTATTTTCCCACTCCTGACGATTTAGATTTTCATATATATATATCTCAATGTACATATATAATTTCACATCCTGAGATCTGTGACCATTTACATGATCTGTTTCCTATTCATTTTCCTGTCTCTGGTGAATGCACTTGAGACGTTCACACATGAAGCTGTTCCTGGCTATAAGCTCTTGTCAAACGATCCATCAAGCTTGAAAGTCGACGATGTCAAACAGCAGAGTGGTTATTTTGATACTCCCTCTGGTGATGGCATTTTTTACTGGTACTTCGAATCTCGAGGAGACCCCTCAAAGGATCCCGTAGTTGTGTGGCTTAATGGTGGCCCCGGCTGCTCATCTCTCGAAGCAGTCATTGTAGAAAATGGCCCATCCAGAATTCAGAATGCTGAAGGGCAGCTTGCGCGCAACCCTTGGTCGTGGAACAATCACGCGAACGTCTTGTATATCGACAACCCTGCCAAGGTTGGATACAGTGTCGGTAAGTCAGTAACTAACTCAATCACTGCCAGTGAGGACTTTAAAAATTCCATTAAACTATTCTTCAAACAACACTCTGAACTCGAGCAAAATGTATTGCACATTGCTGGTGAGTCCTACGCAGGTCGTTATGTCCCCGTATTTGCTGAAGCAGTGAATGAATCCCCTGATGTTGGAAAGAAGGTGGAGAGTATTATGATCGGCAATGGCCTAGTTAACCCCGTCTCTGAGTACGACGCATATCAACCAATGCTGTGTGGCAAAGGAGGCTGGCCAGCTCGATTCAGCAACAATGAATGCGAGTCGATGGCAAACCAAACTCCACGATGTGCACAGAGCATGACACAATGTATGGATACCGTACAGCTAGGTAATGATGGCGGTGGACCAGAGTGTCAAATCGCTTCCTTATTTTGCAGTCCATTGCAGGAATCTTTCCGTAGCTTGAATCCATACGACATTAGGGACAAAGGCTGTGAGACCACTGAAACAGGACTTTGCTATAAAGATATGGACTGGGCTCAGGCATATTTCAATCGCCCCGAGGTGATGGATGCATTAGGAGCTGCTTCTTCGATCAAGCAAAACGGGTTCCAAATTTGTAACTCCGCAGTTACTGATGGGTTCTATCAGAGCGGTGACTCGTACTTCCCTACTTTCCGCAACGTATCGTCTTTACTTACTCAGGGCACTCCTGTACTTGCTTACAATGGTGATGCAGACATTGTGTTGAACTGGCTCGGGGCTAACCAATGGACATCAGAGACTGAGTGGCCCAACCAGCAAGAATTCCAAAACGCCCAGCGGAAAGACTGGATTCCTAATGGCCAGCTTAAGCGGGGTGAGATCAAAAACTATGGTAAGTTCTCATTCCTTACCGTTCATGATGCCGGCCACATGGTACCATACAATCAGCCCGAGTCTGCGTACTATATGGTTCAGTCATGGATAAATGGAGACTACGGTTTTTCTGAAACCTTTAACAACTCCAAATAAAAATTTCCTCTTTAGTTGCTCGTAAATTTATCCAAAAAAAATTATTTCTTTTTTTTTCTCAAATATAAATATCAAACATTCGATCATTTGGAGCACCAAAATGTCATTTGAGCAAAATAATAATTTAGTAACTATATATATATGTGGAGTAAAGTACAGGTCTACCTACTCTCACGCTTCAGTGGTGGAACAAACGAATGGGATTCTCAATGTAAGTAATACCCTGAGAGTCGGCGGCCTCCAAAACGACCTTGTCCTGAACGCTGCCGGTAGGAGCATAAATGTAGCTTACACCAGAGCGGGCAGCGCGGTAAACGTTGTCGCTGAAGGGGAAGAAAGCATCCGACGAGAGAGCAACACCGGAAAGCTTGCTGAGCCACTCCTCGCGCTCCTGCTGGGTGAGCGAGACGGGGACCTCGGCGAACTTGGCCTCGAAGTCAGAACGCTCAGGACCAGCGGAGGGCTCGTTGCCACTAACGAACAAGTCGATGGCATTGCTCTTGTCGGCACGCTTGGTTCCCTTGGCCCACTTGAAGCCAAGGACCTTGGGGTGGAATCTGAGCCACCAGTTATCGGCCTTGTCACCAGCCAAGCGGGTGCAGTGGATGCGCGACTGCTGGCCAGCACCCAAACCGATAGTCATACCGTTCTTGGCGTAGCACACAGAGTTGCTCTGGGTGTACTTCACGGCGATGGTAGCAACGAGGAGGTCGATAACGGCCTGCTCGGGCAAAGGATCCTTCTTGCTACCGACGATCTCCTTGAACGAGGAAGGAGAGAACTTAGCGTCATTTCTCTTCTGCTCGAGGGTGACACCGAAGATCTGCTTCTGCTCCAAGGGGGAAGCAGGCTGGTATTCGGGGTCGATCTGCAAGACGCAGTACTTGCCAGCCTTCTTGGCGCGCAAAAGCTCAAGGGCCTCGGGCTCGAAGCCAGGAGCAATGATACCATCACTGACCTCCTTGCTGATGATGGCAGCGGTAGCGACATCAACGGTGTCGCTGACGGCAATGAAGTCACCGAAGGACGACATGCGGTCGGCACCACGGGCGCGAGCGTAAGCGCTGGCGAGGGGAGTAAGCTCGTGCTTCAAGTCAGCGACCTGGTAGACCTTGCGCTCGTCATCAGAGAGAGGGACACCGACAGCAGCACCAGCAGGGCTGACATGCTTGAAGGAAGCAGCAGCAGGGAGATCAAGCGCCTGCTTCAACTCCTTAACGAGCTGCCAGGCGTTCAAACCATCAAGCAAGTTGATGTAACCAGGAGATCCACTGAGGATCTTGAAGGGGAGCTCGCCACGAGGAACGAAGGCCTGAGCGGGGCGCTGGTGGGGGTTGGCACCGTAGCGGAGGGGCAACTGGCTGATATCCTCGGAGTACTTCTTGCGGAAGAAGTCAGCAATGGCGGTATCGTACTCAGCGGTCTGCTCGAAAGCCTTGAGGGCAAACTTCTGGCGAGTCTCGTTGGTAACCTGGCTGTCGCTGCTCTTCTGGAGCTCAGTAAGGAAACCAGCGTAGTCGTTGGGGTCGCTGAGGATGGTGACGCGGGCGTGGTTCTTGGCAGCAGCACGCAACAAAGTGACACCACCAATGTCGATCTCCTCAACCGCCTCAGGAATGGTCACGTTGATCTTAGCGACGGTCTCCTTGAAAGGATAGAGGTTGCAAACAACGAAGTCGACCTTGTCGATGCCCTGGGCAACCAAGTCGTCCTCATCCTGCTCGATATCACGAGCAAGAATACCACCGTGAACAGCAGGGTGAAGCGTTTTCACGCGGCCACCGAGCATCTCGGGGGCCTTGGTGATGGCGCTCACGTCCTCCACGGGGAAACCAGCCTCGCGGATCATGCGGGCGGTACCACCGGAAGCCAGGATGCGCACATCCTGTTTAGCGAGGCCCTTGGCAAGATCCAGCAAGCCAGTCTTGTCGTAGACAGAGATAATCGCGGTTTTAGCCATGGCTGATATCAAATGACTCTGGTTTAGAGTTAGTAATCTAGCTGAAAAAAATCCAGGGTAGATAAACTGCTGCCCTGAACTTTCCTTTCCCGCCCTGAATGAAACTACCCACCCACACCGCGTTATCACGAGGGAAGAGTCACTACTAACAGCTTTTAAAGGTGTGAGAAGAAACACATCGCGCGTTGGAGATTATTTATATATTTATATATACATATAATAACGAAGTTATCGCCGAATACATGGTGCGTGTTTATTCTTTGAACTTCTTATTCCGAGAATTATACATATAGACCAAATATATCAAAAATTACTAGACTATATAACCGAGGATCGCATCGGTGCCTCGATCCCATGGTGGAACGACTTGATAGTGTTAAGGGTACTCCCCGAGTAGCGTTACCTGTGTACTGCTTGTATTATACCTGAGTTACCTGTGTACGCTTACCTGTGTAAAAAAAAGTTGCAATTATTTGTTTCCGACAGTGAGATCGGTACGCGTCTAATAAATAACTAATAATTAATTTTTGCTTAGCATTTGCTTAGGATTGAACATTTAGCAGCACCAATAGCACGTCATTGTTGTGCATTGCGTGATAAATATTCTATTATAGAAACATAGAAAGAAAATTCAGACCACTCATTTACAACTTGCTTTAACTCCTCCATCTTTAAAAAAACTATTCTCTAGATAGTATAATACTAAAGATAAGCAAATTATTGAATGGGTATTATTGGTTTGTTAAAATAAAGCTACAGAAATACATAGATTAAGCAGCTTAGCGGTAACGCCAGAGAGAAAGAGTGTTGTTCTTCTTCCAGATGTGGCGACGGCCAGACTGGGTGCTGTTGAAGCGGTGACCCTTGTTGATACCACGGCTCTTCTTACCAGTGGAGGTGAGGGCACGGGACTCACGGTGCTTGTGGACAGCCTTGGCGATCCAGTTGATGCGGGGATCACGGCGGATGGTAGGGTGAGAGGGGTCGACGAGGATGACCTCGAAGTACTTGTTGGCGGAGTCCTCGTTAACCCAGTAGGAGTTGAGGACACGCAAGTTACCGCAACGACGGCCAACCTTCTCCTCAGCAATGGCACGGTGGGTGCGCTGGTTCTTGAGCTGGTTGACACCCTGGTTGGTGGGCTTACCGTAGGTGGCACCCTTGTGAGCGTGACGCTTGCGGCCACCGCGACGGACACGGACACGGTAGATCACGTAGCCCTGCTTGGCCTTGTAGCCGAGACGACGAGCCTTGTCGGGGCGGCTAGGACGGCTAGCACGGTGGATAGCGGCGAGCTGGCGGTACTCCCAGCAGCGGACACGCAGAAGGAAACGAAGGACGTCAGACTGCTTGTTGCGAGCGATCTCTTCCAAGTACTTGTAGGCACCCATTTTCGTATATGTGTATGGACAACTTTGAAATTAAGTGAAATTTTCGGATAGGCAGGGCAGGGCACGCCAGGCAGGGCGGACCTGGGTCAGGGCGAATTCCCAGCGTAGCCTAGCGTGGACTTGAGACATATGCTGACAAATACTTGGAGCCCTAGTACAGTGAGCCCTAATGGAATCATGGATTGACTACGTGATACATCTAGGCGAGGGTGCACCGAGATACTGGTACTAGCATCGCTCCCTTCACCCTCCCCCTAGAATCCGCAAGGGGAGAGAGAGGGGGACCCAGAGGAAACACTGCCTGCCCCCCGATCACAACCATCACAGGCTAGTGCTACTAACTACTAACCCACCCCCGACCTGTTGCCCCTACCCACTTTCACACAGCCATTGTAATGAGCCGGGCCTCTATCGAGCCTGAGCTCGACACAACCAATTGGGAGCGTGTGGATGAGGCTGTCAATTTTTTGTCGCAGATGGATATGATTGAAATGGCCACTTACATTATTGCGCAGGCGCAGAGTAAAGGCCCCAAGGAAGCGTTCAACGAGGCTGGCACTGTGAGGTTCCAGCTCGCTAAGGCGCGCCAGCAGTACCAATTCCTCAAAGAGAATATATGCAAAGATAGTTTGGAGGTGCAGCAGAAGCAGATCAAGGCTCTTGCCCAGGCAAATGAGCGCAAGCGCGCGCTGACTGGATCCGAAGACGTGGAAATGTCATAGTTGCGTGTACTTGTGCTACAACTGCTCTATTTCAACTGTACAGACTAATGAAATGCTTCAGACCTTCGCAATGTTTATTTTCTATAATGTTCAGCAATCATTAATCGTCTATATTTATTACTATTCATTTAATTAATTGTTTTTGTATCCAATGTTATTTAGCAGCCATTACTATCGGGCTTTGTTTGTGCCACCTGCCCTTTAGATTTGCCAGCCTTCGCCAACTGTAGCTCCCAGCCATAGCTCCCAGCCATAGCGTGGTGGTGCTGGTTAAGGTGTAGGTCTTATCCAAATTTTTCAGATGTGTAAGCAGACCATCACCACCAATGGCTACTATCAAGGATATCCACGACATTGGCGATCTTTCTCCCACCGCTCCTAGCGTGTGGGAAAACCCGCTCATGTCGTATGTGAACAAGACGTTCAGCACGATCTCCAAGTCTCGTGAGGGACTTGGTCTTGGCAACCCCGGTGTCGCCGAGAACGTCAACCGTGAGGTTGCTCGCGACGTCATGTTGACCCCTTTCTTCTACTCCGGTTTGCGTGCTGATGTCTCTAAGAGCTTCTCTTTGCAGCCTGCTTTCCAGGTCAGCCATGCTTTGTCGCTCGGCAGCCCTGTTTTGCCCAGCTACACCTTCGCCGCCGCTTTCGCCAACGAGCGTACCTTGCTCCAGGGTACCGTCGAGAGCGACTTCAGCTGCAGCGGTCGTGCCCACTACAACTGGAGCCCTGTCAGCACTTCTAAGGCTCAGTTCCAGCTTGCTGAGGGCCAGCCCGCAATCGTTCAGCTTGAGCAGGACTACTTCGGTCCTGACTTCTCGCTCAACTTCAAGGCCATGAACCCCAGCTTCCTCTCGGGTCAGTTCTCCGGTGTTGTTACTGGTAGCATCTTGCAGTCCTTGACCAAGAGCCTTTCTGTTGGTATCGAGACTGTCTACACCTCCAGCGCTCAGGCCGAGGGCCTCAGCAACGCTGCTTCTTCCTACTTCTTGAGATATGCTACCCCCTCGTGGATCGCTAGCTCCCAGTTCTTGGCTACTGGCTCTGCTACCTTCTCTTTCTGGCGCAAGATCGCCGACAAGGTCGAGGCTGGTTTGGAGACTAACGTCGGTGTCAATGCCCAGCAGGCTATGATGATGGGCACTCCCCCCACTTTGGAGGGCACCACCGCTATTGCCGCTAAGTACGAGTTCCGTCAGAGTGTCTTCAGAGGCCAGATTGACAGCGATGGTAAGGTTGCTTGCTTGGTCGAGCGCCGTGTGCTTCCCATCTTGGGCCTCACCTTCGGTGGTGAGCTCGACCACGCTAAGTCCACTTCCAGAGTCGGTTTGGGCTTGCAGCTTGAGGCTGGCTCCGATGAGGTGTTTGAGCAGCAGCAGCAGTTGATGCTTGAGCAGCAGAAGCTTGAGGAGCAGCAGAAGAACGAGAGCGTCGCTGCCACCCCTGGTGACGTCACTCCCTCTCCTGAGGCATCTGGCTAAGTGTAAATAGAGTTAAGCAATTTAGTTCAATCCCATATTTGAGTAAGTCGAGCATAATGCTGCACATTCCGTCAAAAGTTCAATGGTTGTACTACCAAAGCTAACTTGCGTGGCGTTACTTTCTTAAACATTTTTGTTTGTGTACTTGACATAGGAAAAAAAGAAATTTCGTTTGTAAAATCGCTCGCATATTCGGTTCATTTAGAGATAAATAGTTTAATTTAGATATGCTATCACTACATGTTGATAGATGAATTTCAAAGATGGGGTTACGATCTCTTCTACATCTTTAATCTTGTTCCTGTTAGAAAAAAATGTAAAGGAGAAAAGAGTGAAGTATGATAGAATAGTGGTCTTAAAGAAAGGTGTTTGACCAGAGAAACGAAAATGCTTGATGAAAATATTGGGTTAAATATCATACAGTTTAGTTGATACTCGACATCTTTGCAGTAGACTTGAGTAAACTCATATCCAATGCATCCACACGGTTGCCCATGTGATCGATGCGAACGTTCTGGTCGTCCACCTCTTCTTGGATTTTCAGACTGAGGTTATGCAAACGATTAGTAGCACTCGAAATCTCGTCCAGGTTGCCTCCCAATTCGTCCTCGAGTGCATCATCATCGCTGTCAGCTTCGAACTGGTACATCTTGCGTTCAGGATTATCCCTGTTCATCCGCACACGCTGTCTCAACACAGTTTCGGAGTAACTAGGACCAGCAGCAGTCAAACCTTCGGCGATTCTGCGGTCGGCTTCACGTTGCTTCATCTCTAGCTCCTGCGACTCCAACTCATCCATCGCACGTTCGCTCCTCAAACGTTGCTCTTTCAGTTGGTTACGGCGTCGAGAGTTGAAGGGGTTGGAAATGTTGGGAATGAAAATCGAACGGTTAAGGCGAATAAGCTCGTCGGCGTTACGGTCTCCGGTTCGTGCCTGCACATTTCCGAGTGCAACCGTCTTTGCTGTGCCTCCCAACCGCTCACCTTGGTTACCGAGCATTCCCAGTGCGTTGGTACCGGAAAGTTCAGCTTCACGCGCCACTTCCAGAGCTCTACGAGTACTTTCCACACTTTCTTGTTTGGTTTGACGGATTTCACGCTTGACATACTCAACGTCTTCATCTTCGCTATCCTCGAAGAGTTGCTGACCCGAAGTATAACCAGGATTGTTGTTTCCAGCGTAAGCGTCGTTATTTGCAGCAAACTCCGATGGAAGGGCATTGAGTTCGTCCTCCTCGTCCTCGATAGGTGCCTCAAGGCCACCCGCTCCTGTATTACCAGTAGCATAAACGGGACGGTCAAGGTTGGACGCACTTAGCTCTAGATCTTCATCACGTTGCAGTTCGGTTGTAGTGCGGTTCAGTTCATCAAACTCATCAGCATCAGGATTCAGACGCTGTGGCGCACTGCCGAAAAGCTCATTGCGAATATCGGTGGTATCCTCAGTGGACTGATTTCTTCTATAATTGCTATAGATACCGGTTGTGGCTCCAGCAGTTGGAGGATTACCAGCACCAGGAGCAGCGGCAGGAGGAGCTGAAGTAGTTGCAGACGCAGATGCAGATGCAGATGGAGCTCGGGTAGGATAATCGTTACGAGAAGAACCATATCCACTAGAGTATCCAGCAGGAGCTCCAGCGTTGCTGGGCTTTGAGGAGGATCCGAAAAGGTACTCGTCCTCATCAAAGTCATCACCCTTGTCAACTGAAGATTCACCATAGGTAGAACTGTAGTCAGCACTGTATCCACCAGTGTTACTTGCGGCAGAGCCACTTTGAGACGTACCAGGCTTGTAAGTATTTGAACTGGCTGAAGGGTTCAGTGTAGAGGAACTTCCTCTTCTATAGGATCCGGGCTCAGATCCATAAGGATTACTAGGACCAGAACTAGTTGATCCGCCACCTCGGGAACCATAAGAGTTGGATGAGGCGGAAGGGCCAGGAGAGGCACTGGAAGGAGTAGCAGAAGGCGCACCATAGGGGTTTCCACCAGCAGGCGCACCATAAGGGTTACCACCGCTAGAAGCGTACGGATTTCCCTGAGGTTGAGCAATTGCGTACGGATTGCGGCTGTCCGGAACAGAAGGACCACCACCAGTGCCACCGCCGTAGAGTGCCTTCTGCTGCCACTGGAAAGTGTTCTCCGCGGAGGCCATCTGGCCACCTTCAGGAGCATTGGTATGTTTCTGTCTTCTAGCCTTGGCTCCCAGGTCCTTTGCTACGCTACCATACTGACCGAACTTAACTGGGTCTTTACCTTCGAACACTGGTACATTGTGCTTCTGGAGATTCGCTTTGACTTTTTCATCATTGTGCTCCTTAGGAGCGAATTTCATAAATTTCCGACGAATCATTGCTGTTGCAGTAAAATCGGATGCGTTCGAAGAGAAGGCAATCCGGTGTTTTATGGGTGTGTGTTATGTTTTGTTGGGGTTAAGGGATGCGGACAATAATAATATTGTATTCTGGTGATAATGGCGCACGGTAGCAGTATAGAGGTGCATTGCCTCCTCCGACTTTAAGCTGTGGCTGTGTGTCCCAACCCAAAATAACCCTGCGACAGTAGTAATCGGCACCTTCAGAACCGCACTGCTATTAATATATACGGTTGTAGCGTGTAGTAATAATACTTTATCAACAACTTCAAATCCGAAGACTACCCACCCACCCCACAGCAATCTCTTAGTTAGTTAATATACTCATACTTATAACTTTAAACTGTAGACTGTAAATCGCATCTGTTATTAATTGCTTCAGTAATATATATCTAAGCAGTATATACTTTCGTATATCATATACAGAGTATTTAAGTAGCGAGCGTCCGTGAGGGTATCACGTGCATGAAATTTATCGCTCTAGTTAGCGGCGGAAAAGATTCGTGCTTTAATATCCTACACTGTCTCAATGCAGGACACGAATTAGTGGCCATGGCCAATTTGCACCCTCGCAAGGGGAGGCCCGATGAGATCGATAGTTATATGTTCCAAACAGTCGGCCATTCCGTTGTTGAAAGCTTGAGTCAGTGCTGTGACATTCCGCTATTTCGTGCAGAGATAAGTGAAAATGAGGAAGAAGTAATTAATGAGCTCAAATGCCTCTTCGAAAATATTAAAAATGATGGAATTGATTTCGAAGGTGTAAGTGTTGGTGCTATTGGCTCTACTTATCAGCAGATCAGGGTAGATAGGGCCTGCCAGCAGCTTAATTTAAGATCGTTAACGTATCTATGGCAGCGTCCGCAGTCTGAACTGCTTTCAGAGATTTGTGCATCAGGTTTGGATGTGCGAATTATCAAGGTTGCAGGCATGGGCTTAGGCGAGCAGCACCTCGGTAAGAAGTTAAGCGAGATTGAACAAGAATTACTAGAATTACATCGTTCAATTGGACTTCACCCATGTGGTGAAGGTGGTGAATATGAAACTATGGTTTTCGATGGACCCTTTTTCAAGAAGAAGATGGTACCTCAGAATCAGCGTGTAATCCAGCATTCCACTGATGATGTATTTTACCTTGATTTTGATGTTGACATCGCTGATAAAGAGCACGATGGAGACAGTACAAAAATACCTGTTCCTCCCTTATTGACCGACATTTTTGCTGAGCTCGATACCAATGAAGATCAACAAGTTGTTTCACTGGTCAACCCCAACAAGGGCATTCCCACACCGCCCGAGAAATCATATTCAACTAAAACATTCACAGTCTCTGGATCTTTCATGAAAGCATTCAGCGAGCTTGAACACTTTTTTGCTACCACTGACATCGCATCTTGCTACCACGTAATTGTAACCATTCAAGATATGTCCAATTTTGCCAAGATGAATTCGGAGTATATTAAGGTTTTCACGTCGGCTCCTAATCGCACTCTGAATTATATTGATCCTTCCAGAGCTTGTATTGAAGCTTCCGATGCTACTAATGAAATTGAGCTTACTGTATTCCATACCGCACCTGAGATAGATTTGGGTGGAAAAGGAATTCACGTCCAAGGTCTTAGTTATTGGGCACCGGCATCAATTGGCCCATATGCTCAATGTAAAGTAGTCTATGGAGTCAGCTATGTTGCTGGTCAGATCGGCCTCATACCGCAATCCCTAGAATTATGTGCTGACAAGCACACTCAAGCAGTGCTTGCACTCCAGAATGCATTTAGAGTTCTTGATGTAGTGCATGAGTTCCGTGAGAACTGGAGACCTCGACTTTGTGTTGTTTATCTTACTTCAATGAACGATTATAAGCTCGCTTCGCACGTATGGCGTCAGGTGCATCCTAACGTACCGCTAATTGGGTGTGTTGTGAGCAATCTTCCCCGAGGAGCACAATTCGAGTGGTCTATACAGGGATGTGATGTGCGCTACTTCGCATGGTATATTCCTGAATCTGATGAAGAAGATGAGTTATACAGCCCCCAGCCAGAATTCATGCAGATTGATTCAACTGGATTTGTTCACAGAGCTGGATTCCAAGTACTGCGCGTACAAACTGAACACACTGAGAAATTTATGTTAAAACTGACTACCAAGAAGCCAGATCTTTCCACTATGCCCAGCTCCTCGGGCCATATCATTCCTGTTAAGTCATTGTTCTTGATTGATCAAGAGGTAGACGAACTTTCTATCACTTACTGACGGTGCTCAGTGTTGAGTTGTTTTCATTGAAATATTTAGATCCTGTTCTATATATAGTATATAAACAATTTAGAAATACCGTATAAAAAGTATCCTTCGTAAACCAGAACCGTAAATCTGGGGTCAGGGCAGGAGTCTAACCGCCGCCGAGCGTAATGGCGGCAGGGTATGGCGGTGGGGGCAGGTTACGTGACACATTGTCGGGTTCCCTAGCTCAAGCTCAGTCCTAATTATTAAGTGTTCCTGACCTGCATATATAAACAAGGCCTGTGTCAGCACCTCAAAATCCCGAAAACCACGACAAAGGATTCACTTTTAATTGAGTAAAAAATGGCCATTAAAGGACTTGGTTCCCCTGATAAGACCTATGACGGTAGCAACCTCCGTGTGGGCATTGTGCACGCTCGTTGGAACACTGCCATAATTGAGCCCTTGGTCGAGGGTGCGATCAGCAAGCTCAAGGAGCTTGGCGTGAAGGAAGACAACATAATCGTTGAGTCTGTACCCGGCAGCTTCGAGCTTCCCTATGGTGTGCAGGTTTTCAATGACACTCACAAGGTCGACACTGTCATTGCTATTGGCACTCTCATTAAGGGCAGCACTATGCACTTCGAGTACATTTGCGACGCTGTCACCCACCAGCTCATGAAACTTCAGTGGGAGATCAAGAAGCCTGTTATTTTCGGTTTGCTCACCTGTTTGACTGAGGAGCAGGGCCTCGCCAGAGCTGGTGTTATCCCTGGCAGCCACAATCACGGTGTTGACTGGGGAGCTGCTGCTGTTGAGATGGCTTCGAAGGCTGCTGATTCCAAGAAGTTGATTTAGGCTCCAGGATAACTGGATCATAGTTACGTTAATATGACTTTGTGTAAATAAATAAATATATGACGTTCGGTATGCTCGTATATACTCGTTAGCACCCTCACAACATGTGCATATGGCAATTCACTCGCCACGCTTTTTACCCATACGTCTCGCTTTACGAAGCACATCACGATGGCGTTGACGCAGCTCCCTATTCCACTCTCCGCGATGAGAGTAGAATTCTTCCTCCCATTGCTTGGGATCAAATGTGGCAACGAGCTTCGATGCTTGGCTTTGGGAGCGCAAATACGGTGATGATTTGTGGGGGAAGAATAAACCAACTTTAGGTTCGCTCTCAATCACTGGTGCAGCAGCAGGTGCACTTGCAACTTCCTCGACTTCCATCGGTTCTGTATTTGCATCATCACCATCATCGACACCTCCAAATAGCGTGAAAGGTTTCTCTGGAGCACTGAATACGCTGCGCAATGATTCAGTGACATTACCACTGGATTCTTGAGGTTCCACCATCTCGCCGTCTTCGTTATCCCACGCACCAAAATCAATAGTGCCAGGAGCAGAACCAGTGGAACCAGTATTAGCATTGTCTGGCTTGTAATTATTAGACACGATTTCGATATCATCGTCGACGTAGTCGGCTGGGGCAAGTTCTTTGGCATTCGCCTTAAAGTCCTCGAAATCAGAATCACTGAGGAACCCAGCGTCGTTCTTGGCGAAGTCATCAGCAATACGCTGATCTCTGGCATGCTCATCGTGCAGCTCAGCAATAATTTCAACCGCACGATTCTCACTGTCGCGCCATTCACCATCCTCAAAGTGGTCTACAAGCCTGTCCAGAGGTCTTCTTTCCACACCCCACATTTTACGCTTCTTCATTCTGATTTTTCTCAATCTACCATCGATTTCATTTCTAAATGTAGGATTCTCTCTTATATCGTCCCTGTAACGTCCTGGAAAGACATTAATGCGACGAGGATTAACAGACTTCGCCCGCTTGATCTGCTCCTCATTCATCTTATGCTCCAAGGTGGGAGGCTTAGATTCCTCAGCAAGTTTCTTTTGGAAAATTTCAAGCGGATTGGGATTAGCAACCTTCAATTCAAGTTTAGATTGACGGAATATGACACCATTAAAGGCAGTACGGAGTGCACCATACTGTTTCTGATCTATGTCCATATCTACGAAGGCAAAGTAGAAATCTCCATAAGGTTTTTTGTGTAAGCTAAGCTTACCATTGAGCTTTCCATAGCGGTCCAACCGCTTTTCAAGCTCGTCTATTTTGTCCGCGAGTGCAGGACTGATTTTACCAATATGTATTCGCATAAATTTATCAGGGTAAGGTACAAAATTTTCCAGTGTTATGAAGCCCTCTCTGTCTATCTCTCTTAGCCTATCTCCTAGCGCCAGTCAGCAGCACTTGAACAACTGATCTATAATTGAAAAGTGACAGTTCCTAATTGATTCAATTTTCTTTATATACATATATATATTTGAAATTATTAGACAGACCAGACTCTGACTTATCACGAAATTTTGATCCACATTTAATACTATGTACTAATAAATAAATTGATTAAGAGCGGGAGAACATGCGCTTGGTCAACTCACGCACACCACCAACGAAGTGCTCCCATCCACCACGGGCAGCATCTCCATTCTCCTCAAGACGACGGGTGAGATAGTCCTTGGTCTCCTTAGCAGGGCCCCAAGGGACATACTTGACCACTTTGTGACCACGGTCGCTCAACTCACTGCTCTGGTCATCGTTCATACCCATGAGCTGACCGTAAACGATGTCCTCATTGCGAAGATAATCGTAGTCAGCAGGTGCCTCCTTCTCAACACGCTCAGCGATCATATTGCAACTGTCAAAGTTGTGGGATGCAACGATGAGGCGGCTGACGGGGCCATTGCGGTTTCCAGTTTTCCAGCTCTCAATGATGTTGTCCAACATCAAGTTAGTGCCAGCGTTGTAGGAAGCATCAGTGTCAGCCTTGGTCTTATGAATAACATTCCAACGGTCGGGCTCGGAGTGGGTGTAAGCACCACGGACAAGCTTCATAGCAACTTGGTAGCCCTCCTTCCTGGCAGTCTCAATCTCATTCTTCAAGAAATCGTACGAGCCCTGGAGATACATCTGAACTGTTCCAGCAGTCACGACCTCGCCATTGTGGTTGAACTCTTTCATCATGCGGCGCTGAACGTCATAAACACCCTTCTGGAGCCAGTCCTTCTCGGCATCAAAGACGATAACCACCTTACCTTCTGCATGATCCTTAGCATATTGACAAATCGAGCGGCAGACATTCAAATACTTTTCGTACTTCTCAGCGTAGGCAGGGTTGTTGTAATTAGCAAGAATATCAGCACTTCCCTCCATAAGACCAGTGGGCTTAAGAGCAATATAACCAGAGGCAGCAGGGGCAGCAACTTCGCCATTGACGTAAGCAGCCTCAGAGAGCTTGTTGTGCTTCAAAAGAATCTCAGTAATGCTGCTCTTGATCTGCTTGATGGAAGCATCAAAAGACTCAGCACCAAGAGTGCCATTAGCATCCTCCACGGCATACGAAAGCATCATGTTACCGATTCCACGGTCCAAGAGCTTACGGGCAGTAGCACGGACTTCGTCAAAGTTCTCACCACCGCAGTAAATAGGACAAACGAAGGCCTTCACAAGGGGAGTAGGGGTATAAGGAAGAGCCTTAGTAGCAAGCTTTAGAAGCCAGGGCTGAGAAGTAACGAAACAAAGGGCAGTGTAGCACATAAGATCATAAGAGCTATACTTCTTCATGAAGCTGGGGATGCCGGTTTTCGCCTGCTCAGCCTTTGCCTTAAGCTTCAAATCATTTTCAACAGTGGGCTGGAACACATCAGCCTGCTGTCGCTGACGAGTGGAGGCATAACGCTTGAAAACATTAGCGATAAGAGGGGACCTCTTAGATACAGAGTTGAAAGCAAGTGACATTAATCCTTAATAGTAAAATTGAGCTTTAACAGTGAGATTTTTTAAAACTAAGTTCTGCTTTTGCTCTTTATATGTGAGGATTGATAATAATGTGTTTGATAATTGAAAAATTAACGATTGAAACTTTACTAGCTAGTAACAATCAGTCTAATTAACACAAGTAAGAGGAATTGAGAATCCAAGCTCTATTCCACTTTTACCAATTGATAGTGTATATGAGAGTTGCGAAGGCTTTATATAAATATTTTTGTTGTGATTGCAATATTGTAAGAAATTCCAATGTCCCAATTATCACATGATTGATAAGCACTTTTGGCCCGTGCCGTACAGGTTGAGGGACATATTTACTCGGTGCATGACGGAGAACCCTTGATCATGTGATTCACCTTATACGGTAGTCGCGGAGCTATAACGTTTACACCGGCATAACCGCTGCGGAATGGCGCAGCACCAATCAGTCACCCCAAGTTTAAGTATTACGTACAATTAGAGCCCAGTGACATGTTCAAGTAAAACGATTGTAGTGAATTCATACTCTCTAGGCTAATAACATACACACATATCAAATACTCATACCATCTTTAGTCTATTTACCTCTTATTCTTCATCAAAATGTATATGCAACTCTTGCAGTCAATATACCCTAAACGGAATACAAGGATCACCGATGAATTGGTATTCGTGTTTAACCAGACTATCGTATCTGGGCCCGTACCCTTATCAGTTGTAGGTATGGGTCATATTGACAATATCTCTATCTAAACTTTATGTAATGACCGAAACAATACAACAAATACGACAAATCCAAGCATTTTTACGAATTAGTCAAAAGAGAGGCTGCAGTCTTAGATTTAATATACCAAATAAATGACAAGTTAGTCAAGTACGATAGTCTAACTGTATACATACAGATTCTACAGCTTAGCGTTTCATCAGCCGATAAGTATAATACTGTGATTTCTGGTCACGAAATGAATATAGAAAGACAAAGAGAGACTGGTGCTGAATATCATTTCAATCACGGTGAATATTCACACATTATTTGATTTTAGGTTTAAGAATTTGATTGATTTATCTTGAATCGTTTGAAAATACTATTAAGCAAAAATTCTATTGAGCGTGCTAGTTACGGGAATATGTGAGGTACTTTTCCCTCCTTAATTATTATTTATTGTCATTTTCATTATGCCTTTGATGCTTATCCAATTTCCACCAGGTAATAATAACCTAGCCCAAAACTGAGCTGATTTCCACATTACTATAAATTCCCACTTCCAAGAGCGAAACGTTACTTCTTCATAACATCATAAGATCAATGAGCGAAAACTCCCCTCTCTCTCACAAGCTGAACAATGGTAATCTCAAGGGACTTGCCATTGATTACAACAAGGTACCAGCGGGACTAGCGCCAGTAATTGTTCCACCAGGATTAATTCCAATGGAACCCCACTTTCCACCCAAACCTATCTCTACGGAATTTGATCCAGTGACATCTAATGCCACTGAGGCCAGTGTATGGGGCATCAAAAAACCTCTATTCGGTATCAATCGTACTGTCGAATCCATTCCTCAGCCCACCTCCTCGTCGTTTGGTATTGATATCCCCAACAGCCCTATGAAACCACCTGGTGCTATCAGTTCTTCTTGGAACAATAAAAACTTGTACGACAATAAGATGTCTGAGATGTACAATAGCCGCGGCTTTGAAGATTTAGATGAACAAAGAAACCCACAGCCAGTGGGTAAGCGTCAGTTTGACCCTTCTGCCCACTTCACCTCCTTCGTACCCCGCGGTAATACTTTCAGTGGACCTCAAACGGACCAAAAGAGTGGTATTGCTGAAGGGATCATTGCTGATGAAGTAATGGAAGTTGATCAGCAGACCTCCGAGGACGTCATTGCTGATATAAAGCAACAGCTGGAGTCGTTGATCTGTGCGGTTATGCTCACTGCTACAAAACCCCAGGAAGTACTTGATAGCTCAGTATTGCAAGGTGCAGATGCAATTGAGGTCTCTCATCGTATTATGACTCGCATGAAGATGTTGAGAGATGAAAACAAGCGTTTATACAAGCTTGCAAATGGATCCTCTCTAGCACAAATGGAGAGCACAGTTGCGCATCTTGAGAAAGAAAACGCTGCCCTTCGCAAGTATATTAAGGATCACTACTGAATCAGACCCAACACTTTTTTTTTCTAGAGCTTCTCCATTCTTTTTTTGTTTATTCTTCACGGGTAAACCACCGCCATTTACACCACAGGGTTAGGTGTACCGAAATAAATTAGATAATACACCATTTCTATACATATATTTTTTTCATCGCACTATTTCACAGCTAATTGAGCGTGCCCTAAGTAAACATTTTTTTAAAAAAAGCAATTAGCTGCCAATAATGAAGAGATCAAGTGAGCCACAGAATCCTTCTAAAGCGTCTAAAATTTCTGAGGTCACCTCACCATCAAAAATTGAGGAGCAGCCTGCCGTCAATGAGGCCGAGATGGGTGAATTTGAGGATCCCTATGGTGACGAATTCGAGTCCGAAGACGAGGTCTTCGAAGCCGGCGAAACTGGTAATCCTGAAGATTTAGACGATGTCGAGGGCACAAAGGCTGTCCAGCAGAACCCTGCAGAAGAGGAGGAGGTTACTACTACAGGCTCCAGAGTATACATCCCTCACCGATCTACCCCTCTGGGCCCCAATGAGAAAATGGAGCCTGACTACAGTACTTATGTGATGTTGCATAGCTTCAATGTGAAGTGGCCGAGCATGTCATTTGATATTTTGCCCGATGGCCACGGTAGTGACCGTCGCAAGTTCCCTCACCAGATGTACCTTGCAACCGGCACACAAGCCGCCAAGCCCAAGGAGAATGACATCAACGTGATCAAATTGAGCTCACTCTCTAAGACTCTAATCAATGATGATAGTGATGAGGACAATAGCGATGATGACGACGAGGGCGTCGATGCTGACCCCGTTTTAGAGTCGAGAGATATCCCGACAAATAGTACCACCAATCGTTTCCGTGTTAGCCCCTTTGCTGCGAAAACTAACGAATATCTTGGCGCTTCTATGGCCGAGAATGGCGATGTATACATATGGGACCTGACTGGCGCTTACCAGTCCCTGGTTAAAGCCGGAGCTCAGTGGAGCAAGAAGCCCATTCACACTATTAAGAACCACGGAAGTGCTGAAGGATATGCCATTGACTGGTCTCCATTGATACAAAATGGTTCATTGCTCACAGGTGATATCGACGGTAAGATCTACTGGACTTCGCGAACTCCTCAGGGCTGGACCACCAACCCACAGGCGTATGTGAATCCTGTTAAGGGTGCCTCGGTTGAGGATCTGCAGTGGAGCCCTGCAGAGAAGAATGTGTTTGCATCTTGCGGATCTGATGGCTTTGTCCGCATTTGGGATACTCGCCAGAGCAGCAAGCCTGCGCTTAATGCTAAGGCCTCCTCAGTTGACATCAACGTCATGTCATGGAACAAGAAGGCGGGACACTTGCTTGCGACCGGTCATGACGATGGTGCATTTGCTGTTTGGGACTTGAGAACCATCACTAAGGGCTCCCCTGTTGCTCAGTTCGACTTCCACAAGCAGCCTATCACCTCCATCGAGTGGAACCACAGCGATGAAAGTGTTTTGGCACTTGGCTCTGAAGATAGCACTGTTTCTCTTTGGGACTTGTCAGTAGAGGCAGACGATGAAGAGGTTATGGCTCAGCACCGTGATGCAAATGGTGACTTGGATGGCATTCCCCCTCAGCTGCTGTTTTTGCACTGGCAGCCTAATGTTAAGGAGGTCCACTGGCACCCCCAGATCCCTGGTGCTCTTATTTCTACTGGCAGTGATGGATTCTCTGTCTGGAAGAGTATCAGCATGTAATGTATAAAACACTATATATAAGCAAAAATATACACGTGTTTATGTTTGGAGATATCTATATGTGTATATGTGAATATTTAAATGAATTGAGTCGACCATAACTTATCGATTATCTATCTATGATTCACAATATTCGAACATCATTCCATTATGAATATATATATATATATATATTGAGCATTAGTTGAGCAACATCTGTGTTGGTATTAGATTATTATTAGTATTGTCATGATCACTCTGGCTAGGCAGTGTTATCAGTATATGAAGTGGATGTATCATTAGGCGCGGGACTTGTGATACGGTCGCCCACTTCGGCGGTCTGTTTTATTGAATAATACAAAGACATTATCAGTAAGGTCAGCTGGAAGGAAGCAGCGGCCATCACAGAGATCCACGTCGACCAGTGGGAGTCCTTCCGCAACATCAAACTGAGTGCAAATAAATATCCACCGGGGATCTGCACTAACATCATAAGTATTGATAGCGATCCTGTGTGCTTCAGTTTGTATGTAGTGTAAAGTTGTGGGAAGTACTGTACGAATCCCACTCCTAGTGCGAGAAGACCGAATAGAGTAGCTAGTCGGCGATTAGCAAGCGGGTCATTCACAATTAAAACAAAGAACCAAGACACTAAAAGAGTCACCAAAACGATCTTTGCCGATCGAATCATTGCATTACCTTTGTCTCCACTCTCGCGGAATTGAACTGATAAAGCCACGAGAGTTAGTGGGCCAACTAAACCAGCAAATAGCTGAAACGCCCCTAACAGACTGCTGCCACAGTCAAAGGGGGTGATCCCAGATAAACAGCAATGCACCACAGGTTTAGACAAAACTAAGATATTAGAAAAGGCAAAGGATGAACCAAGGGTCATGAGCATTAAAAAGTAGGGGTTAATTCCCTCGGTGCTCCGCAGCCTAGCGATCTTAATCACTTGGGGTAAATAGCTGATTCCAATAGCTAAACCAAAGGCCAAAGAAAAAAGCGAGCCGGGAATTGAGTTACCTGTGTAGATACTACAGCCTTTGGGGATTGAATTGAACAGTCCCACGGATTGGATTAGTTCCAGCATGGTGAACTTGCAGTGACCACGCGAGTGTTTGAAGGGTGAGGGTGGAGTCCACTATCTTACTGCTCGTGCCTCGCTGGTAGCAGGGCCACAAAAAGGCAGTGTTATGGTGGGTGGCCTGAAATCCCAGTACAATATATATTATTTCTTCATTTAGTAATTATAACAATATTATAAAATCGAGATGTTGTATAATATAATAAAAAAACATTAAAATCAGTTGGTAATTCTGCCTTGTGGCTCCATATGTATATCCCACCTATGGTACATGGTAATGAGACACGATATACGGTTAAAAGTATTCTATTACTAACGCTCACTGTTTGATCTAGCCAGTAGCGTGTTCAGGATATCCAATGCCGACTACCCCTACAGCTTTCGCTGAAGTCACCCGTTTCAGTAAAACTCCTGCTGATTTGAAGAGACGTGTTCTCAGTTTGTACAGGGCTTACACTCGTCGTGCTCCCTCCTTCGTGGAGATGTACGAGATGGATGTCCCTGTCGGAATCGTCAGAACAAAGGTCAGAGAAATGTTCGAGCGCAACCGCTACGTGGAGGACATGCGTGTGCGCAATATTTTGCTTGCTCAGGGCCACAACGAGTTCCAGGAGACTGTTAACTTCTGGAAGCAGGAGAGCCATGTCATGAAGTTCTTCGAGGACTACCTTGCTACCAAGGAGGAGAAGAAGCCCGACAGTTTCGTTCGTCGCTTCATCAAGAACGAGGCCTAAACTTATTCTTATTCTAAAAATATTTTATATAGATAAGCATTGTAATGTCACAGGATTGTATATATTGAGAGGGGGGTACATACCCTCACGCTAATCGTTGATGTAGCCGCGGAACTCGCGTAAGGACGCTCCAGAGGGATCAACAGCCATAATGAATTGACACACTTGTTTGCAAATCCATGTCTGGTTGTACTTCACAGCAGCGTTGTACAGGGATAGGATCCTACCTTGGAGATCAAGATTATCCTCAGTTGCACTTGCTTCATCGGTTGACGTTTGGACAACAATCAAGTACTCATTAGCAGTCTCCATATCAGCATTCGCCAAGGACTTATCAAATAGCTCAGCTGGGGAAGCCCCCACCGCTTTGAAAAGCTTAGACCAATACTTCATATCTACTTTGCGGGCACAACTTGCGAAGATCGCCAGAGCATTCTGGCTTGGAAATTCACGAATTAGCTGGACGGCCTTTTGGGTATCATCACCTTGAGTGTCATCACTAACCACTGTTCTGTATAGCAGCGACTCTAGAATCCCAGCAAAGTATTGGGTTCTTTGATACTTCTTAGCAATATCGACCGCAGTCTGATATGCAGGGACCAAAGCGGCTTCCAATAGGTACTGGATATAAACCTCCTGCGAAAAAGAAGGTCTCGCAACGCTGAATTTTCCATCATAGCTTCTTACCGGCTCTGACTCAATCAATGATGCCACGCCCCGGTTGGAGCTGAAGTGAATTGGGTAGGCGTCAAATGGAACAGAAGCAACGAATTTTTTCGAATCTTTTCCAGGATCATTATCATTAGTATTGGCTGGCGTCCAGTCTGTCATAACTGCTTCTTGGCCATCAAATACCCAAAGCTGGTGAACAGAATGCAGGTACTCGAACGACTCTATCGGGTCAGCAATAACGCGAATTTGATATTTTCGTGCTTCATCATCAACACTAGTTACAAGAATTAGTGTCATTTTCACCAATACGAGAACTTGCCACTCATCGATGAAAGCAAGAGAGCGGATTACCGGATCCGGAGAGAAGTGGCTAGACAGCACATTTGTCAATGGAATATCTCTGATAAGATCAAAATCATTGTTGGAGAGGTCATATATCAGCAATTGTTTGGATACATCACCGGCAACAACACCCAATAGATCATTAGGGCCCATAAAGACATGGCTGACCAAACTGCCGGCGCCCCGTCCTAGAACGTCTTCGGCAATAACTTGCTGTTCACTAGTATTGAGATTTGCCACACTAGTGCTACTAGGAAGACTGCTTCCAATTGTGGGACTAGTCACTCCACCTCCTTGAGAGATATGACCTGGACTATGACTAGCAGAACCGTGAGAGTTCCCAGCGGGAACACTGAGCAGGTCTTGCGCAGACATACGCCTATTGTGACTTGAAACAGGACCATTTGTACCATTAGTGCCAGTGTGGGTTGCTATGCTGTTCAATGCATGAGTACTATTTGGGTTGCTCCCACCAGTTGCGTAAAAGCTGTTCCGATTAGCAGAAGGCGTGCGCCTATGCTTCCCAGTATTCTGAGGGGATCCGCCCCACAAAAATTGTGAGCCAGACATACTGTGAGTAGAAGACCCATGTAATCCGTCCACGGGTGAATACATTTTTAGTGATGTGACATCATTATCTGAGTTTACCGATGCAGCTACGAGTCGTCTTCCATGCCAACAAAGGCCACCGCGTACCATGGAGTCGCGGTCGCCAATTTCTTTCCATTGCTTTGTTAACACAGAGAATAGCATTATGCCAATTTTACCAGCAACAGCTACATATCGACCATCGTTGCTGCTGCATACGTGGGCAACCGGCCAGTTTTGAGCCATATACCAGGTGGGCAAAGGCACAGTGAGCCAAGAATATGCACCACTGATGCTAATATTTTTATTGCTGTTTCCAGATTGCATCTTAGTGTCGTGGTATAATAAGAGGCGTCCGCTGCCATGAAGAACGGGCCTACTGTCCGATCCACCAAAGCCACTCCAGCGCAGCATATTTTGTATTCTAAGCTTACCATCAGTTCCAAGCATTACTGCTGCTTCACCACTAATCAACCATTCACATTTACTGAATCCTAGTGGTGATTCCTGGTCCTGGGTACGTGCATGCATGCTAAATAGAACAAGTCCAAGCATAGATAAGAGTTGCCAACCATCTGTATAGCCTACAAAGAGCACTGTACCAGCAGCGCTCCATTGCACAGTTATCGGATGCTTAGAACTCCGATTTGGGAGCTCAAAGGCAGAATCAGAATCGAGAAGGTTGGGGAATACAATCACCCGGCCTTCACGCGTGGCCACAGCCAGCTTGTTCAGTCTCGTATTATAATCCGAACACACTGGGGTTCCTTCGACTGAAAGCTCCACTTCTTCTACCTTCTCAATTTTGTTTGAAGTCGTACCTTTCCAAACACACACCAGAACCCTTTCGTTCACAATGCAGGCAGTAACCCATTGCTGTTTTCCAAAGCTGCCAATTGAGCTGGAAGTTATAATTGAGCTATCAAATGTGGAACTCAGCTTGTAGGGCGTGAAAGCTGGTGGATTCAGAGGATCAGTTGATTCAAAAGAGCTCCAATCAGCAAGGTGAACAGTTCCCTCGCTGTACAAAGCTAGCAATCCACCGATCTGATCGAGCCCTGATACCTCATACTCTGGACGTATAGAATGTAGAGGCTTCAGCCATATTTCACGAGCACCAATTGCCTCGCCTAGACCAGGAGTCACAATGCTGGTCATTCTCAGAACTTCCTCGATATCACGGTGGGGCTGAATTGAGAATACAGAAATTCGGTTGTCTTTAGTTCGACATGCCAAGTACTCACCTTTGCTGCTTGCAATGAGCTCTACCATTTCTGTATCAGGAAATAGAGCAGGGTGTATCATCAAAGGTGCCAATGGCTTGAGCCGGAAAAGAGCAAGCACGCGTTTACTACACACGGCCATAAATGCGCCTGATTTGGAGACAACATATGATTCAATACGCTCATTCTCTAGCTGCGGTTCGAGATAGCTACCTATGTCTGCCACAATGGCACTGGAGCCTTCGGGCCAAAGCATATATGTGGATGGACCTTACCCAGAAATCTCCACATGAATACGTTGTTGCATTGTACTTTTAACAGTAGGGATGCAAGATAACAAGTTTCCCATTAAGATTGAAATAAATATATATATAAATTATAATAATTAAAAATCGATACTATGTACATTATTCAGGAAATGTTACGCTGTCAATTGCACCTGCCCCCACAACCTGATCGTCTGCATAAACCACTAGATACTGACCCGGTGCAATAGCTCTACGCTTCTCACAAAATGAGAATTCATACATTCCATTTCCCACTTCATTCCAGCTGTTAATTTTCCACGGCTTTTGTAGTGATCGATACTGCGCGTACAGTTCAGTATCTAACGATACACGTTTGTGCCAAACAAAATTCTTCACATAAAGATGATCAGCCATCAGCAGTGGGGTGTTGTTACTTCTATCAAGTACCAATGCATTGTTTTCAATGTCCTTTTGGACTACGAACCACTGACCACGGTACTCCGGAATGTGCTGGGGTAACGAAACGCTTGCACGCTGTCCTATTGTGTGCGACCAAAGGCCGCGGTGTGTCCCTACTACTTTAGATCTATCAGACGCCAGCACAAACGGTCCAGGTTCCTCAATGAGATACTCAGCAAGGAAATCGGAGAACCCACGCTGACCAACATCATCTTGCTGTTCTACAAAACATAAGCCCTGGGAATCTGGCTTGCATGCTACATCGCTTCCCAATCCCAGTTCGGAGGCCAGCTCTCGTACTGCAGGTTTAGACAGAGAAGAAAGAGGAAGCAGTATGTGCGGAGTCATTGTAGAAGGTACAGTGGCCAAGTAATAGCTTTGGTCTTTAGGAAGATACTCCGCTCTTCTAATAAGCATTGAATCAGGATCTATGCCAGCATAATGTCCTGTAGCCACCCACTTGAAGTTAGGATCAACAGATTTCAAATACTCAACCAGTCTACCAAACTTAATGTAGTAGTTGCAGTTTACATCAGGATTGGGTGTAAGTCCCTGTTGGTATGCAGCTAGCATTGGCTCAAACACGTTGGTCCAGTACTCACGCTCAAAATCCACCCTAAGGCACTCTATATCGAGCCCGGAGGTAATTTGACGCACCGCGCTCCAATTGCGTTCTTGACATTTAGCATTAGAAGCCCAATTATTCATATAAATACCCTTCACTCGCTCAGGCCCATATTTTTTAGCAAGAAGAGCTGCCACTGTTGATGAGTCCACACCACCGCTCATTGCAACATAAACATTATCGGTAGTAACCACACGTTCAAGACCAGTGAAACGACCTAAACTAATTGAAGAATATCTTCTTATGAGTTTCTGAAACCCAAATGATTGCTTCATTATTGCATGACTCTAGGATATGGTTTGGCCTAGCGGGTTTTGTTATGCTGATGGTGTGAAATGGTGGTAAGTTTCATTCAGGCCTCTGGGATTTGAAAAATTATACCCTTGCCCTTAATTATGTTACAATGGCTGTGAGGGGAGTTATTCCTCCAAGTGCCCTATCCCCCCCTTCTGACAGGAAGCTTTTGTTGTAAACTCCTAAACATGGGCAAGACCCTCAAAAAGCCCGCCATTCCTCATCTGCACTCTAGGCAAGAGAGTCATTAGGTAAAAGGACACTACATCACTTTGGTACATAGTTACATACATGCATCCTACTACAGAAGTACAATAATTCTATTGACTATATATTCAGATGTAACATAGTTAGAAATTATAGTATCATTAAAATATTATTCATGTGAAATTTAAAGTTTACGCCAGCTTTCAACAGCTTTATCATATTCAAATACCCCCCCCCCACCTTCCGAGGTAGCTTCGCTTTGTCAGCGGACTAACCTCGCTTCCCCTTCTCCGAGCATAACCGCCTTGCCCCAGTTATTATCAGTATACATTTTGTCTGTACTTTGAGTTTGGTATTTGTTAACTATTTTGTTTACTAAATATTCTCTGAGTGTTATCCATGGAGAAAAACTCAAACCCAATTACTATCACTAAACCGTTGGTTGATGACCGTGAATATCGCTATGTCCAACTTCCTAACGGCCTAGATGCCCTGCTGGTTCAGGATCCAACTACCGATAAAGCCGCTGCTGCACTAGACGTTGGAGTAGGTTCTTACTCGGATCCGAAAGACTTACCTGGTTTGGCCCATTTTTTGGAACATTTGCTGTTCATGGGCACCGAAAAGTTCCCCAGTGAGAACGAGTATGCACAATATGTCATAGAGCACGGTGGTATGTCGAATGCTTTCACTGCGTCGGAACACACCAACTATCACTTTGAGGTGAGCTGGACCCATCTCAAGGGGTGTTTGGAACGGTTTTCTCAGTTTTTTGTCGGTCCGTTGTTCTCTGAGAACTGCAAGGCTCGCGAAATCATGGCTGTAGATAGCGAGAACAAAAAGAACCTGCAGAGTGATATGTGGAGGCTTTATCAGCTTGAAAAACATCTATCCAACCCCAAACACCCGTTGAACAAATTCTCGACTGGTAATTACGAGACTCTGGGAAGAATTCCGGAGGAAAAGGGTGTCGATGTTAGAGAAAGGCTTATTGAGTTTTACCATAGCCATTACTCCGCTGCAATCATGAAACTTGTTATCATTGGCCGTGACAATTTAGATACTTTGGAGGCCTGGACGCGCGAGTATTTCACTGATATCCCTAACAATCACCCTGAGTTGGCAACTGCTCCTCCTTTTTACTCCGGGGAAGCTGCATTAAGACCTCAGGATTTGGGAAAGATCATCAAGGTTGAGCCAGTGATGGATGTTAAAGTTCTTGAACTGACATTCCCAGTGCCCGACCAACAGCCGCTGTTCGATACTCAACCCCATCACTATTATGTACACTTGTTAGCTCACGAATCTAAGGGATCGTTGCTTTACTACCTAAAGGAAAAGAAATGGGCAACTGAACTCGGGTGCGCTGTTTCCCACATTTGCAAAGGTACTGACTACCTTTTCGTCAATATAGACCTTACAAATGAGGGAATGAACCATTGGCATGATGTTATTGATTTGCTATTCGCCTACATCAAGATTGTTCGTGATGCTGGTCCCCAGGAATGGATCTTCGATGAGATCAAACGCACTACCAAGGCTTCTTTCCTGTACCGTCAGAAGAGCAAGGCGATGCCATTGTCTAGTTCTCTAGCCCAAGTTTTGCATCGCCCTATTCCGCGAGAGCACATCTTAGATTATGGTGTGGCCATCCAGTATGATGAGAAGCTCATTTCTGACTTCAGCAAGTACCTTGTTCCCGAAAACATGCGCGCTATGCTGGCAAGCAAGACACTGACAGGCCTAGATCAGACTGAACCTTGGTATGGCACCAAGTTTTCTGTTTCGCCTTTGCCAAAAATTGAAATCCCCGAGGAACCTATCACAAACCATTCGCTTCATTTACCCTGTGTGAACGAGTTTCTCCCTGATAACTTTGACCTCGTTCGAGAGAGCGATAGAGCTCCTTCGGTGAAACAAAATAGACCTCGACTGTTGATTGACACCAAGGAATTGCGTTTATGGCACAAGCTCGACGACACCTTCCACATTCCAAAGGCTCACATTTTTGTGAAACTTGTGTGGGTCGATATAAACTCGACTGAGTTCAATCTTCGTACTGCAAAGATGTTTGATGCACTGATCAATGATAAGCTTTCTGATTACGCTTATTATGCTGATATTGCTGAAGTAAACGTATGTTTGTCTACGCTGAGCGATGGCTTTGAAATTGAGGTTCATGGCTTCAGTGAAAAGCTTGACAAACTTCTTGAGGTGGTCATGAGAACGCTGAGCGACTCCGAGCTTAGTGCTGAAAGATTCAGTGTCATAAAAGAGCAACAGTTGCGTACACTTAGTAACCTCTTGTTAACGGACCCTTACCAACAGCTGTATTTGAACAGCAATTACTTGCTATTGGAAAAGAATCGCAGTATCACTGAACGTATTCAGAAACTTCAGGAAGTTCAATTCCAAGACGTTGAAAAATTCGCTCAGAAGATTCGTAGCGAGGGAATGGGTATCGAGATGCTTGTGGTTGGTAACTTGTCTTCTGATCAGGCTCATTTCTCAGCCAACATGGTGCAATCAATTGCTCCTAAGATAAAGGATGTTACTACTAGTCCCAATGTGACTGATCATCCCCACCCTACATCCTACGTATACGATCCTGGTATGCAATACTACCACGAGACTATCTTGAGTGATCCTGAAAATTCAAACTCCGCGTTGTTGGTTGGGTACATGTTCGGTGATGAGAATACAGTTGAGCTTTCTGCAATGACGACTCTTGTTTGTCAGATATTGAAGGAAGCTACTTTTAACCAGCTTCGCACCAAGGAACAGCTTGGTTACGTTGTTGGATCTAACAAAAAGGTACTCCCTTCCTCGAACCTCTTCGTAGTTTATTGCCAGAGCGAAGTTTCTACTCAAGCAGTGGAGTCTCGTGTTGAGAACTTTATCGTAAATGTGGCTCGTCCTCTTATTGCAAACTTGACCAAAGATGGTTTCCAAAAGTATGTGGATGCAGTAATTGATCTTCTCCTCGAGCGTTACAAAAATCTGAACGATGAGGCTGAAAGCTACTGGCAACACTGTAACGATGGCAGTTACGATTTTAAACGCAACCAAAGTGTTGCTCGTGCTGTTTCTAAGATCTCGCAACCAGAAGTGCTTGAAGCATTTGATAAATTCGTTGTCAATCCTAAGACACGACGAAGAGTTGCTACTCACTTAAAGGCAAAGAAATTGCCTCAAATCGATCCCCAGGTGGCATTGAGTCGAGCCGTTGGTCAGCTGGTGGCTGAAAGGAAGGTGCAGGTCACTCCTGAACAAATCCAGCAGTTCATGATTGAGTGCAAAGGTCTCAGCCCCGAACAGGCCATGCAAAAACTGGGAGTTAAACTCACTACAATTGCTGGGCTTTCACCCCATGAGGCGCAAGATTTCATTGCTACTGCTGTGAAGAATAGCCAAGAAATTATTGTAAAATCCCAGACACCAGACACTTCTGTGCCAGTGGGTACAAAGATCGATGATCTAGAGAAATACTACTCTTCTGTCAAGCTTGGTCATCGCCGGGTACCTGTCGAGAGCATGTCCACTTTCAAAGCGTATGAAGAAGGTGACTCTAAGCTGTAGATAAAAAAGAAAAAAACTATATATGCTCATAGAAAAGGACAATATTCATAGACATTTAAAATAATGCCATGCGAGCTCATATTCTCTCTAAACGACTTATTTCCTATATCTAATTGAACTATATATAAGCTATGCATATTTGTATTCATAAATATTTCATGCCGATCCACCCAAATCAATGTCCTCAGGGACAGGATCGTCGTCGTAATACTCCGTGTCGGCGGCTGTGCCCATATAAGGAGTGTTGGGCTCAGTGATCTTCTCTGTCTGGCCACGCTGCTTGTCCCATTCGGAAATGCCATTCTCGTCGAACCCCACGTCAGCGAATCCCTCATCCTCTGCGAGCTCACCTTTCTTTAGAGCTTGAGGAGCCTTCGTTTTGGGGTAAGCTTTGTGACCCCCGTCTTCCATGTGAGACTCGTTCTGCAATCGGATGCTTTCGCGCAGCTTTTCGCCCTCAATTCCAAGTTGAGAGTTGAGCTGAGTGTTTTTCAACACTTGGCTGCGGTCGAAATCCGCAGTTTCAGCGTCAACAATGTGGCCTTCTTTTTCGTTCTTTAGAATTCCCCCCATTGTGGTTAGAGCTGAATGAGGGCGGGGGGTTAGTATTGTTGTTGAACGGGGAAGGGCGAGGGCGCCACCCAATAGGTAGTTTCTAGCTTAGCGAAGAAAGTTCCATACATAATAGTAGAAAATACATCGATATTTAAATTATGAAAACAATGACATATTGGATTTGCTCTAATTCATCAATATAGCACTCATGTATATAGTGCCAAAGATCTATTACTAGTTAACGCTTCAATGTTGATAAGCGCGTGGCTAGCGTACGAGGCATAACTCAATACTCTATTCTAATAGATCTTTCTCTTTTCATCTAAGCTGATCTTTCCAGCGCCGAGGTTTACCAAAAGAATGAGACCTCCGATTACAGAGAGAACCTGGAAATGTTCGTAGCGCTTGACATCGCGAACAGGGTTGTACTTGGGGTAGGCCCAGAATGCATTAACAGTTACATTCTGGATGAGGAGCAATGCGGCCAGAATACTTGCTGAGATGCGGGCTTTGTAGCCTACAAGAAGGAGTCCACAAGCGGCGGTACTGGTTAGGTTAAGCAGTGCTGTGTAGAATGTCCACTGACTACGCAAAAGATGCGAAACGAAAAGAACAATGATCAGCAAACGACCCGCAAGAATGAATTTTTGAGAGTTATCCTTAAGATCGAATTCGGGCAACCCAGGCATACGACGCCTTTCCCGCACGAATACGTTGCTGACTACAAGCATAAGACCACCCACAAGCGAGATGTTACGGCTAAAGAATTGGAGATTGAACAAGCCATAGACCAAGCATTGCGAAACGATAGACGCAATGAGGAAACCCGCACCGTAAAGAAGGTGCTTCTTCGTAAGAACAAGTCCGGAGCCACCAACCATGAGGAGTACGTTCAAAATGAAGAAGAGCTCAGTAAGAATCCAAGGCACACCTTTCGCTTTCCAGATGTAGTTCACCTGAGCACTCCAATTGGTGAGAATACGCCAAGAATCCTCGAAGTAGGTCACAACAACGAGGAAACGGCCAATGAGGGGAAGATAGGGTTTAGCGGGGGCACCAATCTCGCTAAGCTTTTCATCGGCATGATGGGCATAATTGTGTAGCTTATCGAGAAATTCCGAGTGAAACGCCGGTTTTTTGAACCCCTGAGGTTGTTGACCGGAGTACTGGTTTGAAGTCCCTGAGGGGACCTGATAATTACCTCTTAAAGAAGCCATCAATTAGTAACGAAACAATGCTCGGAGGAATAGTTTTGGGACAGAGCGAAATAGCACTTATCGGGTATATCTAACTATACAGAATCGAGAGCTTAGGTCTTGATGATTGTAGTATAGCGCACCCGTGTGTGGTGGTGGTGTAGGGAAAGAAAGGCTACGTGCTGTCTAAGTTGGGGTCATCAACCGTTTGAGGTAAGGGTTAAGAACCATCTCAACCCAAATCTGGGGAAAGATTGAGCTAGCCTGAGGGTCCACAAAGTCATTAACGTGGCATAAAGCAGAAGAAATAGTTTGAATACTAGATCAACTTTGCATATATTAGGGATTCAAAAAACCAATACTTTCATATTACGGTTACATATTCACATATATGTGTATATATAGTATACATGTTTCTAATTTACCTTAGTAGTTTGCAGGTGTGAATACGCACGATTGTTCAGGCTCTGGAAAGGAAGAGCAAGTATGAAGCTCTTCTGTTGATGCAAATTGCGCCGTAGGGCTGCTACTCAGTTTAGGCGGAATCTTATCTAAAGTCAAAGGCGTTTCCGTATTGCGTGACGATTCGTCTCTGCATGACGATTCCGTAAATTCCGAGGGGGCAGGTGAAACAATGCTCTCGTAGCTGCCATCATTATAAGCAATTACTGGAGAATTCGCTTGACTATCAATTGCACGGAATCCGTGCATACGTCGGGATTTAATGATGAGGTCGAGATCAGCCTTCTCTAAGCGTTGAACCTTTTCATACTCGGTTATGAAAAACCCTTGAGCATACTTGAGATAGCTTGTGATTTCAGGGTACTCAAGTCGCTTTATTGTCTCGATATCGTTCCAAACTCTCTCAACCTCGCTTTTCAGATCACCAACTATAGTTTTCGCCGATTCAATCTCGCCCATCATCTTTTGCGATTGTGGAGTTAAACGCTCAAGTTCGGACTTCAAATAGTCCCGTCTGATGATAGCTGATTTAATTTTGAAATATAAGAAGCCATGATACTTCTTAGGTGCATTTCGAAACAACTTTCGGGTAGCATTATTGGGCTTCTTGGGGAGAGTTGACATCCTTGCTCCACTATCTTCAGTAGACTCCAAAGAAGGGGCATCTATATTCCAGTACTGAGGATGTACTTGGCAATTCTTGATGAGCAGTTGCTGAAATTCACGAGAAAGATGCGTTATGAGTAGTTCTTCATTTCCGAGCAATTCGTTTGCATAATACCTTTTAAGCTCAATGTTAGTCTTTGTTGTTTCCCTGATAATAACTAAACTTTTCAGAGTTTCGAAAAGGAATTTGATATCTTCTTGTGTGTCCCCCAGCTCCTCGGACAAATTAACGATGTTGTTCAGAATTGACGTCAAGTCTTTAATCTCGAGGCGAATATCTTGAAGTGTTGTCATTTGATGTGAAGTTATTGTTTCTACTTTTAATTGAGACCTTTTAAGTGAGTAACAAAGGCTTATTTATATCATAATATATGCGTTGGTAGTTCATGTTTTGCAGCCTACCCTTTCGGGTGTTGTGGTAAGGATTGGTTGTATGAAATGTAATGAGATGTGTGGTGTAGTGATGATGTCTTTATGGTAAGATTTTTTATAGAATATCTAGTGTTTTATGAATTAGTTAAATACATCTTCTAAATGAAACTAAATAATTTGATTGATCTGTTTCCATATATATATTTCCAACGTGGGTGTTGTTGCCTCGCAAATCTACAAAATAAGAAAGTCGGGTTGTTTAAAGTTAGGGTACCGATGGCCATTCAGTGGGCTAAACGGAAGGTCGGCACTAATGCCCAAAAAAGGCAGAGAGTGGCTAACCCGACCACACCTGGAGATGCACTGAAGCAGAAATTAGATTCAGAATTACCCAAACAAAGCATTGGTAGGAATAATGTGGAGCTCTCGCAGGAAAGCACTGACCCAGCACCTAAAGACAGTGTACAGGAGAAGCAACCATCACAGATTGACAATGATAGTAAACGCCAAACTTTAATAATAGACTATCAGAAAGATATCTGTACACAATATTTCAAAACAGGGAGGTGCCGATACGGTGATGCGTGCAAGTTTTCCCACGAGCGAGGATCAAAACCCAGTAAACGAAAAGATCCTGAGCCCTCTGTAACTCCAGTAACTAAGAACCAATGCTTATCGTGCTCTAGTGAAGAGGATTTAGTACTAGCGACTACATGCAATCACCCCTATTGTGAAAACTGTTTCCTAAAATTATCCAAGCAGAGTAAGCACTGCATCGCGTGTTCGAAGTCCCTTAAAAGCGCTAAACCGCTTTAATGTTTATTTATTAAGCTATGATAGACCGAAATTTTATGAAATGATGAAAAATTAATTTCCACTTATGAATACGCATTATGCATATATTATTTATTTTTAATCACAACTGAAGTGTCGGCAGCATAATTCTCCGCGCAGCTGTATGGGTAAGGTCACACTGATGAATTTCATCGCACTTGCAGTCTACGCCGTGGCCTTTTCAGGCTTTGCGTTGTGGATCACGCTGAAATCTCTCAGGTTGAGGCTGCGCGAGCCTCCTTCTAACTTCATGAAGGTTGTGGCTCTGGCGTACAAATCTGGTGCGCCTTTGCCTCAGGCTGTTCGTACTCCTCCTCTCAGAAGACAGCTCATTTTGTCCAGCGCTAGACCTGCGGAGCTCACAAACCTGTTGCAGATGGACACCAAAAGCTTGAAAGTCGACGTGAATGCACCTAAGAAGCCTCTGATTTATGGCTTCCTTCATCCGAATGCTAGTGCTGGTGGAGGCGGTGAGCGTGTGTTGTGGGCCGCTGTGCATGACGTCTTGAACACTTCAGACAATGCAGTTGCTGCCATCTATGTTGCTAAGGACTCAGGTGCGACTCAGGCTACCCTTGTTGCTTCTGCAGCTGAGCGTTTCAACATTAACTTCACACCTCAGCAGACGAACAGACTCGTGATCATCGCTCTCACTCAGACCTGGCTTATTGATCCCGATACCTTCCCTATTCTTACTATGCTCGGACAGGCTATTGGTATGGCTGTTGTTGGCTACGAGGCTATTTCTAACCTCATGCCTGATGTGTTCGTCGACACCACTGGCTTGGCATTCAGCTACCCAATCGTGTCGTTTTTCGCGAAAATTCCTATTATTGCCTACGTGCACTATCCATTTATCCAAGATAACATGGTCAGTGCTATTGACGTCACGAAGTCTAAGGGTATTGTTGGTAAGGCTAAGGTCACTCTCAAGAAGTTCTACTACAAGGTGCTCGCAGTATTGTATAAATTTGCTGGCTCCCGTGCCACTGTAGTGACTTGCAACTCGACTTGGACCCAGAAGTATCTCAACTGGTCTCAAAAGAGCACTATTGTGTACCCTCCCTGTGCCACCCAGGACTTCCCTGCCCCAGCTGCCCCAGGTATTACTGGTGAGATTACTGAAAAGGTCGCTGAAAAGGCTTCTCCTGTTATGGAGCGCTCCCCTGCTGCTGTTTACTTGGCTCAGTTCCGTGCTGAGAAGCGCCACGATCTCGTCATCACTAGTTTTGCCAAGTTCCTCAAGAACTACAAGGCGTCGAGTCGGCCTGACAAAACCAAGCCTCACCTTATCCTTATTGGATCTGTGAGAAATGAGCTTGATGAGCTTCGTGTTCAGCAGTTGAATGCTCTGGCCATTGACTCTGGTCTGCGCGACTCTGATTACACAATTGTACAAAATGCACCCTGGACCGCTGTGCAGAAGATCTTGGCATCTTCCCTCATCGGTATCAATGCTATGTGGAACGAACACTTTGGTATGGGTGTTGTTGAGGTTATGGCTGCTGGTCTTATCCCGATTGTCAATGCCAGTGCTGGTCCGTTGATGGACATCGTCAAGGATATTGACCCAGCCAAGCCTCCCCCTGGATTCTTTTTCAAGTCTAGCAAGGACCCTGATGGACAGCAAGGATACCCTACTCTTAGCGAGGCTTTTGCCAGTGCATTCCAGCTAAATGCATCTGAGAAGCAAGAGATGAGCTACCGCGACTATCTCTCGGCCCAGCGCTTCAGTGATGCTGTATTTGCTGAGTCTTGGGATACTCAGATGAGGCTTGCAACTGCTGAAGTACCGCAGTTCGTTAAGGAAAGAAAGTCTCTCAAGCTTTATGACTAAAGGGTTCCAAAAATTAGTTATACAGACATAGTATTAAATTATATTAGATAAGATTAATTTCGACTAAAAATTATTAAAATTCAATTAAGCATAGAGATTATGATGAGTTCATTCAAAGGCGGCCATGTCGCGCTTCGCCTTCCAGGCTAGAGAACCATCACCCTCTTTGGTCTCGGCGGTATCGTATGGCTGCTCCACATCACTAACTTCACCTTCACTGTCATCGTCGGCGATAAGTGGAGCGGCTCCAGTAGCAGCAGGAGCTGCTGTTTCCTTGGGGGCAACACCCAAGCCGCTGAGTCTCTCAGTAGGGACATCAGGGATTCCACTAGTAGCGGAGCCGCTGGAAGGAGCAGGGAGAGTGGGCTTGTCCAAAATAGGAGCAGGCATGTCACTGAGAGAAGCACCACTAGAAACAGGGGCAGCATCAGCAGCAGTAGCACCAGTAACACCAGCACCGGCAGTACCGGCAGCAGTAGCAGGGCTGATAGCAGAGGCAGGACTGTCGAAGACTTGTCCATGAGTGCCAGTGGTAGACGCGTGAGCAGGTCCATGATTAACAGGAGTTCCAGCAGCAGCGGATGCAACGGGAACATAATCTTTCTCGGTAGTCTTGGGAGTTTCAATGGCCTCAGGGGCTGGGTGTTCCTTAGCTTCCGTAGCGATAGAGGCAAGACCAGGGGTAGCGGCAGTCTCCGAAGTGGGTTTCTCAGAAGTAGGTTCCTCCTTAGTTGTAACAGGATAAGTGGGCAATTCCTTGGTACTAGTGGGAGCAGCAGTGGCGGATGTAGGAGTCTCAATAGCACCAGGGGCTGGGTGTTCCTTGGCTTCCGCAACGATAGAAGCGAGACCAGGGGTAGCGGCAGTCTCCGAAAGGGGTCCCTCCTCAGCTTTAGCGGAGCCAGTGGGCAATTCCTTGGTACTAGTGGGGACCGCAGTGGTGTTCTGGGCACTAGCAGAAGCTATATCGGAATCCTTGGATTTATCGGTAACGGCAGCAAGACCAGGAGTAGCAGCAGTGGAAGATGTAGGAGTCTCCAGAGCTTCAGGAGCCGGGTGTTCCTTAGCTTCGGTGGTGATGGAAGCAAGACCAGGAACAGCTGCGGTCTCCGAAGTGGGGGGTTCAGTGGTCTTAGCAGAGGTCTTGCCTGGCTTGTCACTGCTGTCCTCTCCAGTAATCTTTTCGAGGTCACGGATCCAGTTGGAAGCAACCTTTGCACGGAATACGAAAGAATGCTGTTTTCCAGAGGAAGAACCGTGCTGCTTACCCAAAATCACAAACTGGTCCTTGTCCTTGGCAGCCTTATGGTCCTTGCGCAACTTAGCGCCCACAAGATCAATTGCCCACACAGGTGCATTGTGGCGAATCTCTATCAAGCTGAGTGGGGTCAGCACGTACTCACCGGCAGAATAAGTGTGCAAAAACTTGGTGCGGCGCTCAAGAGTACCGACACGGATAGCCTTGGCATAAGGTGAGTCCTCAGATGGGTACTTCACATCCGTACCAGCTTCACGAGCCGAGTAACTCTTAGAATTGCTACCGGTAAAAGAAGCCGGGGCAGAAGTCTTACTGAGCCAGTACTTGTACTCGAAAAGCTTAGGCTGGTTGATGAATACAGTTCTAGAATCCTGGGCACCAGCAGCAATGATCTTAGCATTCTGCTCAACAATGTCGGTGTACTTGCGAAGGATACTCTGCAAACGCTCAGTTACTTCGCCATCCACACGCTTAGCCGCATCCTGCACGTACGCATAAGAGTCGGCCTGACGGTTGTGCTTCTTGACATAAGACTCAATCTTGCGGTCAAGCTGGAGCTTCAAGATATAGGGATCAATGTCTGGCTGTTTACCAAGTTCAGCAGCATTGACAGCGCGACCAAACTCTGTAATGCGCTTCTGGAGCCCAGTGTCCTGGGTCTTGCTGGGAGCCAGGGTATTATCAGTGGGAGCAGTAAAGGAGGCTGACATATCATCAAATTCAGAAATTGAACGGTTAAGGTCGCCGCGCAACAGCTCAACGTCCTTCAAAAGCTCGTTCTTGATGACACTGCTAGCATTCTCTGCAGCCTTTCCATCAGGAAGGTTCAAATCCCACCAGAGCTTAGCAAAAAGGTCCTGAATACCACCGTGGCCAACTGGAGCAAACTGTGCATCCAAATTGGTAGGCTGGGGCATATCACGGCTCAACTGGGTGGTGGCAGCATAGATACCATCATAGCGTTGGGCAGCAGCCTTAAGATAAGTATCTACATGGTCAATAACAGACAGCCATGCCTGACTGCGCTGCTTCATTGCAGGCGTAGGGTCACTCATTGTTATATATTTGTGGTTTCTACTCTTTGTTTCTTAAAGTATCAAGAGTGGCAATAGGTTTTTTTTGGGTGGGTAGATATACCCAAGGATGATATGTGTAGTCGCAGTGGGTAAGGTCTGTTGGGTAAGGTCTGTTGGGCAAGGGGAAAACATAATACGGGGCGATGCGCATAGTTAGTGTGGCAGATAGGGTACGTACGTACATTTAGGCGCCGCGGAGGGGTGCCTTCTCACTGATAAGGGGAGTTACCATATCTTAGGAGAGAGCCTTCATCCTAAAATGGAAGTGCTTCAGGAATCCTGATCAAAGATTTCTAATTCTTTTTTATATAGCAATTTATACTATGCTCATGAGTATTATTTAACAAGAGGTATATGCTTAGCCTAGCTTAGTTAGCTGAACGAAAACAGCAAACCTCGACTTCATTTTTGGGAGAAGGAAGTGCTAGCATTTGTTGAACCTATCTATATAACTTAATGAATGCACATGTTTATCCACGATTTTCTGCGTATTCAATATGTTTGTAATTATTCTTAATTTTTTACATGCATTTATCATACAGAAGAGCTCACGTGTCTTGCTAAATCAGGTAATACGATTACATGCTATTGCCTCGTATGGTGTAAATGCATAAACAATAAAAACACTCAAGTTATTGAAAATAATTTCAAATATGTGTATATAATTTTGTCTATAGTTATTCTCAAAAATATATTTATCCTGTTAATAACCCCTTTTTTTACTTGAATACACATGTCTATATACATTTGTTCAACGGTACCACCAATTATGAGATATATATGCCTCTCTTCTCCATCAATAAATAAATAAATGATGTAAATAGCCCAAGTGATTTCAGGTCTTTCTGCAATATCTCGAATCGCTATGTAAAAAAAATAGCATGTGGAATAATATATTCAGCAAGGTCATACTGCCCAGATAGAAAAACATTTTAGTGCCTATATCTAAACAGTGCAAAGAATAGTTTATTATCCTATTTGTGTCAATAAAGCTCTTAAATTAAAAAATAACAGAGAAAGTTTCTTCGAAACTTATGTTGTTTATACTATGCTTGTGACCACTAATTAAGGGTTGTAGTACCTTTCAGTAACGTCATTAATGTTTACAGGGATGCGTCAACGATTGAGCGAATGCCTAGAACCGGTGGCTCAACCTCAAACAAAATCACATATCAAGTCAAATAAATCACTTTCAAAAGAGAAATCAAGAAAAAATACACCCGAAAGCTCCCAAAACTTCTCAATTGAGCCAGAAGGCCGTATCTCTAGTATACTATATCAAACCTCCCCATCCACACCGGAACATTTAGTGTGGGTGCCAGTTACTCCTCCAAAGCTCAGACGTAAAAAGGATTTTATATCCGCGAGTGATGACTGTCGTATTCTCAACCTACGCGACGAAAGGTTTCCCTCTCCCGTGCTATTCCAACACAAAAATAGGTAAAATAGGGACGCATCAAACAGCGACGAGAGCTAGAACCAATAGAATTCTCTTCACATCAGTGTATAAACGGCACTTCTTGAACCACATTGACAGTTCAGCGTTAATGTAACAAAGAGATGTCAGCAATGATACACTGAGTATATGATAGAGTAGAGATCCTGCTAATTCGACCGGTATATATGAAATTAACAAATGCAATATATATCTATATACCATTACAGTTTTGGGATTCTAAGAGTCTTGGAGACGTACGCGCATCCAAGGGAAACGAACATAAGAGTGGCAGCGTGGAATTCGAATAGCTGACCAGGGAAGAGCACTCCGCCGGGCAATTGATCATGAATCTTATCATTAAGAGAAAGAAGTGCCAGAACACCTACCAATCCAAGTGAAGAAGGAATTGGGAGGCCCTCAAAGTAAGCAACCTTGGACTGACCCTTCGAAAGAATGGCAGCGGTGACGTTGTACCTTGCCAAACGGAGTAAACCGCACAACACGAAAAAGCTGAGCAAAAGCAAGTCAAGAGTACTGTTCATACCCAAAGTGAAGCCAATTGTTGCCGGTGCAATACCAAAAGAGACAAGGTCGGCCAGAGAGTCAAGCTCTTTGCCCATGAGACTACTCTTTCCCTGCCATCTTGCGACACGGCCATCAAAAACGTCGAAGAAGAAGCCAGCAAACGTAAAAATCATAGCACGATGGGTATAAACAGGCTGTGTGTATCCATGCATGATGTACCGGGTACTGGAGATAATCGAGTTGAAACCGCAGTAGCAGTTCAACATTGTGATCCAATCAGCCCATTCGAGCTGCCTGATCATACTGAGATGGCGATCATCCTCTACATATGCGCGTTGTTCGCGCTCAGCAGGCGGTGGCGGCGAGGGACTTGGGCTGAAGAACGAAGAACGTCTTCTTACAATACCAGGAGCTCTTCCGCGTTCGTGTTCCATTAAATACTGTGGCGATGGCCTGATTTAATTTTTGTTTTTAAAAAGGGGTTTATTGCCGGCGATTCCAGTGTATACGCTGTAATTCACTGGATGGATATAGAGTGGATCAAGCTACTGTGCTGTGCTGTGCTGTACTGGGCACGGTGTGATTCAACCGGCATGTGACACCCTTCCCAGCCCTCTTATGGAGCTTGGTGGGGGATGTCCTGTAGAAGATCAGATCATACGAAATATATATATATATTTAGGTGAATAAAAATTAATTAAAAGATAATAAAAAGAAAACATGATGCAAAATTCGGATTCATATAAATAATATAAGCGCAAAATATATACTTATGCTATTCTTATTAGGTCTTTTCGTCAGGGTTGGCCACTGTTAGCACTTGCCGCGAGTAGTCTCGCGCATCGGCTAGCGACGCTATGGATATACGGGGGTCACCCAGCATGGTAGGATTGAGTCTAGGATCCACAATCTGGCGTGGTGGTTGATGGGGCGGGAAGTTATCGTGGAACGACCCGAAACCATCTTTGAATCGTGCTGGTGAGCTTTGTGGTGAGTAGTAGTCGTCATCCTTTCGTCGTCTACTCCAGATAACTGCAAGAACAATGGCGGCAATCAACACGAGAACGCCCACTACTACACCAACAACAATTCCAGCAATAGCGCCGCCACTAATTGAGTTTTTCTTACCCGAAGCCTTGCTATTTGCGTTGGAGGAGTTCGGATTGCCGGTGCTGGTACTTGTGCTCGAGCTAGTACCAGTACTGCTAGAAGTTGTTTTACTAGCAGAAGAGCTCGTTGATGGAGTCGAAGAGCTGCTACTGCTACTTGTAGCACTGCTAGTACTACTACTACTGCTGCTACTGCCACTGCTCGACGAATGTTTAGTACTTGAAGCAGTGGTACTGCTCTTACTAGACGCGGAGGAAGTTGTTGGACTTGAAGAAGTCGAGGCAGCACTATTACTTGAGCTACTAGAGGAGGAGCTCGTTGGCGCAGCACTCGAACTAGAACTTGAGCTCGAGCTGGATACACTACTAGAAGAAGAGGCATCGGTAGAGCTAGCGCTGGAGGTTGGACTCGAGCTTGAACTTTGAGGCGCACTAGATGAAGAGGAGGCGCTTGATGTACTCGAGCTAGAATCTGATCCGGACGCAGTGGAGTACGCCTGTTCACCAACCTGGTAAACAACATAAACTCCATTTGTACCGCATTGGTCTTGCGTGAATTGGCATTTCACATCACAGCTTGAGGAGGTTGTGCCATCACCACTTGATGGCACCTCACTGCCACAATAGCATGAATCTCCACTAAGTGCAGCAAGTGGCTTATTTTGCTGTTGGCATACTTGGCCGCAAACAGACGGTGAATTAGACTGAGCTATCTGTACCTGAGAGAAATCACCAACATTCTGGAAACATCCCTTTGAAACAGACTGAAATGGATTTACTTGCCCATGAACTAGTGGTAGCAAGTTAAGCGCCAGGAGGGAAAGCAAATATGATGAGGTCGACATGTCAGATATTGATATTGACCTTGCTGTTAGGAAGGGTCAGATGCGAATAATAAAAAAAAACGAGAACAAACGAAATGTATTGGTATATGGTGCCGCTTTCTCGTATACTTTTGGGTATAGAACGGGTATTCTGACTCGATGATCCTCTAAAGAATGTACTAACTGTTGACAAGATTTCTCCTAGCGGAATCTAAGTTGTACCAGAGAAGATCTGTAGTAATGCGCGTTTGATGCACAGCAAATATGGCAGTTGTCCAGCCTGAATGCTCTTAGCACAAATGCAGAGATCTAAGGAGAAACCACGGAATGTACTAGAATGCCAGAAATACTAGCTTGAAGTATTTAGTGAGGTACCTAAGCTCAAAAAACCTTCTGATTCTAGTTGATTAAAGACCGATTAAGGGTGTATTGAGAAGCCAGCGTAGTTTGCTGATGCAAAAAGTATTAGCGCGTTATACTTCAGATGAGGGGTCAGACAATAATGAGGGAAAGGAAAAGGGGCCTCTCTGCGTATGGAAGGAGCGAGGGGTATCGGCAGTGCGTTTGATGTGAAATGAAGGGTCAGGGTATACACCCAAAATTTTAGTACATTATATCATGTGACTGCGCCGAAAGGCGCGAATACTACAAATTTTCTCAGCCATTGTCGCGGCCCGAAAACTCAACGCGTTCGTGCGCCGCGTCAAACGCTGCTCTTTCCGTACCCACACCCAGATGTTCCGCCCACCCTATAACGTGGCGACGCGTTGAAGGGCTTCGAGGCTATATTTGGCGCAGTCCTTGGGATTATGGTAAATAGTATGTGCGCTAAATCAGATAAGACATGCGCCACTAAACAACCTGTGCACATGATGCGATAAACAAACAAAAGCATAGAAGGCAATGATACCGTAATTACTTGTATATAATAAATAACAAATAACAAATAACAAAAACATTTATAATAACAATAATATACCAATAACAGCCACAATTTAGTAAACCATCTGCTTTGATACTATTGTCAAGATACGACGATTGAACTCTCTGTGTCACATTATGCAACAAGAGTAAATGCATATGAGGCAACCTTCTAACACTGATGAGAGTTTATTTACATTTCAAATAAACTCGCGCCGTGTATCAGTTATAGCGAATGCAACTAAATCTACATAGAAGGATTTCAAAAATAAGTTAAAAATAATAAATAATGTCATAGAATTGTATATAGTTCATTCTAATCTTATCTACCTAAATTTCCGATTGTTCGTCAGGCCGCAAGGAGGGAAGCGGGACATTAGCAGAAGGGAACAATGCTGAATTGAGCGATCCAAACCGACTAGGTGTGAGCTGTCCTCTAGCAGGGGACGGAGTTTGGAAATGCAAGTAGTCGTTGACGTTGAAATCAGGAGTGCGGGGGGTAGCTCGGCCAGGGGAGTGTGCGAAGTGAAGTAAAAGACTGGCCCCATCGGCAGTAGAAGCCTGCTCGGGTGTTTTAGGAGGAGCACGCTTCCGGGCTGGTGGGGTCTGAGGCTCACTGGGAAGCGGCTCATCGTTGAAGTCTACATCAGCATCATTAAAGTTGCCCTTAAGCCTATGATCCTCACTACTAGGCGAGACCTTCAGTGACGGGATCTTTGCAGAATCGGCCTCAACCCGAGGATTCGAGCGTCGATGAGCCTGGATGGGCTTCCTTGGTGAGTACTGCGAGGAAGCTTGAGGATGAAATAGGGATTTGCTGGCCGAGGGAGATGTGTAATGAGGGAAGGGGGAAGAAGAAAGAGCGTATGGAGAGAATGAGGAAGAAGAGTGATCTGTATCAACAGCAGCAGCAGCAGCAGCAGCCGCGGCAGCCGCAGCAGAAGAAGGAGAAGAACCAGCTAAACCATTGGAAGTATCTCGGTGAAAGTTGGGGGAAGACTGCATAGCACGAGTAGGTGAGATATAATTGTCGCGGAGAGGAGACTGATCATCATCAGCGGCTTCAGGAATGCTATTGGCACTGCTTATACGAGGAATGCGTGCCCGAGGGCTTGAAAATGAGACTGAAGACAATTGCGACGAGGCTGAGCCATTCGACCGTACGCTAGCAATGCTTGATCTGCGTTTAGACTTCTGGGAGGGAGGTGTTTCCCCTGACCAATCGGCTGCAATGGGCGCAGAAGAAGCACCATCTAAAGTTTTAGCGCGCCTTCTTGGTGGCTCAGACTTAGATGGCTTTGCGGGCGACTTGTTAGTCTTTAAACTTGCCTGAGCGAGCTTCGACTTCAGACTTCGAGTTAAGCGGAATATCTCTGCTTGTTTAAGCAAGCGTTCCACTGTATCTGCTCGCTGCTCTGTAGGAGCAGGTTTAGGCGGTTGAGGCTGTTGGATCATCGTAAATGTTTAAAATAATTTTCAAAAGTTAACAGATATCCAATGCAACCTTACAACAGTTAAAGGAATACGTGCTGTAGATAGTACTTTAGATTTCCTAGAATCTTGCGGTGAATATTTTGTCAGTAGCTTGCTCAACGTTTAATTTTGGCTAACCCGGTATATAAAGGGTAGCTGATTATTGAATCTTCTCCTTACGCCCAGCCGGTTTAGGACCACAGGGGCTGGGTTTTTCTTACAGATTTAATTAAGAACGCGGCCCACGCGTTCTTGGCTGCACGATACGCGAAATTGTACAGAGCAGCAACTCACAAACCCTGGCCCATTATGGCACGAATCCTTGCCTTTACCATTTTCCATTGATAGGTTACTACATATAATTCAACGCCAAAAAGTGGGTTAATTCCGGTCCAGCTAAGAGCCAAGACTCAATGATTAAATGCGAATTGATTATCTACTGCTGTTTGCATGTAAATGAAGACTGGTTTTTATAATATAACTCTCTAAATTCTAAAGCTAATTTGAACTATATTATTGTAATAGTCCAATATACATTACATATAATATAAACGATATCCGAAATCTGTAAAATCGTCTAATAGTGATGAACGTGCACTGCAGTAGTAGCCCATCTTTACCTAGTTAGTTAGTTCTGCTACGGTAATGGAAGGGTCGCCCAAATGGGTGCAGCTAGGAAAATGAACCCTTGAACTCTGTTAGATTATCGTACGGACCAATAGAGTTAGTACACCCTTCGGATTATATATTCAATCCGTAACGAATGCGAGGGACTAGGATCACTCGTGGAATGAATTAACATATATATGAAACTATTTCATATCATATTCTAGAAATATATACCTACGGTCATATTTCTATGCACTTTTTTGTTCAATTTTTATTACTGGTTTTATTTCTTAGGCAAAATTGTTAACCTCAAAGAAGTATCCTGGACATATGCACCCCAAAGATTTGTATATCACGTGTACACACACCTCTTCCTTCCATACTATTTGGGAGCTGCGACACAACCACACGAATCTTCACTGCCTTTATGGCGTATCTTCTCTAGCTTTGGAGAGGGCCCCACCCGCATGGATTGTTATTAAGCCACCCCGCGAATTTCTAAAGCTCACACACGCCACGCCTTCATATCTATTTTCGAGAGCATACCCAGGATTTTCTTGAGGTGACAACTACTGAAACAAATTCATTTCGCTGAGCAGCTTTGCTAAATTTGCATTCATAATCTAGTGATAGCAATGGTTCAAAAACTTGAGGCTATTAGGGACGCCATTGTGGCGCAGAGTAAAGATAGGTCCCGCCCTCTTACGGTGAACCACGTTCTTGAGCAATATAAGGAATTCAAAGCTACGTTAGATAGCTTGAGCCATGAGGAAATCGCTGCTCGTGGGCAGATCATTCGGGATAATGCTTTGCTTTTTGCTTTAGCATTTATGACCGTGGGATACCAACAGATCCCTGCAGCATTGTATGCCAAGGCATTCAGCCTGCATGAGATGCTTGAGCTAGCAGTTGGAGAGTTATCAATTACACCGAAAGAGGAAAATTCTCTTTCTACAACCCTCAAGGGCCTTTCAACCGGAAATTCAATTCTAGACCGCACCGACATTCCTGATATCGACTATATCAATGATTTGATTTTGAAGGATGTTAACGAGGCTAAGGGCAAGATCTTGGTCGCAAGTGAATACCTTGGTAGTATCCCAGAACTTGAACAACCCCTTTTTATCCAGATCACTCATCTTAGACGCGACATTCTGATAGCAGCTGTCAGTGCTGAGTTGGATACCGTCGAGTCTAAATTCATGACATTGAGCGTTAAGCTTGAGAAGATTAAGTCACATCTGAGCCAGGCAGGTGCGAAGCTGTCTCCGGTAACTAACATACAGCTCAAAAATGCTGAGCTTTTCCTTAATTGGTACAAAAATGGTATTTCTTTCTCAGCATTCGAGAAGGAAGCTCCGGAATGGGCCAATGAATTTCAGAGGTTACAGAAAACTATACATGCATTAGATGTTCTTGTGATAACTCGGAGGTGGACACTTCGTAGCACTGATCTCTACCCTTACGTTGCAGATTTAGTGTCAGCTCAACCTAAAGTTTTAGGATTAGTGGATGAGAACTCTCACGACGACAAGAGTGCTCCAATCGACTTCGCTAAATCTTCCATCAACCGTTATGAGTACATCATCAGGTATCTGGTGAGAAGAGGTTGGGTTGAAATATTCAAACTGCTTGATTCTAGTGAGCCTGTGTCAGAAGCCCTTTCATCAATCTACAACCAACTCTTAACAATGAAACGGTGTCTCATTGAAGTGCGCAATGCCGGTGGAATTAGCAATATGCGCGAACTTTACCCTTTCCAGATGAAACTCACTGGCTTGGATGCTCTGCGTGAGGACGGCAAATTCGTTGTTGACGGCGAGATTCCACCTGGCCAAGGTGTGGTTATTGAGGTTCTTGCGGAGTGCTTCGATATGGTTTACGAGATGAAGGTTGAGCTAGACGAGAAGGGTGAAGACGATGGCGATGAAAGCATACTTGTAGATGATGGTGATGATGATTCACTTGAAGATGATGGAGGTGATAGCGCTGATGAGAATGAAGACGAAGACGAAGACGAAGACGACGAAGACGACGTAGAAAGTACCTACACTCCTAGTGTTTGTAGCAGTACAGTATAACTTTTGTAAATATTTCCATAATTCTCAGTTGAATCATTACGTTTACATAAGTATCACTACATGCCTCTACTTCGGACAACTGAGTGCATACTGTAAAATGACCCTACATTTGCAATATATTATCCACGAGAAGAGATTGTCCGGGATAAAACACTCAATTGGATCAGGATCTTAGCTATAGAAAATAGAAGAATATGTACAATAACAAAAAGGTCTATACAAATGAGAGGTACGTTTGATATCACTAGAATCTATGAGACCAGAATGTATTATGGAGTCACAGATTTTGGAATGCTACGCTTTAAAAATAGAAAGCTAAGCCTCGGCTGTATACTGCCCGTCAATTAATTCCCCGTGGTTTGGAATGAATCCGATACTCAAACAAAGTGCGCACGTGATTTTCCGACGTAAGGTACTTGTTTTTGTGCTTGCATGTGTACTGTCGGGTGTCTCAGGGTGTGGCACAGCATATGGATCCCCTTAACTTGTAAATGCATGATGAATCCAAAAATCACACCGATTGAAAGAATGCATGTATAATCTAACTAATTTTCGTATTATATCAGAACATATGATATAATTTAGATTGGTTCGATAGTAATGGCTATAGTGGTACCAAAAAAAGCTTCATCTTGACTGAGTCCTACGTATGTTTAACCGGCATATGTAAGTGAGGGTTGTTTCCGCATATGTGGAGTAACCCTAAAGTTTACCCCGCATTTCCAGAGCTGCGCCTTGAAATGCTTCGAAAAAAAAGGGACTCCATAAAGAAATCCAAAATTCAAAAGTTAGTTGCAATTATTTTTACACAATTAGAGTACATTATTGTGTACAGAATGTAACAATACACATTTATAATTACTTTTTAGGAGCATTTATACATGTCTTGGCAAACATTGGTTAGTAATGGAGCTATGTGAGGTTTTCGCACCACTTTTGTACTTACATATGGGCAGACTAGTTGAAGCATCACACGAAGTATACTGTCATAAACTCGATACCTTTATCGAATAGAACTACGACGCCTGGACTGAAAGGATTCTTGAATTAGTTACAAACTTCATTATTACGGTAATTATGGTGGGGTGCATTACTGCTCTGGTGCTAAAAACAAATGAGGGGTACTCGTTAGATAAGCATTATATGTTTCCAGCTACTTAACAAAATTGTAGATTCAACAAATTATTTGAAATTGCGTTCTAAACTTTTTCATTGAAATTGAAGTCATTATTCTAATCATTGTATCATTTCATTTCATTCATCTATACATTTGTTTATTCTTTATTCTATTTAGACATATAATTATAATTTGTTCCGCGAAATTGTTGACGTCATCCTGCATACCTTCATAGTTTTTTCGTGTAGTATCAGAGCGGAAATATATTCACCAGCCCTAGTTATACCTCCAGCCTAGATGCATGACCCCGCATTTTTTATGCAGGGGATAATTGCGGAGAGTGAGGAGTCTCAATTGAGGGTAATTCATTATATATAGAGTAGTACTTTCCGAATTCTCATAGGCAAATCTAAGATTAAATTATCTTAAGTTTACATGATTGATATTGGCTTCAAGTATAAAGTGTACAACCCGTACTTAGTGGCAGCGATTGCTGTCATGGGCGGAATGCTTTTCGGTTTCGACATTAGCAGTATGTCTTCGTTACTTTCGAATGAAAACTATGTTCAGTATTTCGGTGTTGGACCACCGGGTGAGAAGACTATTTCTGCTATTCGCCAGGCAGGAATCACTTCCTCTATGTCTGGTGGATCACTTTTGGGATCATTAGTAGCTGGTCCAACATCTGATAAACTCGGCCGAAAACCTGTCCTACAGCTTGCATCGTGGATTTGGATGATTGGAGCCGCTATTCAGACGTCTGCTCAAAACGTCACCCAATTGATCCTTGGACGGATTATCGCTGGTTTCGCTGTAGGTATGGCTTCTTCTCAAGCTCCAGTTTTCATTGCCGAGATGGCACCCAAGAAATTTCGCGGTATGCTAGTTGGTGCTTTCCAATGGTTTGTGACTTGGGGTATACTCATTATGTTTTATATTGGATTCGGGTGTGGCCAGATAAAATCAGATGCCGCGTTCCGTGTCACATGGGGCATTCAAATGGTACCTGGACTTATTTTTTTCATCGGCACTCTGTTCATAAACGAATCACCCCGTTGGCTTGCTGCTAAAGGACGTTGGGAGGAGGCCATTGACATCATTGCTAAAATTAATGCAAAAGGTGACTATGATGATCCTGTCGTGAAAGTTGAGGTTGAGGAAATAAAAGAGGCTGTACGTGTTGAGCAGAATTCTAAATTCCGATTCTGGCATCTATTCAAAGGCAAGACTAACCTTCGCCGAACATTTATCGGTGTAACTTGCCAAATGTGGCAGCAGCTTACCGGTATCAATGTTGATATGTACTATGTTACAACTGTCTTCAAGTTCGCGGGTTACCAAGGTAACGCAAATCTCGTTGCTTCCTCCATTCAGTACGTTATTAACACGGTAACTACTATCCCTGCATTGATTTTCGTTGATCGTTGGGGTCGCCGTCCTCTTCTATTTTATGGTGCAGTGTTGATGGCTGCATGGATGGCTGCCATGGCAGGTGTTTTAGCGGTAAACGCTGTGCCTCAACCAAATGGACTCAATGGTGATCCTCAAATTCGCCTGGAAATCCCCTCTGATCGCAAGAATGCCTCCAAGGGTCTCATTGCTATTAGCTATCTCTTTGTTGCCACATACGCTCCTACATGGGGACCTGGAGGTTGGATCTATTGCTCTGAGATCTTCCCCTTGGAGCAGCGTGCATTGGGAAATGCTCTTTGTACATCTGTAAACTGGGCATTCAACCTTGCCATTGGTATGTTCACCCCGAGTGCCTTCGTTAACATTACTTGGAAAACTTATATCCTTTTTGCCGTTTTCAGTTTTGTCATGGCAATTCATGTCTTCCTCATGTATCCCGAAACTCATGGTTTGTGCTTGGAGGAGGTTGAGGAGCTCTTCCAATCGAATATCCCTGCTTGGCGGAGCAGCAGCTTCCAACCCAGTCGGCCCCGGGTCGAAGATATCGATGCAGTTAATGGTGGTCATGCTCCTTCTCTTAAGGAGAAAGCTACCGCAGAACATGTTGATAACTCCTCCTCGTTTGATGAAAACTCTTTTTCCCGATGATGAAAAAAAAATATCATTCTTACTACTACTTCAGATAATATATTTATGCACTTTACATACGGCAATATTTATGAATTATATTAATTAATTACAAACTAACTATATCGTGATTTTGCAAAGTCAATCCTTATGTCATTACCATTTATCAATTGTACATAATTCGCATACCACTTCACTGATTATAATAAATTGGCGCCGTATGATAAATCAAGTATTCTAACGAGATTCCGTCTAACTCCTTTTCAAGCACGCGTGCTACCCACTGGTGATAGTCATTGACCCATTGCAGTTCCTCCTGTGACAATAACGCTGGGTTAATCAAATTACGATCTAGAGGGACACATGTTATAGTGTCAAATTGTAAGAATGCTGACGCTGATTTTTTAGGCCCTGCTTGTTTAACTGCCACCAAGCTTTCAATTCGCACACCGAAGTGACCAGGTTTATAATAACCAGGCTCATTAGATATAATATTACCCGGTTCAAGCGGTACTGATCTAGCTGAGTATGTTCCACTTATGCCAACAGGTCCTTCATGGACATTCAGATAAGATCCAACGCCGTGCCCGGTTCCATGGGCATAATCGAGCCCGTATCTCCAAAGATATTGTCGCGCTAAGCTATCGAGTTTGTACCCGTGAGTTCCCTGAGGAAACATCTGGGTGGCGAGAGAAATATGTCCCTTTAAGACAAGAGTATAAGCTTCCTTGATTTCGGCAGGAACCGTGTCAGGTTCACCAAACCAGCAAGTTCGTGTGGTATCAGTAGTACCAAACACAAACTGACAACCCGAATCGAGTAAGTAAACCTCGTCGAGACTAACTTTTCGACTGGAGTTTTTAGCTGGACTATAATGAATAATGGAAGCATTTGGACCGCTACTGCTAATCGTCTCAAAAGATAATCCTCTAAACCCTGGAAGCTCCTCCCGTAGTTGCAGTAGCTTCTGTGCTGCCTCGTATTCAGATACCTCCTTGCCATTTCTTAGTTCATGCTGCAACCAGCTGAGCTGCTGAACAATGGATTTTCCGCATAGATACTGGGATTTGCGCGCACCATCTATCTCTACCTGATTTTTAACCGCTTTGGCTAGTTGTACAGGGGATGATCGGTTCAAAATAGCGTTACTCCCTGCCGCAGTCGCCATTGCCCAGGAAGAGTGGGGAGGGACCCAAACGCTGCTGTGAAGGCTGTGAAGTTGCACATCTTCAAAGATTGACTCGTAATCACGTAATTTAATATTTTCGCACTCGAGCTCGGCTATTGGAAGCTCATGATCTTCTTGTGAGATGTACAGATTGACTTCAGACTGGGTTACAATGAGGTAAGATTTGAATACTGGATTGTAAGCAATGTCTTCACCTCGTAGATTCAGAAGCCACGCTATTTCATCCAGTGCACTCAGCACAATGACATCAGCACTAGCAGTGCGTAATGCCTGTCGCAAGTCAGCAATTTTCGACCCAAACGACTGGCCTGTGGTAGTAGTATTCACAGCAAACACAGACGATTTTCTTTTTGGGACTGGTGATGCGATTACTTTATCGATAAGACCTCTCACTGGCTTAAGCTCTACTCCGGTACTGCGGATTATATTCGCCAATTCATAGGTAATAAGGCGAGGATCCACTCCCACCGAAACACCTTCGGCTTTGGCACGTTCGCTGATGGCTTTACTCCATGTAGCAACACCTTGGGAACCTTCTTTGCGCAGTACCCAATTGGACCCAAGCTGGGATCCTGCCTGCTGCCAGTAGCGGCCATCTGTAGCAAGTTCTAGGTAAGACTCACTACCTATGATGGCAGTTCCTGCTGAACCAGTGAACCCACTTACAAGCTCGCGGCGTTTATCCTCTTCACTTACGTATTCAGAGCAATGGGCATCTTGGGAAAGCACGAGGTAGTACCCAATATCATTCCGGGCAATAAGATCTCTGAGCTGGTCTAATTGAGTTTCGTCCATTGAAAACGATCTTGAAAGTGAAGAAAGGTTTCACTGTGTGATCCAAAGTTAATAGGATGCAGGAATATTGAAATTTTTTGAACTGTTCCAAGAACAGCTTTCGAACTAAGATGTAATGGAGAAAACAGGAGGGGGGTGCTCGTGAGTAGCGCTGGGGTGAGTACTCCAAAACCCTTGAGACGTTAAAGCAGGGTGTGGAGAGTCAAATGGTAAGCAGGTGTTCGCGGGTTGGGTCAAAGGTGGTTCGCCATGGAACAGTTGGTGGAATATATTTTTAGTCCGTCCCCAAATCCAGCGCTGCTCCAGCAGGCTCAAGATGAATTAAGAACAATCCAGAAAAGTGCTAATGGATGGCTACTTGCTCAAGAGCTCTTGAACTCTAATAATCCCAATGCGCAGTTTTTGGGTGCCCAAACTTTTCTAGTGCAGCTCAACCTTCAAGAATATCTACCATCGCATGTTCAAATTCAAAAGGATCTTATCCAATCACTTGAATCGTGCATTCTGCGGAACTTAATGCCTTTTGTTGTTCGTAAAATGCTTGGCGTAATTACTAAAGTTTACCTTACAACTGAATGGCACGAGTGCCCTCTTCAGGTTCTACAAATTTTGGCTAGTTCGAACAATTTGTGCTTCGAGTTCTTGAACTTTCTCATTGAAGATTCTGAGCTGACCCCAGTACAATTGCGCTCTAAACTAGTTCCATCTGTTTGCAACTTGGTAAAGAATTTGGTTGAGCATACTGGTTTGGCCAATGCGAATGCAATTCATTGCGTTGAATTATGGGCAAACGCCTTCTTTGATCAGTTTAGGGAGGAGGTGAGCCCAATAATATCAATTATGACTGAGAACTTCCGAGCTGGCGACGAAGAAAGCACTGAAGCCCTAGTAGCATGTGTGAATACGTTATTCACAAATCACTGGAGAGAGTGGAAACCATCATCTGTTTGTGAATTAGATAACGCACTCATCGAGATAACTAAGCATACTAATCAATCTGACTATGTGGGTGAAACAGATCTCGGAATTGCTCTCACTAGACTCGTGATTGCGGTATGCCAGGAGGACTTTGAGCAACACGCCTATTTGCATTTGTTTCTCTCTAGTGTCGCATCAACTGCAACTCCAGTTGTTGATGACCCTCTGGCATCTGAAGTTTTAGAATTCTGGAATGAATATGCTGAAGAAATAATATCAGGCGGAATATCCTCAGGAAGCCAAACTGGGCAAGACTTTGATCTACCGACTCCACAAATGATGATAGTGAATGTCATCTCTGGATACTGGCCCCGAATCAAGTTGAGCGTCGACTTACGCGAGAGCGACTGGGAGGAAATATCCAGTTTTCGTAAAGACTTCGCGGATTTCCTAGAATTAGCTTACCCAATTTTGGGACTTGAGCTATTCAATCATCTTGCTACTGTGGTATTGGATTCCTTAGAATTTGGTGATTGGATGGCTATTGAAAGTGCTATGTACTGCCTCAATGGCCTCGCTGACATCATTGGCACGGATTATAATGGCCAAACCCCCGAATATAATAGTGTACAGAGAATTTTTCAAAGTTCGCTTTGGGAAAAGCTTTCACAATGTGATAATTTGAGAGTTAAACAGACCGCAGTGAATACCATTGGATGCTTCGTTGATTTTTTCTTGTCTTCGGAGGGTCAAAAGTATCTGGCTGTAACGCTCAATTACCTATTCTCTACACTATATACTCCGTTTCTACAGAATACTGCTTCGCGTTCCATTCAGAAACTTTGTGACACTTGCCGGTCTCAACTCACGAGTGAAATTCCTGCTTTTCTTGCCGTTTACAAACAGACAAGACCCCAGCTATTGAGCGTTCCTCACATGAGAACCGTAGCAGCAGTAGCTTGTGTCATTCAAGCGGTCAATGACAGTGCTTTGAAACTTCAGTACACAGGTGAGCTGTTTAATCTAGTCGTTAATATGCCGGGACCTGATGTCAACACACCGTTAGCGGAATTTGAACAAACTAAGCTAAAGTGCGTAGCAACTCTGGGAAGACACTTAAATGCCCCAGATAGTGATAATTCTGTTTCCAATAAATTTTCCAGTTTCAGTTTGGGTGATGTAGAGATTCAGACATATCTGCGCCCGCAACTGCAAGAACTGGTGACTATGTTCGCACCTTCCCTTGATTTAGGCGTAGTCGAGGCCGTTTGTGAGATCATTAAAGTATGTTTATTCGATGAAATATATTCATTGAGCGAGGATGTTATATTCTGGTTTATTTGCACGCGCGCAAAGTCAGGACCCAGTGAGTTTGTTTTACCGGTTATGGAGCTTGGAAAGATATTTGTGGCTTCTCGCCTCGCTAATCTCAAACGTGAAATACAGCCTCAATTAAGTTTGGAAGGGATTAATACGATATTACAACTAGTGATAGAATGTGGGGAAAATGCGACAACAAGTGCAATAGATACACTGACTCAAATTGTTCTCACTTTGAAATCGAGCAATTTACCTTACGAGCAAATTGACCGTCAGCTTCATATGTTAGTAGAGGCTATTATTTTACCTCTTAGCGGTATTGCATCAAGTGATAGATTTGTATTACGAAGCGCCGTCTCCTTCTGGAAAGAATACCTCTCTGCCTTTCCTCTCACAGAGGATTCAGGAATATTGTTCGTAAAAGCAATTCTCTTACAAGCCTCTGGAACTGCGTCACGATCTGAGTTGGGCTCTGTGTCGGAACTCTATAAGGCACTCATGTCAAAACAGCCTTTAGCTGGCTCTCAACTTTTAAAGAAGTTTGTAGTCGACGAGCCCGTTGGGCGTAATATACCGAAAAAAGATGAAAAAACTAGGAAGGAATTTGTTTCTAAGCTAATTTTGGTCAAAGGAGGCCGCAAAACATCTGATATCGTACAGCAGTTCTGGATGAAATGTAGAGGAATACCAACTTCGTATGATCCCATAACATGAAGTACTCATCACATGAAGATCATACTAATAAAATGAATTAAGAAATATTTGAGTTAGATATTTAGACATATATTAACATCGTCATTAACTTGCTTTTGACCCGTGTATATTAAATCTCAGTGAAGGATAAAGAATAAACAAACAACAACTGAAACAAACAATATGAACTATCGCCGAAATATATTTAAAATCCCATCTGGCTAAGGAGTCTGGAGCTTTCCTCTGCAGGATCAATTTTCTTTACTGACATTGCCTGGAACCTCGTTCTTTGTTCACCCTGGTAAGTCTCCAATTGGCTTTGGACATTCCAAATGTACTCTTCGCCTTGCACACATCTGACGGCCTTCTCTAACGCACGGTTACGTTCACCTTGGGGACCTTGTTCCTTAAGTTGCTGGAACTCAAGAGCGCGGTCACCATAGATTGTACGACCAGCTTGATCGAAGACACTAATACGAATTGTTGAGGGAGGAGTCGTTTCATCGGAAGTAACATCGGAAAGAATCATCGACATAACGTAACGCCAGTTTGGCTCATCCATACTTTGATCACACTTCTCGCACCTCCACTGATCGCCAGTTTGAATTACCTTCTTCTGACAATTAGGCAAAGAACAAGCAGGATAGACGAGTGGAGTTGTATATACAACTGCGATGCGAGCCTTGATCTGGAAGTATTGGGGCTTGTCAGCCTGTCCCAATCCCATCTGGGTAACCTCCTGCATATTCACGAGCTTTCGCTCCTTGGACTTAGCACTACCATTAGCGTCCTGGTCCTTACCAGTAGCTTGGAAGCTGCTTGCATCCTTGGTTGAGCCGACTGCCTCATACCAGCCTCTCAACTTGTGAGCCTTGGCGTCGTCAAGATCAGTGAGGACCTTAGACTGTCGGTTGGTAGACAGTGAAACACCCCCGAAGTCAGTCAAGCGAGCACCCTTGACAGCAAGAACACTACCGACGTGACCCTCAAATTTCTCAGCTTCAGTTCCCCACAAGGTAAGCTTAGTCTTGGTCATGGTGTCATCAACAAGCTCGATATCACGCTTCTTGTATGGGATATTTGAACTCTTTGAAACAATTTCTTGAGGTTCTTGAACGTCGGAAATAACACCAATGGCATCAACATTAGAGTTTATCTCATGGTTAGGCAAGTCAGCCAAGTTGGGTACGAACTTGAAGTAGACTTGGGGAAGACTAACCTCAGCATCCAAAGCAGGCTCTACGATGGTATCACGATTGAAAGTAAGGTCAAAATCATGACCACTGGTACTGAATCTCTGGTTTGCTTCCCTCACAGTCATCTTTGAAACATAATATTGCTGGCCTTCCACAATCTTAGGGTAGAAAGTATCTACAGCCTCGGTAAATCCAGTAGCCTCAATATCACCTGTTTCATCGGTGAAAGTGACCTTGAACATCTTACCGGTACCTTCCTGGTTGCGGTAGTTAAACTCACGAATGTCCGATTTCTTTGTACACCTAGCAAATATTTTCCACGACTGGATGAACGGAGAAATCGCTTCGATAGGGACAATTCCTAGTTTCTGATTAGATGGTTTGGGTGCCGCAGTAGTTCCATTTGCCGAAGCAGCAGTGGTAGTGTTAGGTACCGCGGCTGAGACACTGCTCGTGGCAGAGGCTGCAGAGGGCTCCCACTCTGGGCCTTGTCCAGCAATAGGAACCTCTGACTTATGGAGCCATTGTTGCACATCACTCATCTTCAAGCTAGAGGATTTGCCGACACTAGAAGCAGCGGGTCCTTGGTCTTCCCAGCCGTAAACTTCCAGGAACAAACGACTAGTGTCGTCTGTAACTACACGCTCAATGCTGTACTGTGTGAGCTTGAGAATACGGAACATTTCCAAATCGTGTTTGCCAATAGAGTCGCCACGAACTGCAATACTCCAGACACTATCAGAAAGACGGATCAATTTCGTATCATCCTTAACCTTCAACTTGACGATCTGCAGATAGATTGGCTGCATGAACTGGAAGCTTCCGCGCTCATCGCCCTGTTTAATAAGGCTTTCAATAACAGGTTTTACCAACTCCGACATTTCAAACGCAATTTAATGACGTGGAAAAATTGGCAAATTCAATGTTTGTTTTGGTGGGGTGATGGTAAATTAGGATGTGGCGCTTCGCGACGCGTTCTTCTAATATGTAATCAATTAGTTTTGATATTAGGGTTGCTGAGAAAGCAAATTAAGTGCATAGTATCCGCATTGGGACATTTGTTTGTTTACATCATTCCGAACAAAATAAACATGTGTATTAGTATAATTTCAGAAATTGAACACTACGATCTATTTTATATACAATAAATAATGTCTATCTGCCAGTCTTGTTAAATCACCATGCGATGACGTACCACGAATGATCCTTCGGTTTCTGTAACTTTTAGATTTTGGCTCCGTAGATATGTCCGTAACCATTCTTTAATTACTGCTTTACCCTTTCGCGAATGGCGCCCAGCGCCACTAACGAGCTCTAACTCTTGCTCGCCACTCTTCAAAAATACGCGTATTGCCTCTTCAGTGACGGCCTTGGCCTCATCCAGGGTATAGCCGTGTAGATCAATTACTCGATTCATGCGCCGACCGAGCTTATCTTGAGCGGTCAATGAAAGAGTAAGCAGCCTCAATTCTTCTTTCAGATGCTTGATTTCCGACGAAGCATCAGAGACACGTGAAGTCGTCAAGTGATTATTTTTATGATTGCGTTGGGACTCCTGTAACGCCGAAATTCTCGCGCTTATAGAATCAATTTTCTTTCTTAATTCATTATAGGGCAGGCTTGTATAATCGGTGACACCTAAAGGTGCTGCAGATAATCGTTGTGGTGAGGGCGTTGGTTGCAGCATTTGTTTCTGCATTATGTGATCCTTAACTTTTTGTTCAGCAGCCAGTCGAGTAGTGAGGGGGACAGATGGCATCTTAACCATAATCGCAGTAGTCATATCATTCCCGTGCGTCCAGTAGAGTTCTCGAGCTTCTTCATCACTTATATTTAGTGAAGAGGCTATTACTTTTATATCTGTCTCTTCATGATCCAACAACTTGCGATCTTTTTTGGAGGCTTTTCGCATTTTGCGTACTTGCTTGGCCCAATTACGTTTCTTGAATGATTCCCCAGTTTCCGCATGAGTCGACTCTTGTGAATTTGCTTCGTTCAACAATTCATAATTAAGCAGCAGTTCTGAAGCCAGATCGACCGACTGATCAGTCTCGTGCAAAGCATCTTCGATCGTTGATAGTGCCACATTAGGAAACATGTCCATGAGAACTTCCGCTGGAGAGGACGTCTTTTCAGTCTCGCAGGTTTCTTGTAGCAATGGTTCCTTATCCGGCGGAAGCAAACCGAGTGCATCATATGCTTCTTGTTCATTCATTCCTAGTGAATCAACTAGGAGTTGTATTTCTTGTTTCACATTTCGCGTATCTGGCGTGCTTGACATTCACTGATAGTATATATGTACGCGGTTTGTCGGCACTTACTAATTGTAGTAGTTCTCTCAACAATTACACCGCATTATGCAATGAAATACTTACATACTCAAGAAGAAATATTCCTATTAGTATATTTATATATGGAAGAGGAGACATAGAATCTTGTTTTAAATATAGCACAAATAATAGAACGCGTCATCTTTTGTATTTCCGTGTATAGTAGTAGTAGTAATACACTGACACACACAGTAGTAGTATAGCGATCACATGATATAATTAACCTATCTATCTTAAGCTGTGTATTTGACACAACCGAAAAGTGGCCGCGTTGCACGCATTCACGCCTTAATTTTTGCATCATGTCTTTTTCTGCAATTAACACCGTCGAGCAGGAAATTAGACAACGCAATGAGAGACATACACTTGAACTCCAGCTTGAACAAGCGATGAGCACTTATCAGGAAGCTTTGATAGCCCAAAGTGCTGGTGACTATGAGAAATCGTTTGACACCTACCGCAAATTGTTTGAATTCGATGTCATAAACCCTCGAAGAATGTTGTCAAAGAGCCAGCATACGGGTGTGGATTTCGATTCTTCAAGATCATCGGCTGCTAGCCTTCAGCTTGGCCCCGCTACGCGTTTACGCGCAATGGCACTAAAAAACTACGCGTTTTTGCTACTTTCTCCACCTGATGTCTCTGAGGAAACTACAAACGAGGCAATTGTGTATATTTCTGAGGCTTTGGAATTAGTAGGTGCGGAGGATAGTGAGAAACTTGTTCTCCCATTGATAGTGCAGGTTGCGTGGGCACTTGGTGAAAAAAGGATCGCGCGGCTTGCACTGGAACAGCTTGTTGAAAATTCAGGTGGAAGCGCTATAATTCCATTGGATATCTGGACCAGGGATAAACATGCCGCACAAAGACTACTGGGACCAAATATGATCAAAGACCTATCTGCTTTAGAGTATGTGAAACAAGAAGAACCAAGTACCAACGAAGTTCCCCAAGTACTCAATCAGTTTCAAAATCTAGTCAATCTTCGTCAATCAATACCGTCTCTTGTCGAGGTTCTAGAGGAAGAAAGCATTGCAGACATCTCCCTTCCAGAATTTGCTTGGAAGACACTCATATCTGTACTTAATGATACACTGAATAGTGCTTGTAAAAGATCAAAAAAGAAAGGATACAAAGATGCATACAGCTGGGCACAAAAAGATCTTTGGAATGTAAAGTTCGATGATGCTATTACAAACGCCGAAGAAGCAGAGACTGATCGCGAGGAGTCACCAAACGGTGAGGAGATAGCGATGGTTTTAGAACCACAACAAGTAGACTCCGTTTCTGCTTCAAGTGATCATGCTCTACCATCGGAGCCTCAGCGTGATTCAAAAAGACTAGAAATGGAGGACTCTCCTCTTTCCTTGGAAGGGAAAGCAGAAGACACATCCACAGAAAACGGATCTAATATGGAACAGTCAAATTCGCCTCAATCATCTACTGCTCCCGGAAAACATAAAATGGAAATAAATGCTTCTCCACCGAAGAGAAGGCGTACTGAGCGTATTAAAAGATCTGACCTTGTCCTACCGGCAGATTTTGGTATTGCTGATATGAATTTTATACAGCAATTCAACCTATATCTTGCTCTCGCTGATCCTGAGCTGAAAATGAAATCCCCAGCATTTCTCTTCTTGTCTCAAAACACTGAAGTGCCTGATGAGCTTATTCATGCAGCAGAATTGCGAGACATACTCTCTAGATGGGATCAAAAGGATTCATCTCTGTTTCTCAGTGGTGCTACAAGCATGAAGAGTAAAACCGGAAAGTCTAATATCATGAAAAACCAGTCTATGCGCCTGACAGAATTTAAGGATACCAGTGACGAAGATGAAGAAAACGAAGAACATCTGGCGGCATTGGACGCACTGAGGCAAAGAGAGAGCGCTGATGTTGCCGTATTCCTCGCCAAAAACACTGGATTGCATATACAGCAAGTAAGATGGAATCTAGCCATTCAATTACTAGAGAAGCTATCCAACGGAGGTTATGATTCAGTATTCGGAAATATGGTATTCAACTTCGTACATGAGATTGATGCACTTTTATGGTCCCGCCAAAAATTCCTTAAAACTGATTATATCACTACCTTGTTCTCTCTGTATGCCGATAAATGGATCAAGAATCCAAAAGACACAGATATAGAGATGAGGTTACAGCGCTGGCAGCTTATATCTTCAATCCAGGGGGATCTACCGCATTTATGGATATCTGCATTCGTGGATCAGGAAAATCCTGAAGCTACACCTGATTCAACAGTAAAGCACTTTAAGAGCCTGTTTCCACTTGTTCAGCGCGAAGCAAACGATTTATCAGATCGCTTTTCATATCTTCAGGAAGTACCATCAATTTCTATTGAAAATACGCATGTTCAGATCTCTAAATTCGAGGCAGCAGCTGCTTTTGAACGAGTGCTAAGGCCTGCTAATGCATTAAAAAAGTTGAAGGGAAAAGTGGTTAATGAAGCCGACCAAACCTTATTGAGCGCAGAAAAGAATGAAAATCTAGAGGATATCAAGCTCCTTCAGGCAATGTTGATGCCAGATTCATACGATAAGCCTGCATCTACCTCAGACTCAGAGTATAAAGCTATCCAAGATTTTCTTGCATATGCCCCGGCACAGTTTAAGATGGGACTTTGGTATACTCTACTGGAGAAATATGAGGCTAGCGGAAGCACATCAGATAGCTTATTGGGATTAACAAAGATTTTTTCTGAATCTATGGCAACAATGAGTGGTGGTGACTCTATCTTACAGACGCTAAGTGTATCTCATGATGTTGGGAAACGTTTAGTTGCGTTGCTAGAACGTAACCCCGAAGTTTTGGAAACGATGAAAGTTGCTAGTTCTACTAAAGGAGAGTCAAAGGAAGCTGAAATGTTAAGACTTTTACACTACACTGTGAAGTTGTTGCAGATTTTACAGGTATTTATCGTTTACGACGACACTGTAAATTCAAATCTCATGCAAAAACCCTCTACACCTTCGTGGTCAAAGGTATTGCCTAAATTCAGGGAATTGGTTACCATATGGTGGTGTATTTTTTATCGTTTGTGGAGCCACTGTATACCTCAGAAAAGTGTAGACTCACCAGAAACATTTAATGACATACTCTCTATTGTTCACGAACGGCTAGGTAACCTTGGCTATTGTGGCGCAGCTGACGGATGTTTACTCAAGCTGCATTGTAGTGAGATTGTCAGAATGAATTGGGATGGAAGTTCTATGGACCTATCGCAATGTTTAAAGTGCATGTTTGGCCTCAACCTCAACATATATGGTGATGTAGCAAATCATCATACTGTTCCTCAACCGTTAAATGCCACAGAAGCTAAGCAACTACTGCCTCTCGTCGCAAAACTCATTTTGATGCACCGCAGCTTCAATCAGTTGGTGATGCGAATGGACACACGAGGTGTGATTGATGAGTTTGCTGCAACTTACGTGGTGGATGACGAGAGTAAGCTTAATGCACGCATGGAAAAAGTCAAATCGTACTTCGACAAAGATTTCTCCCCGAAGATCCTCAAAAATAGCTGTAGAGGAGTTATAGATAGTGGACTTTCATTTCCTTATAGCGACAGTGCTAGTGGAATTTGGGTACTCCAAGGAATTGTCATGCTTAACCAGTATCGTATGAGAAGACGACAGGTATACTCAGCGGGATCGATTCGTATTGAAAGTTTAGATGCTGCCATCAGTCTTTTCCAACAAGATATTGCTGCTCATCCCACTAGATTTGAGTCTTGGGTATCTTTAGCTCAAATCTATCAATATATGTGCGAGGATTGTTTAACTTTTGGTGACGAATTATCAATCCCAAATACCCCATCCGTTTATTGCAAGAAGGCACTATTGGCAGCAAGCGCAGCAATCGCCTTAAAATTTGGAACAATGAATGTACGCAACTCTGTAAGTGAAGTTTGTTCCAAGTATGCTTTGCAAGTAGAGCTTTTTGAGTCACTGAATGCAACCATCGTTCCCTTATTCGGCTACTTGCTTTATCTTGCTGTAATGCCGCCGTTAAGCAAGATTCCATTTAAAACCACAATGCGACCTCTGCGTCCTTTTTTGGTGACACAACGTGATTTAAAATTCAATCACATTGCACTAATAGAACCTCGTGAAGTTAGTGCAAACCAGGCTCTTAAAGTGAGTATATCATGCTTGTCTAGAGCACAAAAAACTCAACCAGAGTGGAATCGTGCTCTTTTTTTGACAAATATATCTCTGATGTTGAAGCTAGATGCCAAAGATGTGCTTAATTACGCAACTATGGCTAGAAAAGAAGCACCTCCTAACTTATGCGATGCTGATTATATGCTTGTTTATGCTCTCTGGCAGCTACACAGAGACCAAAAACTATCGTCAGAGAGCATAGCTAAGGAACTATTAAGCTTGGAATATATGTCAGAAAGTGGAGGAGATACCGACAGGCCTCATAGAGATACTGATTTGCTGCCTCTTTTCGAAAAGTGTTTGCATCATTTTATTCTTACAGACAAGTGGATGTACAGACCTAGGTTCCTACTTGCTAAAATATTCGAACTTGACTACAAGGATCCTAAAAGAGCCCAAACAGAACTCATGGATCTTTTTTCGCTCAGATCTCCTACAAAACCCTTGGTCTTATGGAAGAGAGATACAGATCTTCCTGGACAGCATAGCGTTGATATGAGCGAGTATGTTATCTACATGGCTGACCTGATGTTTGTCAACAAGGAAAGCTCGGGTCTTCTTTTAATGATTAAAAGGTTCCGCAAAGTTGGATGGGAAATGTGGGATCACGCTGCTACCTTTGAGCATGTTTTTCAAAAAGCGATTACGTTGACTCGGCAACTGATTCCTGATGCATCTGATCCGAAATATAGTGAAGCTTTGATATCACAGTTCTCGTCCAATCACTCTAATAACTTTGAGGTACTTTCCAAAGCCATGTGTGACCCAGCGTACTCCAATTTTGGACAAAATAGTAACTTGGTTAGTGTTTTGATATATGCTTCGGAGCTCCGCAAAAATCATTCTGGACCCAGCACTATTGCAATGGCCGATGATGTTGTTATCATCGTCTTTTTTAAACTCATGCAGAAGTTTAAAGAGACTTATCCAGAAGTCATCAATCATCACAATGAAAAATTACAAGCTGAGAGAGAACAAAGCGAAAAACAAGCTGAGCGAGCACAAGCCGAGAAATCTCAGATTGAATCTAACTCAGCAAACGGCCAAAATGGTCAGACTAATGGAGATGGTAAGAAAGAAAAGGAAAGTAAAACACGAAAAAAGACGACGGGTTCATCGAATAGAAAGCGCATCATCCGTAAAGATGTCGTTATTGTCGCACAACAATTCTTGAAACCGCATTTAACTGATCAATTGGCAAAGGTGGAAGATGCTAGGCTTCCCAAGTCTCTATAAATTTTCAGACATAATCGTTGTTTTCATCATTAAATTAAATAGTTGAATGTATATTCACAAAATAAATATATTTGATGTTGGTGCTACTGAAGGGATATAGTGAAATAATCGCGTCAAGGCAGAGGTTAAGAGGAGCTGTACTATAGGGTTTCATATCACACTATCACAACACTCCCACCATGACAGCCATCTTCAACTTTCAGTCACAACTGTTGGTTGTCCTACTTCTCATTTGTACTGCAACATACACTCGTGCAATGATGCCTCGATTCATTGACAGGAGTAAAACAGGCGTTTCGGGAATCCCATGGAAAGCTGCAAGAATAGGTGAACGGATGAGCCCCTACGTGTCCATATGCTGTGTAATCATGGCCCTTCGCGAGCTATATTGAGGCTGCTTTGATCTAATAAAATTTCATTCATATAATAATTCATTCATCATCATAAATTAACTTTAATCATCTATAGCGGCTGCAGATCGACTCACACCCCATTTTTCCCTATCGCGGCCGTCCTTGATCTGATTGACCGTTTCTGGAAGTAATTGCTGGCCCACACTCAATCTCATTTCCTCCTTCTTCATACTCTCATCTTTTGACTGTCTCTCTTTTCCTTTTAGCTCGTCAGCAGATTTCAATGCGAAGTCAGCAGGGTCTAGATCACCACTGAGAAGCTGGGCTTTGAATGGAAGCGAACTTGACTTTAGGCTGACGTATAGTCTTCTAAAGCTAGATTTGTACTCAGAGGTATGCCTTTTATAAGTATTATGAAGTGTTTCTTCTATTGTTTTAGCTAACTTCAATGGCTGAGTTTTGCTTAATTTCCGATTGTCGTCTTTGGGAGTGTCAGATGAGAGCAATTCCCGCAATCGTTCCCTTGTAGCTTCACGAATTTCAGCTTCATCGATATTTACGGGAACATTACGTGAACCATGCATCATTTGCTTGCGCTTTTGCAACATTTTTCTCGTACTTGCGTTCATTTGGAATTACTGCTTTGGGCTGAATTATGTAATTCCTTTAAACTATTAACGGTTGCCACTCCATAGCTCTAAGCTAATTCCAGAAATATTTGCATAAACGATAATACATAATAAGATAAATAAAAAATCAAGCCTCCAATTTGTAGTCAATTGCTACTGTGTCGTTCATGATTAATACGGTTTGACCAGGCTGCGCACTAATCTTCATCTTTCGCTGTATACGCTCCACAGATATCACATGGCCATTATTATCTCTGCGAATTACGAACCAACTCTCGCGCTGTGGCTTGTGAAACATAGGGCACCATACAGGGGAAGTCATAGGAGCTATATCAGCATGTTTTCCATCATCGCTAATCTTGACATGAGGTAGTTGTCTCACAGCTTTGGCAAACTGGTTTTGTAATCTTCGAGGAACGTGCAATTTACCGTTAGTGCTAGTGTCAACATTTTTTAGAAGAGGTGATTTATCATCTTCTTGTAGTTTGACGCCAGGTAAAATGCTTAGCATACTGCTCTCAGGCTCCACACCTTGCTTGATGCTTCGAAGAACCTTAATTGACGAATCTATCACATCATACAGATCCGCCTGAGCTGCAGTATCAATCAGAGCTTGCAAAATACGAATAGCCTGATCAAGAACAGTGATCGTATCCTGAATATAATCTTCAACTGGCATATCCAATCTTCGCATTCGGGCCTGAACCAGAACAAAGGCTTTGACGTGTGGGTCAACCATGCGAATATTAAGCACCTGTCCAGGGTACTGAATATACTTCGACAACTCAATATTCAGTAAATCCTCATTGTGTCTGATTGCAAGCTCATCATATTCAGAAGCTAATGCCAAACATCTTAGTACACCTAACGGATTGTTAGCGTCGGGTATCTGCTCCAGAAACATTCTCATGGTGAGATGACTGATATAGTAAAAACTGGCAATAGACAAAAATGGTGTAGGTGTCAAGCGATAGTTCGAAGACTGCGCAGTCAAACAGCTAGAGCGCTGCAATTCAGAGAATGCTACGTCGATACGATCGACAACCCATCTGTTTACGCGTGTCTCTTCATCACATTCGCTACTATCGTCGTTGTCACTGTCGCTAGAGGCGTCCTCTTCTGCAGGGTTATCCTCAGCCGGCTTATCATCGACATAATAACAAGGATTTGAATGCACTCGTTTAAACAAAAATGTATGTGTGATAAATTCAAGAGCATCTTCGAGGGAAGTAATACGTCCGGCTGAAATTTCGGCACCAAGATGATTCTCGAGAACATTTCGCTTATGCAGAGAAGACTCCACAGGAAAACCGAGATTAAGGAAGTACTTATAAAATTGTTTTGTACTTTGTTTAGTAAAAACAACGGCCACACCAGAACTATCAAATGCAGGTCGACCAGCACGTCCCATCATTTGCAACACATCTGTCAGGTCCATATCCTTATACTTATTGAGTTTGGCATCGAAAAACTGTGTACCCTTCACAATCACCAAGTAAGCAGGAAGGTTTACTCCCCAAGCTAAAGTGGAAGTGGCCACCAGCACCTGAACCTTTCCTTGAGAAAACAGTTGATGGCTGATTTCACGATCACTATATTCGAGACCAGCATGATGAATTGCAATTCCAAATTGCAGTGTATGTTTCAGCGTATCATCTTTGACTTTTTCAAGGATTCGTTCGAGCTCATAATCGGACATATGTAACCAACGTTTCACTTGACCATTTTCGTCACCAGCGCTCATACTAATTAAATCAAGGGCCGTAAGTCTAGTCTGACGACGACTGGGAACGAAAACTAGAGCCGGCTTTGTAGGAGAATGCCTCCTAATAGCAAGATATGCTGGTTTGTTCATACTTTTCATGAATGGACAGAACCCACCCTGCACATCAGGGAATCCATCAATATACATCTCCAGGGGTACAGGGCGGACCGAACTCGGAAAGTTAAATAATCCCAAATTGGACTTGACGCCGAGCCAATTTGCAAGATCACCAGCATTCGCAACAGCTGTTGACATACCAAGTAGTCGAACTTTGTTCGGAGAATCACTGCGATTCAATCGACTTACAATAACCTCCAAAATGGCTCCTCTATCACTTGCAAGTAAGTGGACCTCATCCATAACTACTAGGGCGACATCGTTAAGAGCCCAGTTGTGATGACGGGATACACCATCGAACTTTTCGGGCGTTGTGATAATTAAGCTTGCATTTTTAATCTCAGCTCCAGTTGGCTGAGTATCACCAGTCATTTCAACTAAGCTTGGTTTCTTATTACCTGGCAAGAATGGGACTTGGCAGATTCCTCGTCTCCAATCACTTACTCGTTCTTTGACGAGTGCTTTCATTGGCGCAATATACACAACTTTAGCTGAAGGTCTATCTCTCAAAGCAGCCCACACAGCTATTTCGCATGCAATAGTTTTACCGGAACCAGTTGGGCTACCTAGGAGCACTGCATGCTTGTGATGGTACAAGGAATGAAAAACCATACTCTGCATAGGGTTAAAATGCTGGAAACGTTTCGAATAATACGAAATTAGAGCTTTGTTGTCAAATGCATTGACACTGAGAGGTCTTAATCGTAATAGATTCGTTCGTATGGTCTGCGTAGTGGGTAGCTCAAGCTTTCCAAAATCTAGAGTGGCAACAGTCTCCGCACCAAGGAATGAATCACTGACAAGTTGAATTTCCACTTGTCTTTGACCTTGTATGTAAGGAACAGCAAACTCAAAACGCTGAATATCTTTACAGTTTTGAGATGTAAGCATCATTTTTTCGACATGCAAAAGCTGCGTTGATCCATGAACAAACAACCAAAAGTGTAAGGTACTCCCATGAGACTTAAAGTCCCATTTGAAGGGTGGCGTAAGAGTTGCGTTGATGCTAACTCTAACCACTCTCGATGTAAGCGGCGAAGCCTGCGCCAAAAGAATAAGTGGTAACGGAAATCTTTGAATCATTTGAGACAACCGTGGACCATATCCATGATTATGCGCGAGATCACCCAGCTCTTTCGTCGTATAAGTCTTTAAATCAACCATGTCAGTGCGAGAAGATGTAATACGGCGCTCTACAGTGGCAGGAGCATCATCAATTTGAAAGAGAGGATGTTTCTCCTCCGGCCAACTTCTTCTCAAAAGAGACCTATCTAACAAGAGTGCTGCATACGCAGCATCAGCCCAACCTCGGCTAATACAAAGAAGGAAAAATGCCCTAACAATTCGGGCTGAATTTTGTGCAACATATGCCATATCGCTATTCAGAGCAGTATCATTCATTGCAACCTTTGAGATCCAGGCTTGTAATAATACTGCAGTTTTCCCTTGAGCTGAGCTCAAATCAACGCTGAAAGGAACAGTAGAGTTCACCTTTTCGAGCTCGTTAGTCTCTTCTGTACGCACTTTAAGACCAGAAAAATCTTCTCCCTTGCTTAGAAGTTGGATAAATTTTTGTTCGGGAGTTTGAGGTCCTACTAAAGAGTTAAATTGCTCAATAGTGCTCTGTAATAAGTAATATTCTGAGGCAATTCTACCAATATCCTTTTCAATAAGGGATTCGGTTTCATCACGTTCATCAAATACTAACATTTGTGTATCTCTCAAACTTGTAACAGCATTCAAAATTAGCTTCCTACGAGTGACTACCAATAACGGATCGTCTTCGAGATCGCGAGGCAAAAGCCCATACACTTGAGGCGCTTTACACATGCGGACGAACATATAAGTATAACCAAGCCATTGAACTCCCTCATTTACTGTAGCAACTGTACCTAAAGCAACTTCCGCATTCAAATTCTCAGGAAGTCTACGAGAAAAGCGTGACTCAATTGGATGCTGATTCGTAATTGCATCAAGGTAATGATCCAATCTGTCAACTGAGGTCATGAGGATACCTGTACCCGTTTGCTCGTACTGTGGGCGACCTGCACGACCGAAAATCTGGATGACGTCTGAGATACCCAAATCTACAAAACCACCTTGTTGAGCATTATACACTTGGGTACCCTTTATAATTACCACAGCAGCAGGCAGGTTGACACCCCATGCAAGCGTAGCAGTGCAGACTAAGACTCTTACACCACCTTGAGCAAAAAGTTTTTCGGACATATTACGTTCTGATCGTGACATACCAGCGTGATGAGTGGCAAACCCTCCGGAAAAAAGTTCATGAAATCCACGCTGGTTGAAATTTCGCATTTCTCGACCAAACTTAGAGGCGTTTTCACCAACAAAGAGATCACTGCGACCATCTTCTTGAGCCATTTGCATAAAACTCTGCGCCGTCTTAGATGTATCTCGACGAGAGTGCACGAATATCATGACGGAATGTCCTTTCTGGAGCTGGCGAACGCATTCGTCATAAGCCACTTTATCGAGATTCTTATTGAGTAAATGTGGATTATTTGTAGGACCGCGAACACCGAAAAACTGTTGCTCAAGTGGTACCGGACGGAAGCTTCGGTCAAAGTAGAATAGTCCTTTTTGGAGGTTAACTCCCAAGAACTCAGCCACATCGGTAAAGTTAGGTAGTGTTGCACTCAGACCAATAATACGAATAGGTCGCTGTTGAGCTTCAACCTGTCGCCGGGTTCGGGCAACAATCGATTCCAAAACCGCACCACGGTCTTCATGAAGCAAGTGAACCTCATCGATGATGAGCAATTGAACTTGATTGGCGAGACCACTATCATCATTCGGCTTTCGAGTAACAACATCCCATTTTTCTGGAGTGGTAACTAGAACATGAGTCTCAGCAATCTCACTTCTGGTTAGTTGCATATCACCAGTTAGCTCACGAACTTTTACACCCATCCACGCGAGCCGTGAACCCATCTTCTCAGTAATTTCAGCCGCCAGAGCCTTCAGAGGTGCAATATATACAACTTTGCAGTCTACTGTTGGTCTTGGTGGACCTTCACTCAGCTCATCCTTGTCTGTATCTGGAGCATTGTCACTGCTGCTCTGTCGCACATTATCCATAATTGATTTGAATTTGCTGAGTACTGCGAGTAATGCAACATCAGTTTTACCTGCTCCGGTCGGAGCACAGATCAACATATTCTCATTAGATTCGTAGCAAACCGGATAGATTAGAGTTTGCATTTTGTTTAATGTTTTGTATCGCGAGAAGGTGACTTGGCATATTTCGTCAAGATCACTAATCGGTAGAAGATGCTTAGGATGGAATTTGGTATTCTGAATTTGTGCTGGAATCAATACGTGCTCGTAGTTAGGCCACGATTCTCTAATAGTGCCAGCAGGGAGCACTCGCCGAACATTTGTAATTTCAAGGGCACTTTTCTTATTGTTCTGACGATACACATGCGGATAAATCGGATCTGACATCGGAGCCATAGCTAAATTCGCGTTACGCTCCGCAGCTTTTAGCCTATTTTGACGCTTGAATTCAGCTTGAATTCGCGGATCTGAGACGGAAGAAGAACCAGTATCTGAATCGGAAGGCTTGAGCAAACTTTCTTTCTTGGTTATGACATCAGCAATGAAGTCAAGATGTTCAAATCCCACGAGATCAACGAGGACCATTTGGAGCTCGTCAACGGCAGAGTGCAGAGTTTGTAAATTTTCCAAAATTGCTTTGCCCAATTGATCACCGTCGATCATATGCCCGTCTTGCTGTTCAGAAGCAATCCTTTGGCAAGCGTCATGAAACCATCGATTACTATCTTCGGTTTCAATTTGGTCTGCACTGTCTTCGCTGGAAGAGTCCTCCGTAGCAAAATTATAGCTCTCGGGACCTACCTCATATACAGGATCATTATCGATTTCGATATCAAGTTTATTAGGATGACTGTTTTCTAAAACAAGTTGTTTGAGCTGCGAAACCAGCGCCTCCATTTGTTGTGAAATTTCGGGTTTGGCCTGATTTAATAAAAACGAGGGTCTCGTCAGCCTTTGTTGATTGCATTAACCCCAACCCACGTTAATTCGCGATGGACGTACAAATATTCGAAAATCAACCTGAATCAGATAATGATGACCAAATTATCCCGGAGTTAGACCATAAAAGCACTGAAATAGAGTCAAGCGCTCCTTTTCCCGATGAAGCGGCTCACCAATTTGTGAATTCCGTATACTTTAAACGTGAGACTATCCCCGCTAAGGTTCAACGGATTCGACGCGATATTTTGGAATTGAAAGAAATGGGAGCTCATACTGAAGCTCAATCGCTAATTGACGAACTAAAAGAAGCTGTGAATCCTGAGGGTAGTCAGACATCGGCGCGTAATATCGATAATTTGAGTGCGAAGGCTAACTATGATGATTCTCACTCGCCTATTACATCCACGGAATTCGTGAATATTGAAAAGCGGGTTGCCAATTTAGAAAAGCTTCTCGGTGCCTCAGTGCGTGCTCCTTCCCTCACACAACCGCTATATTGTCGACTACAATCGCTGAGTGAATCTATAGCATTGTTAAGCATGGATAAAGAATCGCTGTTAGAAAAGGTCAAAGTCATTTCTAGTGCATCATCTGCTATAGCCCCTTCTGATGAAGTAAAATGGCTTTACTCCCGACTTCACAAGTATGATTTAGCTATTGAAGCACTTCCCTCATTGGTTAGCCGGCTACAAACGTTGAATCGTCTTCATAGTTCTTGGGTACAAACAGATGATCGAATCAACAATTTAGAGTCTCAATTGGACTTACTAAAAAACGAAATTGATGCTTGGAAGAAGTCACTCGACACCATGGAATCGTCAATTAACAGATACGTCGAGACCAGCAATGAGAATATGAGATACAAAAAATAGTAAACAGTAGAATTTCATAATAGTGTAGGTGCATAAATAGCGTAGGTACATAAAATTTAATTAGGCTATAGTGTTACCACTTTTTTTTTGGATGAATGCTCTTTCACACGAATTACATGATTTGAGAGAGCGTTTATCATCACATTACGATCCCATTCAGAACGGTACTGCCAGGCAATATCGCTCAATACAGCAAACAGCTCCTCCAGTTCTTCCAGAGTAAAATTCGCACTCGCATCAAGAACATTGAGCTTGAATTTCTGAAACACAGATTCGTCGATCTGTACAGGTCGGTTAACTTGTTGTTCATATTCGGTCTGAGAAATCACCGATGAGTCGATGCCCTCGGTAATTGTTTCTTTAGCAATGACCTCAACCTCCAGGGTTTTGTCAACAGTTGCATTAGCATCTCTACTATTATCAGAAGACGGATTGGTTTCTGCTTCAACTGTAGGGGCACTGCTTTGATCGGTGTTTGTTTCGTCAACAACTTTTTCTTCCGTATTACTCAATTCAGATAAACGTTTTTCGGCATCTTTCGTATGAACGGCTTCGCAACCTGCGAGGAACTGTTTATCCAAACATATATCGTCAATCGCAACCTGGGCGTTTGCCAGCATCTCAGACGCTTTATGCATTCGCTCCCGCTCACCCTGTTCGATAGCATCACGATAAATCATCTCAATGTCATTCAGGAATTGTTCAGGAACGCAATAGAAACCATTCCACAAACGATCCTCTACTGTTTCGAGGTCCATATTGAAATACTTCTTTCCGGTCGACTTTTCAAGAATACGTTGGTCCGGTGAGATAATAAATGGGTGCTCATCATCATCATCCTCTTCGTCTTCTTCGTCTCCTTCTTGATTGAGCAACGGTTCGGTATGTTCAGTTTCACTAGAGTGTACACCTCCGTTAGCATTAGCCGTGCTGGATTCAACAGTATTATCTACTGTCGTAGCATCAGCTTTATTTGAGGAAGAGCTAGATGAGACTGATTCAAGTTTAAAGTTTTGAATTGGCTCCTCAAAAAGATAGACTAGTTTAGACTCATCAATAACAGGTTTTCGAAATCTGCGATATTTTTGGCGGAATCCGTCCAGAATCATGCCCAATTTGAGTTTCAACTGGCTCCTGACTCTCAAATCACGTCTGTCAGTTTCACTGAAGGTCATTTGACTGGTTGAGGGCTTAGAGGAATCAGAAGATGGGTCATTGAGACTCTCTATGGGCTGCTTGTTATCTTCCTCAGAAGTCTCGGGTGTTTTAGCCTCACTTGCTTTCAGTTTAGGAACTGGGGGCTTAGGAAGCTCATGCGCTTCTAAGCAATTAACGGGATTGCGTTCTATGAAAGAAAACACCGGCTCAAAGAACTCACACAATACCTCTCTGCTACTATCAATTTTCATCTCAATTTTTTCGTCATTGAAGAAGTCAAGCAGTGGAGACAGTAATATTTGTTCCTCTTCCGTTCCTTCAATTTCATCGCTTGCGACCACAAAGACAGGCTCCTCCGGACTAAGAGATCTCAATAATCCTGCAAGCAAAGAAACTAAATGTGGGACCGAAGACCAATCTCCTAAGCTGGAAAGTAATAAGCAAGCTGGAGATCTTTGTCTCACTTCCGTGATAACATTCACTAGTGCTGACTCTGGCGTAAGCGAACCACTTGAGAATAGTGATGAAGTACTAAGTTCTCTAACATAAACACCCTCTAGAAGATTAGATATGGCTTTTGAGATGTAGGATTGTCCATTTCCAGCTGGACCAGCCAGTAGAAGTCTAGGTCGATGTATACGATGGTGTTGAAACTTTGACACGGATTGCGCAACTTCAAATTGAGACTCATTAAGGAAAAGGGCAGAGAGTTTAGCCTCCTTAGAAAGATTAGGGAATACCATACGTACTCTGCTGGTAACCTTGGCAAATGTATCTCTAAGTAAAGGCTCCACACGAGCCGGGATCGGTTGGGCTAGACTCACACCAGCAGCCCTAGCGGTGCTTGGTTGAATACGCTCAAGTGCAAGAGTGAAGTCTTGAGGTCTAACTTGAATCGAAGCCGCATCTACACTCAGTTTCTGTGAACTGTTGTAAATTTGAGGATATGCCCTGTTGATAGCCAGAAGAGCGGCTTCTGTAGCTAGTGCACGCAAATCGGCACCGCCATATCCCTTTGTTTGATGAGCAATGGACTGCAAAAGCCCTTGGCTAGGAACGGGCTGCCACTTGTTGGTGTGAATTTCGAGAATCTTCTGACGAGCCTCAAAATCAGGAAGTGGGAAGTAAAATTCACGGTCAAATCGACCAGGTCGACGTAACGCGGGGTCAACACTGTCAGGCCTATTGGTAGCGCCAATAACGACGACTTGCCCACGGTTGTCCATACCATCCATCAGTGCAAGCAGCGTACTAACGATTGAGGCGTGATGCTGTTCCTGTTTAGCAGAACGAACTGGTGCGAGTCCATCAATCTCATCAAAGAAGATGATTGACGGCTGATGAGCACGAGCCTCATCAAACAACGCTCTTAATTGTCGTTCGCTTTCGCCAATCCATTTGGACAAAACGTCTGCACCTTTGCGCATGTAGAATGTGACTTTTTCCTGCTTATGGCTAGCTGCTAGAGCACGAGCCATCAAAGTTTTACCTGTACCTGGAGGACCATGGAAGAGGACACCCCTAGGGGGTGTTATGCCGAACTTCTCATATAGTTCAGGGTAGAGCAGCGGTAGCGAAACCATCTCTTTTAGTTTTGCGATGTAGCTATCAAGACCACCAACCATACTGAAGTCTACACCAGATATCTCCACAGGATCGACATCGGCATCATTGCCTCCGCCAGAAGCTGCTGGCGGAGCGCTTCCAAAGCCACCGCTAGCACCTCCGCCATATCCGGCACCGAGGGAGCTAAGATTGGTGGAGCTGTAGTTTCCGCTTGTACTGTAGCCGGATCCACCAAATTCACGTGAAGTTTTCTTAACGACTGAATCAAGTTCATCTCTGGAAACATTAAAGATGGAATGCACGTCATGACCTCCAAAAGGACCACTCACATCAAAAAGTCTACGGGCTCTGGGGTCCTTATTTTTTGCTGCAGCAGAAGCTTCAGCTTGTTTGGCATTAGCCACGGCAACTTCTTCTACAGTAGGGGGAGGAGGGATCATATAGTTTACGGGCGCACGAATCCTAAAATTGCGACCAGCTCTACGAGCGGGTGATTCCTGACCTCTAAGTTCACGCAACTCCTCAGCAATGCTTCCATCACTGACATCAAATGCTTCGCTCTCATCAGAATCTTCAGCCTCACTACTGTCGTCGTTTATGGCAGACTTACGCGGTCTTCCTCTTCCACGATTCGACTTTCTCGCCTCGGCACGTTTTTTACGCTCTTCAGCTGCACTTAGAGCTCTTCGTGGTCTACCTCTTTGCCTCTTATTATTATTTCTGTAGCCCTTGGAATTAGCATTATCATCAGAGTCCACAACGAATCCTCCGTCCGAATACTCGAATTCTTCATCACTCCCGACTTCCTCATCTGCATCTTCATCAGAGCTAGCGTCAGATTCAGTGTACTCACCATCGTCCTCATTAATTTCTTCTTTGACATGGTTAGTTCGAGGGCGTTTTGCTCCCACCTTGGCTGATTGACCAGTTTTGAGGACGACAGGCCACTCCATAGGAGGACTTTGTGGGGGATCACCAGCAGCATCTTCAAATTCCTCCTTTATAGATTCATATGACGCGTCACTTTCTTCATCGGAGTCATCGACGGGTCCTCTCCTGCGTTTAGGCATTACGGCTTCTTATGGATCTAAACAGGCTAGGTAACAACCGCGCTACTCAACGGTAAATCATATCACGTGAGAGATATCAAACGTGTATGGGAAAGGCTAAAGGCAAAGGAGAGGGAGAGGCGGGCGTGTTGCATGTCAGTTGGGACTTTTGAATGAGGATATACCATTGACCTTATAATGTAGCATTGGTGAATATGGCAGACCTACCACTATGGGATAACGAACTGCCCCGCCTATGCTTGTGGCCACTACGAATTCATGGCATATCGAACGACGCTGGACACTCAATTACTGAGATTTGTAGATTCATAATCCGCTTATGTAGAGCTGCGAAATTCTATATTGAGTTAGATCTGGGTGTTAATAGTATAAATCTCTATCGTATCACTTATCACGGTTATTGATTCGGGGCTGTCGTGGTGGCTACTGTTCGCATTATGCTGAGTGCGTGCCACACCTCGAGCCGCGCAATGTTTAGTCTTACCATTGAGGGAAAGGGTAAACCCTATTTTGTTCTTGGGCAGTCAGTGAGCTTGCCCACATGGTACACCTTAGATAACAAGCTAATATGATCACGTGATCTTATGCATGCAGATCGGGGCCCACACACCCCTCATACGCCCCCGCCACACTGGTCGTGGTGGTCTAGAGAGGGGGTGGGGTACTATATAAACGAGGTAACCCCCCAATTCCACTTCTCTTTTGCCACACTGTTGTGAGTCTACTCAATTGACTTTCTTGAACAACACACAAGTTAATACACATCACCTCTCACCCCAATGCAGATTTTCATTAAGACTTTGACTGGTAAGACCATTACTCTTGAGGTCGAATCCAGCGATACCATTGAGGCTGTTAAGAGCAAGATTTCTGACAAGGAGGGAATTCCCCCGGACCAGCAGCGTCTTATCTTTGCTGGTAAGCAGCTTGATGATGGTCGTACTTTGTCTGACTACAACATCCAAAAGGAGTCGACATTGCACTTGGTGCTCCGCCTCCGTGGTGGCAACTGAGTTAACTAAGCTTGTCTGCGTCTATTGAGCAGTGGTGCATATATATTCATATATTCGCTACTGCTCTATATAACTTATGTAGTTTCTGTAGACCTGTGTATTCTAATGAAGTTACGGCTGCTTATTGTATATTGAATGTTATAGATAATAACTGGACTCAATTTCTAATCTTTCAGTCACAGGATTGGAATTGTATATTTTACGCTCAGAATAAATCACATTTGTAGGGCACTACTCAATTGCATCGCCCAACAGTTGTAATTTAGTTGTCATTTTTATACGCCAACTACATAGTCCTTAATAGGAAACTTTCACATCATCCTTAAGCTCAATTCATCATACCAAATGACCTCGTAAATGCTCTTACTCCATCGGCCTCAGATAATGTTGGTCGGGCCTGTCTGCTCACTCATTATAACAATTGAGACCAACTGATCTCTAGTTAAGTAAGTACTCCCACATCTAATTTATATAGCCCCATAAGTATGTATCAAACTTATAATTCCAATCCGTGGTATCAAATGGTCAATTCTACAACAGTACAACAACTCCAACAATCTTTACCTCCAGATATCCCTGCTCCATTGCCACCTCGAAATCCGTTCGTTGAGTCGATAGAACAGTATTCATTCAGAATCTTTAAACCGATAGAGGCAGACCTACGATATCTCTATCGATTTTTCAGCAATTCAACCGACAAACCTTCGTCGTGAATGTTTTATTGACTGTATCGCTTCCCTCCAGCAGCTCTTAGCTCTTCTTCGTATTAGAGTTATTACGATAATAGACGCAGGTATTCAAGCACAAATTAAAAGTTAGATCAATTATTCTGAGTTAATAATACTTATGATGAGCAATATCAATTTCTATAATATCTACAATTTCACAGATTTATAGCAGCTTCCACTGACTTTACCCTTCTTTGATGCACACATGTAAAGAAGACTGCGATACCTCAGCCCTAGATTCCACCCATGCCCTAAATTATAATGAAGTATTACGGTGAATACTTAAAAAACATAGAGAAGGTAAATGTTTCGATAGAAGTGGCAGATTACCCGGTATCTGTAGAGTATAAGTCACCGTCCGAGATATTATTAAAGAATGGTATGGGATATATCCAGCTTCCTGCTGGGATAAAGCCATTCCCCAACGAAATTCCGGTTTGTTCAGCAAAACCGATCAGAATTGAAGCAATTTCCGATAACACCGCTTCCCCTGATGATCAAGACTCTTTTCTAACGCAAACTAATTTTACCACCCCTCAGTGCTTATGTGGATCCGAACTCGTCCCCTCGCGTACTAAATGGAAGCCTCTGCCCAGTGAGCACTGGGCTGAACTAATGGATTTGTGGCATTGCCACAAACCTCACACTGATTCCGAAAAAAATGAAACAAATCCATTGTATCTGTTAGCTATGAACGGATTCCATCCGACGCCCACTACTGCGTTTTATTCTGATACTTACTATTTGGTGGAAAGGTCGTGTTTATCCCACCATGCTAGTGACTGTCGGTTGAAATCTCGAATTAACAGAGAGGAAGACTCATCTAATTCAACTGTTAAAATATGGAAGTGGGATCTACTTCCTACAGGCTCTAAAATTGGTCCATTAATATCATCGATACTCAAAGAATTAGTTGATGCTCATGCTACATTCACATTTGAGATCAACAAGAAACTTCTTATTTGGGTCCTTAATCTGAGTACCAACTTCACGTCATCATCTAATTCGTCCCCTCAGACTGATAAACTCAAACTTCTATATGGAGATGCTGAAGTGCTGCGATCTAGCAGACCGGATGCTGAACCAGTTGATATCCCCTCTCATGTATACGACAAGCTTATAGATGAACTTGAAAGTATAAATGAAGGGCTTCCTAGTGGTGTTCAAACCTTAAAAAACTGGAAGCTAGGATTGCTTTAAAGGAAATGAAAGAGCTTTATGTACATATAAATATATCATAATCAAACGTCAAAATAGTAGCATGCATTTTTAACTTCCTGCATTATTAGACTTGATACCTCAATAGAGGCGAGTAATCCGAAGGAATATATAATTGCAGCACCATAAGATTTCGGATCAGAGCTAACATGGTAATAAACGAGGCCAAACCTATAGGAATCACAGCATAAACAGCAATGTGGAACAAATCTACTGTCCTACCTCTTTGACTGGCTCCAATATCACTAGTAACAAAAGTCTGAAGAGTATACAATGTGGTTAGAAGTACTGACACGAGGATCCAGATCTGAAGATCAATCACGCTTGTTCCTCTACTGACTCTGAAGTAAGTATGGAGAGATACTGCAAGGTAGTTGATTAACATGCAGGTGATAACGCGAAATACAGCAGCTAGCTCGCTGTATGTTAAAACCCAACGCCTAATCATTCGTTTTAATCCCAGCCAAACAATATATCCACTCACTGCGCACCACAGTGCTGGTAAAAGGGTACCTTGAGCACAGGCACTTGGAAGCTTCGTTGAAACTAGACACATTCGTGCCTCATTCAAATATGAATATAAAGCCAGAAAATTAGGAATGCTACTCAGCACACGCAGTGCCACCATCACCCAGTAGACCCGCCTTCGTGGCCGCCGTCTAGCTGGTGAGATCATGCTTAGGGTTCACCCATACCTGCAGCATTGTTAGAAGAGCTATGTGGTTCAACTGTTTACATCATCATTTCCCCCAATTTTTAGGAATTCAAAATATTATTTCCCTAAATGCTCACTTATTTAGCTATTATTATGAATTAACCTAAAAATATCTATTTGTACTTACTGAAAGCAGCTCTGATTTGAGGCGCTACCTGTTTACGGGAAGCGGCATCATTCAACTGATCAAAGTATTTAACACCATCAACATCAGCTCTCAGTTTGAGCTGGAGATCAGGACACTCGGCAGCAACATCAAAATCTTTAGGACCGTAATATGCAAGCTCACGAACGTGTTGTTTCTTCACGCTTCCTGATCCCAATACAACCATTATATCCAACTTGTTACTTTGAGCGTGCGATTTCATAGCCAGGGATAATTCCTCGGAATTAGGATTTCCAAGCAACTTCTTGAATAGCTTTGGTAGCGAAGAAATACCTATAGTGCCCCACTCCTTATAATCCTTCCTAAGGAGATCCTCGGTTGAGAGTCCCTCGATATTACTCTTTTCACTGCTCATTGTGGCAAAGTTTTGGGCCGGAGAGAATAAATTGAAATTGAATTGAGAGAGGTATTTAACCGCATCGCGATCCTCATCTTCAACTTTTTTAGTGAAGTTGCTTGTATCCTGCAAAATGGGGGCAATTGCCAGTGGAGCAAGCACATCATCACTGCTAAAAAGCTCTTTAGTATGTTTGCTGTAAGCTCCTTTAGCATAATAATTGACTACTGCACTCATGCAGCTACCGCTTTGCACAAGTATGTGAGGATCACAAGACTCAAGATTGGCATTGGGATCTTCGATTGCATGATGGTCGATTACTTTTTTAACTGTTCCATTAATTGAGGGTGAGTTATGATCAACCAAAAAAAGCGATGTGTTTGATTGTGTAGTTGGAATGTCATCAGTGAACAGAAGCCACTCAGAATCGATTCCAAGGTTCCTAAACACGAATTCAATATCCTTGCGTAACTTCAGGTCTCTTCGAGGAATATCAATGAGCGGGATAGTCTTTATTGTTTGCTTTGGGTCATTACTGGTGGAACTGGCTGTTATGCTAGATTCGAGGTACGCGGTGAGTAGAGCCGAGCAGCATGAATCCATGTCGGCCGCCTGGTTACCAGTTACCACAATGTAGTCAGAGTAATTAGAGGGGATTTTTAACTGATGAAGAGATTTTAGATATTTCAACATATTATAAAAGCACTATCAATGGTTGTTGAAATTTCTTTCGGTTTCACTCTACTACACTGATTATATACACAGAGTTGGTACTAGCATATGTAGCCAGGCTATTTAGGCTACACTATACGTGTGCTCAAGTGCGTATTTTCAGGGTTGGGCTAACAGCCGTAAGTGGGCTGTAAATTGCGTCATTACTTCCATCATTCATACAAAAACTGAACAAGTAGTGTGAAAAAAGCTTTATAATAATGTCTGCTAAAGTTAACATCGGTGTTGTTGGAACTGGTCTTGTTGGATCCTGTTTCTTGAAGCAGCTTGCTCCCATTGCTAGCAAGTACGGTATTGCTGTGGTCCTCGTTGCTCGCTCCTCGAAGGCTCTCATTAGCAAATCCTACGAGGCTCTTAACTTGGATGATCTCGCCAAGTCTAACGGCAACTTTGAAGCCAATGCTGGTGCCTTGAGCCCCTCTGAAGTTGCCGATTTCCTCGCAAAGTCTCCCGTTCCTTCTGTTTTGGTTGACAACACCAGCAACGAGGAGCTCGCTCAGAGCTACCCTCTCTTCACTACTCAGGGTGTTTCTATTGTTACTCCCAACAAAAAGGCTTTCAGTAGCAGTCTCAAGCTCTGGAAGGAGTTGCAAACCCCTAAGGAGCCTGCTCTTGTTTACCACGAGTCTACTGTGGGCGCTGGCTTGCCCATTATCAGTTCGATTAAGGACCTTGTTGCCACTGGTGACAACATTAAGCAGATTGACGGTATTCTTAGTGGTACTCTCTCTTACATTTTCAATGAATTCAGTCAGGAAGGTGCCCCTGCCTTCTCTGAGATCGTTAAAGACGCTAAGGCGAAGGGTTACACCGAGCCCGATCCTCGTGAGGACCTCAATGGTTTGGATGTTGCTCGTAAAGTCACAATTCTTAGCCGCCTTGCCGGTGTCGAGGTTGAGTCTCCCACTAGCTTCGAAGTTGAGAGCTTAATTCCCAAGCCTTTGGAGTCCGCCCAGTCTGCTGATGACTTTTTGGCTGGTCTGCCCAAATTTGATGCCGAAATTGCTGAGCGCAAGAACAAGGCGGCTGCAGAGGGAAAGGTGTTGCGCTTTGTTGGTAAGATTGATGTCCCCAACCAAAAGTGCAAGGTTGGTATCGAAGAGTACCCCCTTAGCCATCCTTTCGCTTCCCTTAAGGGTTCCGATAACGTAGTCTCTTTCCTCACCGAGCGCTACCCTTCGCCATTGATCATCCAGGGTGCTGGCGCTGGTGACGCTGTTACTGCTATGGGTGTTCTCAGTGATTTGATTAAGATCGCCCAGAGACTTTAATTTTGGGAGCTAACATTTGCTCCATTTAATACATGTATATAAATATCTATGCTAATATCGTGGATTTGCATCGTGAAGTCTTTATAGCATACACAATGTGGTGCCACTATGTTTGGTAGCGGACTGCATGGTATTTGCAATTTTACTCTTTGATTTCAACACCTTTGCGGTTAACAGGAAGCCACTTAACAGGATTACGTCTATAAGCGGGGATAGGGAGACAGAAAATCAACTGTGACACGAAAGTAATTCCAAGACCCATCAGAAGCTTGTCGAAGTCGCTAGTCAGGAATCCTACAAGTACACTGAGCGTCACACCTCCGTAGACGATGATGCTCGTGTATCTATCAGCAAGTTCCTGGCCTTTGAAATCTATGATTCCAGATAAATAATACTTTGCTACCTCCTTAATCTCATCCATTGATATATATGTCGTGTAAGGAGGTGTCGCTATGTTATGGCGTGTTACGACAAGAATGGGTAAGGGGCGTCCCAGTCCTACGGAAACTCCCCACGATCAGATTATGCATGGGGCTCCTTAAGTGCAAAGTATAGGAGACACAAGAACTTAAAATATACTTTGACTTATATATATTATAAATTTTGCTGAAAACAAAGATATTTTAATTTATTGTCATGCTATACAATTTTATTCAATTTTTCTGAAAGTCTTTTCAAGAATTGAGAAAGTGCTTTTAACTGTATATTCCGAGACAGAATTTCATAAATTATATCTGATGGGTGAATCTGCAACTTTTCCTTTTATAAACAAGGAGTATTTGAGTGAAATCTGTACTTTTTAAATATTGCCTATGAACAAAAACAATCGAAACACAAATATATATGCAAGAATAATCGTAAACATCATCTAATCATCTAAATAGTATGATTAGTCGTTGTAAACAGGAGGGTTTGCAACATCCTTGTGCAAAAAGGTGCGACCAAACTCTTTGTCAAGCTCCTCCTGTTGAGACTTACCATCCTTATCGAAGTAGGGGGTCTCAGCTTGTACAGTGACGCGAACAGCGTGACGGGGATGAGGATAGAAACCATAGCTAGCACTATGCGAGGTGCTACGGTTATCCCAAAAGACAATGTCACCTTTCTGCCACTTCCAACGGGCCGTGTTTGATACGTTGGTAGCAATTTCTTGGAAGAGGTGGTTCAGGATACTCTCGCTCTCGCTTTTCGGGACACCTACAATCTTGCGAGTAAACCCGGGATTAACAAATACGGCATTGTGACCAGTAACTGGGTTAGTGCGCACCAATGGGTGTGTGCTGATAACAGGCTCACGACGCACAGGCTGTCCGTTGCGACGAGCACCTTCGGCTTGCTCGACTGCAGAATGAGTTGCAGATAATTGAGATAGATATTGTTGAAGCTGAGGCGACAGAGAATCATACACACCTCGCTGGTTAATCCAGAGTGTGTCACCTCCGCCGTGCTCAGGACCTTCAAGCAGTTTCAATGAAGTATACGAGGGGGGCTGTTTTTCATAAGTAACATCGGAATGCCACTGATAGGTCTGGTTGAATGCCAAACTAGTAACGCGCTCAGGGGCAGCATAAACAACGTGCACGTCAAGCAAATCCTCATCTTCGTCCGATCCCTTGGGAAGAGAAGTTGTAGCATGTCGGTGCAAGTTACCCCAGTGACGACCTAACGCAAGCTGGTCCTTAATATCGAAATCGTCCTGGTCGCGAACAAATACAGCACCACGCTGCGCAATAAGAAGAGCCAACTCATCTTTAGCAGCATCGGTAAGGTTGTTCAAGTCAATGCCATAGAGTACAGTACCGAACTTGGGAGTGAGATGCTCAATTTCACTGACATGTTCCCACAGATTCTTGAAGGAAGGATCAGCGCGAAGTGCAACGTCACTATAATCCTTTTCGACCAAAGGCTCCCACTTGTGATCGGGGAAATGAGGGAGTAGGTGCTTGTATTCGTAGTTATCCTTGTCAAATCCCTTTTCAATTACATCAGAAATGACACCGCTACTGGTAGTTGGCGCACCAGGAAGCTTAGGATCGAAGCGACCACGCTGAAGCTTTGCAGGTCTCTGCTTGGTAGAGCTAAGATTCAGGTTAGCAATGTTGTGAGCAGGAGAGCCAAGGCCAGAAGGCAAAGTAGAAGGCTGGGGTGAAAGAGTAGCAGCGGTAGGAGGAGGAGGGGCCATTATATTATAATCGAAACTCACTCAATTGGTAATTATTTTACCACAAGTTTAATATCTCTTGTCTGATACCGAATTGAAACAGTACTAACCTACCATTTATATATCAACTTAGATCGGAAGTTTCCCCGCTATATTTCACATCCACGTGAAAAAACATAATTTATTATAAGCCATTCCGTGGAACGGTTGTCGATCGGAAGTGCTAGTAATAGCCATTAAGGCTGTAATATCAAGGTTACATCACGCAATCTCCCGATCGGTTGCATCATCGGGAGTGAGAAATCACATCATTCTGCTTATCAGTGGCGTTATTGATAGGCTTATCAGTAACATTGCGCCATAGAATTATCGGTGGCTTACTCGTTTAACTTATTGATGATTTATTGTATCGATTAATTGTAGTGAAAATTTCAAGTCTTTTTTTTTTTTTTTTGAGTATATCGAACTTGTGCAAATTGCTTGGGTCATTATTTTGGCCCATAACTGAAGGTATTGATAGTTTAAAATAAAAATAAAAATAAAAACAAAAGTTGGGATTTAAATAGTTATACGAATCATTACTTTCAAATTCTTAACTGTTGGATTTAATTCCTAATTCTGCAAATATTTTTCTTGTACTGTGTACAACTTCTCAGCTATTATTCTCAATGGCACGCGCCAGGGCGGTATACCAAACGCTATGCATACAGATATAGATGTTAGGGCATCACACATCGCCCCCAGCAGTGATTTTCGACATCTTGGATTATCCACACGAGTATTGGCATCACTATCAAAAGAAATATAGCAGGCAATGGGCGCCGTACTCTCAATTCCGCTTATACCATTACAGATGGCACAAACAGCCATCGCGAGTTTCATCGGCGCTAGTATTAGCTCGGTGTTCTCGAACATGATTTCAGGGATTTTTGGTAACATGAACAGCATTGCTACTCGTTGTGCTTATGCTCTACTTTTCCTCCTAAATAGCATTTTTTCATGGCTCACACTTAGCTCCTGGCTAACATCGAAATTAGAATTGCTGAAATACGCCTGTAAAGGTGAGGAGTGTACAACATTTGTAGCTGTGCAGCGCATAAATTCATCACTTGGTTTGCTTCATCTTATATTGGCCATCTTGCTTTCGTATAAGTATCGCAGGACGATCCAAAATGGACACTGGATTGCCAAGATATTCGGTTACTTTTCTTTCTTAGGCTTATCCTTCTTCTTACTTCCAGCTGGATTCTGGATATGGTGGGGTACATATATCTCACCAGTTCTTTCGTTCATTTTCGTCTTTATTGGTCTCATACTTCTCGTTGATGCAGTTCATTCATGGGCTGAGACATGCATTGAGCACGTCGAAGAAGAAGGTGATGACGAACGAATGTGGAAACTTATATTAGTCTGGTCCACAATCGGCATGTATCTTGGTGCAATTGGTCTTTCTGGATTCATGTTCTACAAGTTTGCTCCAACGGGTTGCGATTTGAACCAATTTGCAGTTACAATTAACATTATTTTCGCAATTATTATCAGTGTTCTTTCGATACACCCTAGTGTTCAGGAATATAACCCCAAGGCAGGTTTAGCGCAATCTGCCATGGTTGCTGTTTATTGCACTTATCTTGTTCTTTCAGCTGTGACGAGTGAGCCAGATGATAAGCAATGCAACCCATGGGCCCGTTCTGGTAAGACCAGAGGTTTCGCCACCGCTCTTGGTGCTGGTTTCACATTTGTCGCAATCGCATATACCACAACTAGAGCTGCCTCCAGAGCAATGATCGGAGGCTCAGATGAGTATGATTATGGCTCAATTGCCCTCACGTCAGATGCTAGACGGGATGCTTTGGAAAGAGCAGTTCGTCAGGGCTCATTACCTGCATCTGCACTTGACGATACAGAGTGGATCGAGGAAGAAGACGACAGTGCAAGTGGAGAAAGCGACGGATACAACTATATCATCTTCCATATTGTGTTCTTGTTAGCGACTCAATACACCGCTTCTCTTCTCACAATAAATGTTGAGAGCGATCCTTTAGATGATTTCGTTCCAGTTGGGAGATCCTATTATGCGACCTGGATGAAGATAATCAGTTCGTGGTGCTGTTACGCACTTTACTCTTGGTCTCTGGTTGCACCGGTTTTGTTCCGCGATAGGTTTTAGGCTTCTTTCTTGTCGCCGGCAAAACTGAAAACAAAGTATGATAATATTTTTAAATTTTCATATACAGCTATTTATTTATTTTTCAATCTTCTTGTCTTTCATTTATCAATCAGTTATTCATTATATATACATTGCAGAGCTGTGGGTGACATTAATGCGGTTCGCACTGAGGGCTTGGGTAATAGTATCTCCGTGCATCGAGTAAAATTATGCGGGCAGGCGATTTCATTTTCGTCAAAGATTTATTGGTTAAATGCATTAGTGGGAGAGATGGATGGAGTAGGGGGCTAAAGCAGCCTGCCATGCTCAATATTGCGATAAGAACTAACCAGCGCCTCAAACACATGGCATTGAGCGACGATATTCGTCGAACACTAAACTATGATTCTCTCTCAACAAGTATTCTTGAAAGATTGGAATCGCAGAATTACTTAAATATGCAAGATACTGCTCTGGATGCGCTTAATATAATTAAAAAGCAAATTAGTAAAGGTGAGTGGGCACAACTTTCCTTGAAACAACCCAAATCTTTGCTTCAGACAAAGAATCACGAAATAGTAGCAGAGACTACAAGCGAGAATTTGGGAAACAAAATCAAAGAATCCCTTCATGGTTTAGACTTGAGAACTATAATTGGGATAAATGACCTTGAAAGAGTGAGGGAGCAATTGGTAACGTGTGACATCCAAATAGAGCGTGATGCGCGAAATCCGAATGGGCAGTCCACTGTTCCACTTTTCACTAATGAAGTGGTAGAGTCATTGAGTGGTGATGCTGCCAAAGTGCATATGCTGACAATTGAGTCCTTTGTTAATTTTGTCGCTGAACGTATTTGCGAACTTTTGCCGTCAATCAAGGAGGTAACTGTTAAAGCTGGTAAGCCCAACGCTCTAAATATGGCTGCTGAAGCTGCAGTTCAGGTAACACGTGCACCTGCGGTGAACTTTGCTCCTGCAGCCGTTGACAAAAGCGATAAGCTGCACACTGTATACCTAGCTTATGGTACTAACCAGGGTGACAGGATAGCTAATATTCAACAAAGTGTGCATGAACTCAAATCTCTTGGAATAAGTGTCGAAATGGCTAGTAGTATTTTTCAGAGTGATCCGAAATATTTTACTGATCAGCCACAATTCTTAAACGGTGTGTTCAAATGCACCACATCGCTTTCTCCTCATGACCTATTATCAGCGCTCAAAACCATCGAGTACGATAGATTCGGTAGAGTTAAACTTTTCGATAATGGTCCTCGCACTTTTGATCTTGATATTATATTATACGATAATGAATTTTTGGAGTCAGAATCACTAACGATTCCTCACCGCGATATGCTAAATCGTTCATTTGTTCTTCGTCCCCTGAATGAATTACTTCCCGAGGATATGCGCTTTTCTGCTGAGAGCGATGGTGAGAATGTCATTTTCCCGCTTTATGTGGGTGGCTCTGACTGCACAGAAGTTGTGAATTTCATGGAGGTCAACCCCTATAGCAGATCCCATCAGACACATATCATGGCAATTATGAATGTTACACCTGACAGCTTTTCCGATGGTGGAATGCTTACATCTGAATCGCTTCTTATAAACAAAGCTCGTGAGCACATTGATAATGGAGCTACCATTCTTGACATTGGGGGCTATTCGACCCGCCCAGGTGCATCCGAGGTGAGTCCAGAGGAAGAATCAAACCGTGTATGTCAAGCTATACGTGCCCTACGTCAAGAATTTCCATCAATTGTGATCTCCGTAGATACATTTCGGGGCTCCGTGGCTCGAGATGCACTCAATACTGGAGCTAATATCATCAATGACGTATTTTCTGGTCTCCTTGATAGTTCAATTTTCACAGTTGCTGCTGAAACGGGCGCTCCTTTGATTTTGAGTCATTCGAGAGGGGACCCAAAAGTGATGAAACACTATACTGATTATCCCGCTGGTATCATTGACGGAGTTGCACTTGAGTTGAGGGACAGGATAGATGCTGCTCTCAATGCGGGTTGTCAAGCTTATCAGCTTATTCTCGACCCAGGTATTGGATTCGCTAAAACTTCGGAGCAGGATTTGGAAATCGTTCGTTCTTTTGAGGAACTTTGCAGCTCACCTTATCTCAACAACGGTTTGCCAAGATTGCCCTGGTTGGTTGGGCCCAGTCGCAAGAGTTTTATTGGTAAACTTGCTGATGAACCTGTTGCCAAAGACAGAGTTCCTGGTACAGTTGCTATTATCACTGCATTGAAAGAACGTGGAATGGATATTGCTCGAGTCCATGACACCAAGCCTGTTAGTCAAGCTCTAAAGGTAGTTGACGCTCTATGTAAATAATGAAAGGAACTAAATGATCATTTTATAGATATATTATCTAATATTACATTCATTTTCACTATAAACTACTCCTTTTCCACTCTGAATCTGCTAGTTTATGCCACAGTTCTGCCTTTCTCTGCCAATTCCTATTCTCGAAAGCGTAGGCAATCTGTTCCATAAGCATTGCTGCTTCAGCGGGTTCAGACCCTGTCCCGAAAACCGGATCTACTTCGAGAAGTGCATTAGATAAAAGGCCAGCCGCCAGCAGCTGATCTCTGTTTTGAACTAAGCAAGCCGAAACGAGGAGGACACACCGAAGGAAATGACCAGGAAGTGGTACACGTGAAGTGTAGGTATACAGCGCATTATCAACATCTGAACTTATATCGTTCGTTTTTAGCAGTGCACCAAGCACGGCTACCATTTCGCATGCGGCGCCCCGCTCAGCCCAACGCTGTTCGTTCAAGAATGGTTTCCTTAAAGACTCGTATGCGCTCAGCGCGAGTTTGTATTCTCTTAACATTAGAGCAGTATCAGCTAATCTACGCACCTGCATGTCGATCCAATAACTATTAGAATTACTCGAATTTGGACCAGTTGAGGAAGGCGTTGAGTTGTTAAAAAGACCTGGTTTTCGAGGTGCTGGTATTGACGCTACATGAGGCTGCATTTCCTTGCAAACATCAAAGAAGAGGTTGAAGTCAGGACGTGGTGGTCCACTTTGCACGAGCTTTTTCAAGAACTTGCCGAAGCCAAAACTGCCAGAGTTGGAAGATTTCCCATTATTCGCAGCCTGCCAGTTGTGAACAAGTTTCTCCATATAGGGATAGACACTCTGATTAGCTGTCTCGATAGTAGTTTCATCAAACTTAGATGTACTTGTCTTGAAACAATGGGGGCCAAATTGGCTGAACACGGTGTCGAAATCCTCTCCCTGGCTGGGTTTATCATCCTCGATATACCAGACACACCTCAAGAAGTCAGGGGCAATATGAGGCGGTAAATTCGCGAAACTTTGCTGATATAGTTGAGTTAGAGCACTAATCGGTGATGAATTAGAACTGCTCACAGCAAGAATACACGCTATTGGATGACCGAACGACTCAAAACTTTTGCTTGCATTGGGCATCACAGTCTCTCTGGCGATATTCACGATTATACTACGAAGAAAGTTGCCATCCGTGGAATTTTTCTTGCTCTCAATTACTAGTTTTTCGATATCGGGGTCCTTAGCAACATTAGAATCGGCTTCTTGCACCTGATCAAATGAGCATAGGCAGATCGGTCCTGCCTCAGAATTAATAGTAAGATTATTTACAAGCGCCGGGTGTCTATACAGCTCATCTCTGCAGTCCTCGCTAGCAAGAACCAGCACATGGGGAACAAAAGCAGACTCCAGCACTGTCTCCATGTCTTAGTAACCGAATAAACCCCACACACACTCATACAAACGCGACTTAAATGTGGTATAGTGGATTACTCGCCATTTCAGCAAAACATCCATGGTTGCTATAGAGACGGTTCATCTAATTTATATTATCACATAGAATATGTCTTTTTTTTTTATTTATTTATTTTTTATATATAGTATGGGAGATGTCCCGCTAAACAAAAATATTAGGGAAGGTGAGTGGGGCTCTGCAGAAATCGCTCTTCTTGCGTGAAAGCCCTTACCTTAGTTTGGCTTCTAACAATGCTATCATTGGCAGTCGCGCTATTGGCGCCAGTTAGTGCCTGGTATCTTCCAGGTATTGCACCTACGGATTATGACGAGGGAGAGCATGTTCCCGTTTTAGTGAACCGCTTGACAAGTACCGATCCGTCAAGTGGTGATAGTAGTGCTGCGGGTGGCTTAGACTATTTTAGTCCACACTTGAAATTCTGTACTCCTGAAGGAGGAAAACAGGCCAGAGGTGGATCCTTGGGCTCTGTTTTGTTCGGTGATCGTATCTACAATTCTCCAGTAGAGATCGAAATGCTAAAGAACAAGGAGTGCCAGGTGATGTGTTCATCCACCTACAGTTCAACTGACGCGGAATTCCTCACAAATAAGATTATTAGGGGTTATATGCAGCATTGGTTAATCGATGGCTTACCAGTTGCTGGCTTACAATTTGACACTACTGAACCATTGAGTGATACTGGGTTTTTGATTGGTGAAATGTATGATGATGAAAACTCAGACCATGACGTTGTCATTGTATATAACCATTTCGAAATTACCGTTGAGTATCACTATAATGAACAGGCGGAAAAGTACCGCGTGGTTGGTGCCAAGGTACAGCCGTACAGTATAGACACCGCCAAGAATAGCGATGACAACAAGTGTGCCTCGACGGGCCCTGAAAATATGCTTCTTATGAATAGTGATACAGTAGACGATGTCTCAATCACTTATAGTTATTCAGTGAAATGGGAGCATAGTGAGACGCCTTGGGCAACAAGATGGGATAAGTACCTCAATGTCAGTGCGCCAGTGATTAACTGGTTTGCCCTCATTAATACCACTGTCCTCGTATTCGGTGTGTGCTTCACCTGCTTTTTAATTCTTACGCGTATGCTTCGTAAGGATATTGCACAGTATAATCAGGTTGATCTTTCTACTGATGACATTCCTGACGAGGCTGGTTGGAAGATGGTTTCAGGTGACGTCTTTAGGCCTGTCAAACACCCTCAGGTTTTTGCTATTGCGACAGGTACAGGTGCTCAGGTGCTAGCTACTTTCCTAGTCACAGTCACATTGGCTGCTTTAGGTTTGCTTTCTCCTGCTAACCGTGGCTCATTCACGACAGCACTTTTACTGCTCAACACGCTACTCGGCGGAGTAGGTGGCTATGTTAGTGCTGTGACCTATAAGACTTGGGGTGGCTCACTGTGGAAGACAAATCTTGTTTTCACCCCTTTGGTACTCCCAGCACTTATTTTCGCTTTGTTTTTTATCACGAATTTGCTTCTGGTCATCAATAAAGCTTCAGGTGCTGTACCTATCGGTAGTATCATTGTAGTCATCGTAATCTGGGGTGCTATCAGTGTTCCTCTCTCGTGGGCATGTGGCTTCGTCGGTTTCAAGCGTGCGATTCCTTTCCCTCCCACTGTAAGAGTCAACCAGATTCCCCGTCAGATTCCTCCACAGCCGTACTACCTTAGGACACCGATTTTGTTGCTCTTGAGTGGACTGATTCCGTATCTTGCTGTGTCTTTACAATTGAGATACATTTTAACAGCTATTTGGTTCCAGCATATATACTATATGTTCGGCTTCCTTTTTGCTTCAGTGTGGGCTATGGTTCTACTGAGTACAGTTTCTTCTCTTCTGGCTCTCTATTACACTTTGGTTTCAGAGGATTACCGCTGGCAGTGGCGGTCATTCGCAGTAGCTGGTTCTCCTGCTATCTATGTGTTCATTTACTCCCTCTGGTACATGCTTTCTACATTGTCCATGAAGAGCTTTAGCGGTGTTGTTTTGTACCTTACTTATACCTCATTGGTTAGCTTGATGGTATTCTTGGCTCTGGGCAGCATCGGTACAATCAGCTGCTATATTTTGGTGTGCAAAATCTACCAGAGCATTAAAATGGAGTAAGTAAAAACTGAAAAATAAAGAGAGAATGTGAAGAAATCTTCTTTCACGGATTCCTTAGATATATAGCTCTGTAATTCATTCGGATGGATTTTGTATGTTTTAATTGTAGTTGCAGGTCTATGTTGACATTAACATGCGAGCTACCGGCGATTATGCACCTAATTACATAGCGCCCCACAATAGATGTTAGGGTAATATATATGGAACGAGTGATCGAGCTTTTAAAGAACGGCCAGGTTGTGCCAGAAATATTAGTCTCACGTATTTGTAAACTTGCGGAGGAACTTTTGATCAATGAGAATAATATACTAGTGATTCCAACACCAGTAACAGTCTGTGGTGATGTACATGGGCAACTCCACGACTTGTTCACTCTTTTTGCAACGGGTGGAGATTGCCCCAGCACGCGATATCTTTTCTTGGGCGACTTCGTTGATCGCGGATTTCACTCGGTTGAGACATTTTTGTTATTGCTATGTTTGAAAGTACGTTACCCCGACCGAATAAATTTAGTTAGGGGCAATCATGAATCACGAACTATTTCACAGAGCTATGGATTCTACGATGAATGTTTAAGAAAATACGGAAATACGTCAGTGTGGTCGATATGCTGTAGTGTATTCGACTACCTGGCAATTGGAGCAATGATTGGTGGACCTCACGGAATATTTTGTGTACACGGAGGGCTGAGCCCCGTTGCTAGAGAAATCGATGATATTCGTGCTATTGATCGGAATCAAGAGGTCCCGCACGATGGCGCAATGTGCGATTTGCTTTGGTCCGATCCTGATGATTCGCTCGATTCAAGCTTATCAGATTTCGTGCTTTCTTCGAGGGGTGCAGGTTTTCTATTCAGCAAAAATGCGGTAGAAGAGTTCCATCATACTAATAAAACATCGCTGATTGCCAGAGCGCATCAATTGGCTGTTGATGGTTTCAAAGAAATGTTCGAGCGGCAGCTTGTGACGGTGTGGAGTGCGCCGAACTATTGCTATCGTTGCGGTAATTTAGCCTCAATAATGGAAGTTGATGATGATCTAAACCGCACATTTAAAGTATTTGATGCGATAGAAAGGCCAGGTGCCGACTTGGAACCTATCCGTCATCCTCACCCAGAATATTTTCTATAGACGCTGGCGTCTAACATAGATTAATTAATTCAGTGCTTATGGTACTGTCATCGCATTATTATTATTATTATTATTGTTTTTGTTTCTGTGAGGTGATTCTTTTGATAAGTCAATTGAAAATTTCTACAATAAAATTATTTATTTTTTATTTATATTCATATTCACATAACTTGAACCATAACACTCTATCTACCCTTGTGGTTTCGCTGCACTTGCCTCCTGGGACTATGGTTAGGTCCGGAATAAGCCTCGGGTAAGCCTACAGTTCAAGTTCCGGGCTGCTGAGTCGAACCCAATCTGCGCACTTCATGCACCCCACGTTGGGATCTGTACCCCTTAACGCTTCCCATTTGGGAGACCACACATGTGATAAATGACTAAGCAAATTGATTCGTTGATCAGCCAACTCCATGAAGTACTGCGAGAAGCCAATACTGACGGATCTCGGTAGACAATTGTCTGACGTGGTAGCAGACACGTATGTTAATGTCAATTTCGAGCTCTATACCACTAAGCCTGCCGCCAGCGACAAGCGTTTGATCCGTGTCCTGGACCAACAGATCAATGACTCGCTACCTTCCACCGAAAATACATTCACTGGTAGCTATATCGACCCGCCACAGCTTCTATCGCCACCTGTATCATACAGTGATAAGATGCGGAGAAAAACCAGTTTCTCTACGACTAGTGCTGGTCCGGTTGCACCTGGTGTGTCAGGCCAAACCGCAGCTCCTGGAATTAGCACATTCTCACCTATTAGTGCTGCCCCAACTGCGCAGCCGTTGCATAATGGAGGAATCATGAAGAGAAGAACTCATTCTACGCCAAGTTCTGCCTATTCTGGCATGTCTCCGTTTGGGCCATTAGCCGAAGTTGGGAATATTAAGCAATACGCCTATCTTATAGCGGCACTTAATGCCAGTGATCCAGACCGTGATTTCAGTGCACTGCAGCCTAGTAGTTTCCATCGGATATATGTTGATGTCTTAACACCTGTGCGCCACACCATAGACTCTCTAGGTTTGAAGCCTCCAGCGAATCTGTGGTCAATATTGGAGGAGGAAATTACACCTCTAGAGTGCAAGGTCTATTCTTTGGAACTCCCTCAACAATTTTTGGAAGATGATGATTCAGGAATTTCATGGTCAAAAATGTTTTTCTTTTTCAACAAACGCCGAAAACGGGTCCTATTCATTTCTATGAGCTCAAGACCAGCAAGTTATCAGAGGGATAGCAGTAGTGATAGTGAACCCATTTTGGGAGAACTCGATTAGATCAGAATGAGTATTGGAATATGTGATTTTTTCCTTAGAGTCTTCACTCAGATTTAAATGTTTAGTGAATGATATTCGTGAGATTCTTTTTTCTTTTTTTTTTTTGCTTTGCCTACTACATGTGTTTTTGAACTGAAGCCAATAAGGCTTTAGTTGGCGGTAAACTATTTTTTTCGGCCCACACTACCTTAATGGCTGAAAACTCCCAGCCCACATGTAGGAGCGTCATTATACCCGATTTAATACATGTATATATACCATAATAGTAAACGCATGATATGAATTAATTATTAAGTAAGTTGTATTATAATAGAATATAATAAATAAATACGAAATGAATCACTTTCTACAGGATTTCATAGTTTCAGAGGAATCTCTCGAGTTCTTTGCGCATGTGTTTCTGGATGCGGTTCTTCTGAGCACCGATAAAGGTATGCACAGTGAGTCTAATAGCCTCAGTGACATCCATTGCTAGAACTTGTTGACTCAAACGCATACGAGCAAAAGCCTGAGATAAACGAACGATTGACTCTAAGTGACGCACGGTAATAGGAATTGCGCCATTGCGGATAGACATCTCACGGAGATTTTGGTACAGAGAGCTAATACGGTCCATCTGATTAGGATCTGACAAACGAGGGAAGACTTGATTTCGAGCAACGTGGATGATATTTCTCAATACCCGTTGACTGATAGGTCCCTCAACGGCGGTACCGCTGCTATTGTTCTCATCTTCCTCATCCTGATCAACATCCATTTCGGTATTATTATTATTGTGTCGGGAAGTTGATTTTGCTTGAGCCTTGTCATGTGAATCAATTACAAACTGAGCAAGCTGCTCGTCTCTTTCTGGATTTACAATATCGCGAACAACACAAAGCACATCAAAACGGGAAAGGATAGGCTCCGTGAGGTCAACATTTTGGGCAAACGTTAGACTGCTATTGTATCTTCCTCCGTATGGGTTAGCGGCTGCACAGACAGAACAACGTGCCTGCAAACTAGCTACGATACCAGCCTTCGATATGGAGATTGTTTGTTGCTCCATGGCCTCATGGATTGAAGTACGGTCAGCGTCATTCATCTTATCAAACTCATCAATAAGACATAATCCTTTGTCAGCTAGAACAAGTGCACCACCCTCGAGGGTCCATTCTCTGGTCACCGCATCTCTGCGTACACTGGCGGTTAAACCAACAGCAGAGGCACCCTGACCAGTTGCGAAAACTGCACGCCTGGCCGTCTTTTCAGCATACTTCAGAAGTTGCGACTTAGCAGTTCCCGGATCACCCAGAAGCAAGACATTAATATCACCTCGAGTAACCGTTTTCTCGTTTTCTTGAGGAACACCTCCGAATAAAGCCGCAGCTATAGCAGTCTTAGGGGTTTTGTGACCAAAAATAGAAGGTGCAATGGAATCCACAATATCTTTGATAATATAGCGACTCTTTCGCACAGTTTCTTTGGCCTCGGCCTCTTCAGCCTCGCTTAGTCTGTCTTGCCCGTCACGACCAGACTTGGTGACAACGTAATTAGCCTCTAGCACAGTGCGGAAAACAGGGAATCCATTGCGAGCATTAAGTGATCCATCATACGCATTTTTATAGATGCCTGTAATTTCCACATCGTCACCAGGTTTGGCACTATCGATCAAATCCCACAGCAAAATTACGTCACGCTGGCGAGGAAGACGACCAGCAGGCACTGATCCGGGGCTTTCCTGGATAGTAATACGTTGGTAGTTGCGGTAAACTGTCTTTTCACTATTAAGGATGAACGGTCCATGGCTGCGGCAGTTGTGACAGAAGGTGACTGTAACTTCCTGGTTACTATCTTGAATGAAGGGGCCTAATACTTGACCGCACTTTTTACAGTCAAATTTGACGTATTTAAGCTGAGGGAATACACCAGTGCGGCGAGTAACGACACCTTGTACTCGAACCAAAGTGTTCAAATGCTGCTCCCTGAGGTCGCGCAAGTTAAGAGAGACTGGAAGGTTGGCAATACGAACATGAATCTCGGTATGGATCTGGCGATACATGGGGTAAACCAACTCCACGGCTTGCATAGCGACCAAGTCAAATATTTTCAGAACCTCGGCCGGTGCAGCCACCAGGAAAGTCGTGAGTACAGCCCTTGAAGATGCTAAGTGTTCGTAGTCTACAACAAGGCTTTCAGCGTTGGCCTCACCCAATGCAGTGATGCGTTGACCATAAACACTCTGTCCGTTGGAATCAGTATACTCAACCAAAAAGTTTTTGAACTCCTTAGCGATTGTCAAGCTTACAACCTGTTGGGAGACCCACTCAGCAATACTGCTGGCCTTGACATCTCTAAGTTCATTCAATGAAAGTGGTTTGGTCTGGAAGTCTCCATAGTAGTCCTCTCCATCGTCATCATCGCCATCCTCATTGAAGTCGTCATCTTCCGCTGCAAATCGCTCACGGTGACGTCTGGTAGAAGGCAAAGCATCACGCGCTTGCATGCCTTCCATTTCGTCATCACTGAAAACATCATGACCATCACGGAAATCGCCCAAGAACCTGGTGCTCTGGCCAGAGGAACGACCAGACTGGGTACCACGATCGCGGCGATTGAGGATCTCTTCAACTGCCCTTCGACCAGAAATATCGAGCTCCTCATGGTTGCCTTCATCATCAATCTGCTCATCCATGACGTCGTATCTGTCTTGAACAGCGTCTGGTTCATAATCAAGAGCCATCCTATCACCGAATAGATCAACTCCTTCTTCCTCCTCGGCAGCTTCATCCAGTTGATCGATGTCATCTACTGCAACTAAGCCTTCTTCTCCCTCCTCTACCTCATCTTCTCGGTCGACTTCGTCATACTCGTCCTCATACCCGATATCATGAGAAGGTCGAGGTGGTGGAGAACTGGTCAGCGAACTAGCGGGCGAACTGGGAGGCAAGTCATCACTGGGCGGCAAGTCATTTGTGTCTCTTGCACGTTTTCTAGGGCTCTCGCGAGGTGCCATGAGACGCTAAACAATGTAAATATTAAAGAGTGTTTAGTTTGTATGTTGGTGGTGCCTGTGTGAGTTTAGATTTCTTCGTACCCTTAATTACTTGCATCCTAATTAACGTGCATAACATGAGGATTAGTCACGATCGCGTCCCATATTCCCAGTCAGGGGGTTTGGAGACGACGCGTCCAGGGCACTTGGTGCAGTGTGCTCCCAATCGGGGGGAGGTCGGAAACCCTGGAAACCAGACCTCACATGTAAATCGGAATTGTACGGATAGAGGGTAGTGAACCACACATACGCAATGCAATTTAGACCCACATGAAAAGTAAACAAAGACGTAACAATAAATAAATATGACATAAAATTAGATAATTCAATTCAGCACTGAGTACTCGTATCGCTATTTTGCTGAGAACTCAGCATTGAGATTAAAGAGGATTCATCCATCGGTACCTCTTGGTCCTCGACCAACCCAGCCTCAGACATGCTTAGGTGGACTACACCTGGAACTGCATAGCGGGAGTGATATAAATAAGCTCTGCGATGATTCGTGAATGAGCTAGGCCGAATAAGCATCAACCTAGTATCGACATAGTTGGCAATTACGTATCCGTAGGCAGGTCGCTTTCGGTGCTGGCTAGCTAAACCCGCGTCACCCTCTACGAGTTCAACTTGACGCTCAAATTGATATATTGGGAATCTTTCGTCAGCTTTTCGCTTTGTGTCCCGCACTTGGTTAGTAAAAACAATAGCGCAGTTGAGCTCGGCCGCAATTTTACGCAATCCCAAGTCTGACATGAGAGAATGCTGCTCGTGCTTTTCATTGAACGCAATACCATGGAAGAGCGGTGTTATTGAATCGATTATAATTACTGGAACGTCTGCTTGATTCCGATGACGCAAATATAAATTTAGAAATACTCTGAGTGCGTTTGCAGAATTGATTTTCTGGAACTTTAGTGAATTGATAGTTTCCAAATCGTCATGACTAGCTGCAGCAATATCTTCCATTCTCGCTCTAATGATTTGTGGATTATTTTCTGTCAAAACATATATTGCATTCGGATTGGCAAGAGCTATTTGACAGCATAAACACGTTTTCCCTGCGGCTGAGCTACCAAAAATTTCGGTAACTGACCCTCTTTCTAGCCCCCCACCAAGCATTGCATTCAGACAAGGTATTCCTGTATTAATTTTTACCGATCCATGTGCTAGTGGTTGACATTGCGGAAGATTAAAGGACTGCGTATACGTTTGGCGAAACCTGGATACTTCTGGCTGTGGTCTATTCACTTTCTGAGCGATCTCGCGGTCAGTATATAAATGTATCTCCCATGGTTGGAAATTTGAACGCTCAAATGCATACGCCAACGAAGGAAATTCGTCCATAGAATTCCCTTGGACAGCAAGCTGATCTGTTTACCTTTAGGGTGGTAAATGACACTCGCGTGATAGACTGAGATGACCCTACCCTGAACCAGTGCCTTTTGAACTAACAATCACACCTTCATTAATATTTTGGGGATGATGCCGGAGCAGGAGGTTTCGTTGGAGGAGGTATTAGAGCAACAGAGATATATGGAGACTTATGCTCGACGCAAATTTCCCTACGATCCTAGTGCCTGCACTCTTTACATGGATATTCCTCCTCGACAGTTGCTATTTGCGTGTCTTACTTGTGATCCACTGAATGCAATTTGCTATTCATGTGGCTTGCGATGCCACGCTGATCACAAAATAGTAGAACTCTACACCAAGCGGGCTTTCCGTTGTGACTGCGGTACTACCAGATTTGGCAATAACCCTAGGAAGTGCACTTTGCGATCTACTATCCACGACGATTGGCCCAATGAAGGATTGAATTACTGCCACAATTTTAAGGGCAAATTCTGTGTTTGCAATGAAAGCGTGGATGATGCCAGTTATGGCGAAGGTGCGATGTTTCAGTGTATCCTTGGAACGCGCTGCTCTGAGGATTGGTTCCATGCTCGATGCATTGTAAATATAAGTCGTGAGGAAGAAATACAAAGACAGCAAAACACAACAATCTACAGTAATGACGATGATAACGACGACAATGATAACGACGACAATGAAAACGATATTCTTTCCGGTTCTGATGATAGTATGTACGAGTCCGGTGACGAGCTCGACTCGGTTTTTCCTGAATTACCTGCTAATTTTGGTGCTTTGATATGCCCCAAATGTGCCAAGGATGTTCCTAAACTAAACACAGCAGATATCATTTTAGCGGAAGTTAATGGATATCTTTTCCTCAGAGAGGACTACGGAGAGAGGATTAAGCAATCGCCTTTATTGCGTTCACTTCTTTTTGAGTTCCCCTTTTTAGGCGGCACTGAGCCCAGCTATACCCCCGAGCGGGATACTGATGATAGTACAATGCTGGAGGCTGGTGGGCAAGCACTTAGCCAGCTGCCGCACGAGAATGTAGTAGAGGGAATGCAGAAGTTCAATGCCATGCAGGACGATTTGGTTAATTATGTGAAGCAGATTGCTGGGGCGGGCAGAGCAATCACAAAAGCAGACGTCGAGTCTTTTTTCAAAGATAGAATGTAGTGTTATATCTCTCTGAATACATATAAATTTATGATCTATATACAGATATTTGCATTTAAGTAAAAAAGATTTCTTTTTATTTTTGGTATTTCAATAAGGAAATTCAATCGATGTTAGTGACAACACTCTTGAGAACGGTGTAGTCCTCGAAACCGTAATTGGAATTCTCACGACCGAAGCCCGACTCCTTAACACCACCGAAAGGTAAAGCAACCTCGGTGATGGCACCGGTGTTGACACCAACCATACCGGTTTCCAGAGCCTCGGAAACCTTGTTAGCCCTGCTAATGTTCGAGGTGTAGAAGTAAGCAGCCAAACCGGCGCGGTTGTCGTTGGCCCAATTGATGGCTTCCTCGTCAGTGGAGAACTTGGCGACAGCAGCAAGAGGACCGAAAGTTTCCTCACGGAATACTAATGCGGAGTTGGGGTCCAAATCAGCCACCAAAGTAGGCTCATAGAACAACGGGCCCAAATCAGCGCGCTCCTTACCGCCAATTACCAGCCTGCCCGACTTACGAGCGTCAGCGACATGCTCCTGGACCTTGCTCAAGCTGCGCTCGTTGATCAAAGGGCCCTGAGTGCTACCCTCGTCCAAAGAGTGACCAGGCTTCAGCTTTGAGATGGCTTCACCGAATTTAGTGACGAACTCGTCGTAAATGCCCTCCTGCACGAAGAAGCGATTAGCACAAACGCATGTCTGGCCAGAACCACGGAACTTCGAAGCCATGGCACCAGCAACAGCCTTTTCAACATCAGCATCATCGAAAATAATGAAAGGAGCATTTCCTCCGAGCTCAAAGCTGACCTTCTTGACAGTAGAAGCACTCTGCTCCATTAACAACTTACCAATGCCGGTGCTACCGGTAAATGAGATCTTTGCCACCTTGGGGTTCTTTGTGAGCTCAAGACCGACGTCCTTAATGTGACCCTTAGTGGTGATAACGTTTAGCGCGCCAGCAGGAATACCAGCTTCAAGACCAAGCGCAATGAGCGCCAATGCGGTGAGCGGGGTATCTTCAGCGGGCTTAATAACGGTGGTGCAGCCAGATCCAATAGCAGCACCAGCCTTTCTGGCCAGCATGAGAGCGGGGAAGTTCCAGGGAGTGACAATTCCAGCAACACCTACGGGCTGGCGAACGCTGGTGATACGAATATTGGGGTGTTGCGAAGGGAAAACGGCACCCTGAACATGAGGAGCCAATTCAGCGAACCATTCGAAGGTGCCAGCACTCATGAGAACCTCACCTTTGGCCTCCGCGAAGGGCTTTCCATTCTCAAACGCGACTAAGCGAGCAAGATCGTCGGCATTGTCCTTGACAAGAACACCCCATTTCTTCAACAAGTCACTGCGATGACGAGGTGTGGTAGTCTTAAACGTCTGAAATGTGGAATAAGCCGCATCAATGGCCTCCTCAGTGTCAGCCTTGGTACCATCCGCCACATTGGTGAGTAGAGCCGAGGTAGCGGGATCGTAGACTGGGAAGGTGGCGGCAGCAGCCTTCCATTGACCGTTAATCAAAAGCTTGTTAAGCAACAAGTCCTTTCTAGTGAGCTTCAAAGCCTTTTCAGCAATAGTCATCACTACTTAATTTCAGGTGGAAATGTAAGAGAGGGTAGGGGGTATATATATGTACTAACGCACTCGGGGCAGGGTCGCTTATCGTTGCTGCTTTTGACGAGGGTTCACTGGCCTCTAAAGCGGGGAGGAAGAAGGGCTATGCGTGACTGACCGTGACCGGGAGATACGGTCACACCCCAAAACGGGAATAAAAGTCAGAACTATTTTTACCTCCTGACGTGTGCAGAACAGATGTTGTTTGGCTAGAACTGGCAAAGTTTTAAATATTTTCAATATGCAAGCGATACTTTAACTGCGTTTTTTAACTTTTAATAATTGCTGGTGCATAATAAATACTGTGGTTGTTATACACAATATATAATAATAGTGCATGAGCCCGTCATATACATGTCTATGGATATAAATTGACAAATTATCAAATAGTCTAGCCTAAATTGCGGACGGTAACCATGTTTCCACCCTTCTCCGCAGAATATACTGCAGCTGCAATGGCTGCATAATGAGCGAATGCCTTTCGGGGAGTACTGACAAGTCTGGATGTATTACCATCCTTCAACACCTCGGCCCAGTTTGCAAACTCAGCGAGAACACCATTGATCTCATCGTCTGGCAAATTGAACTCGGACTCTTTGATGTCAGTGCTGTCTTTGCCTTCATAAAGGGTGATCTTTCCCTCAAAGCCTTTCTTCTCATACAAAAGGCTACCATCAGTTCCAAAAATTTCAAACCTGAGTGTGGGACGACTTGCAGCACTGTAGCGTGACTGGGTGTATGTGCCAAATGTTTTACCGTCGCTCATATTAAATAATGCAGAAAGAGAGTCCACAGTGCCGCTTTGGGGCTTCGATTGAAGAGTTCTGGCACTAACACTACCCACTGGACCCAAAACTTCCGTGATTAGACCCAAATCATGCACACCACCATCGCTAATGAATCCACCGATATGTTGGGGAGTTTGGCGCCAGGAGGTGCCATGGTAGGGTGAAAGGCGGAAAGGGCCAGACACTTGAAAGTTAAACATGTGGGGTGATCCAATACGAGGGAGCAATTCTTTAAGCTTTATAGTACCATGATGGTAGCACCAGTTCTCCAAAACCATGACGGGGACTTCGCTGGACTCTGCTAGTTTGACAATTTCGGCCGCATCATCTAGCGATGCAGCGATGGGCTTCTCGAAACAGATTGGCTTGTTAGCGGCAACCGATTTCTTTACAATTTCGAGATTTTGCTCCACAGGAAGCAATGCATCGATAGTGTCAATATCACTATCGTTTAGAAGCTCATCAACGCTGCTAAAAACCTTGACATTGGTATTTGCGGTCTCAGCAAAGGTCTCTGCCTTCGCAGTAGTGCGGTTATAGCAACCAACTATCTCAAGATCAGTATTCTTTTCAATAGCAGGAAGGTGGCTTCTGGTTGCAAAGATTCCTGTGCCAATGACTCCGATTCTATATACCATGTTTGTTTCTGTGGGGGGGGGGCTGATCCGGGGTAAAGCGGTTTGCGGAAAGGGTACTTCCACTCTCCGCAGCTCTCTCTGCTCTTGTAGTTACATCACTCCACAAGAAGGAAAACTCACGGAACACCAATCAACATAAAACATCTAATTAGTAGATGCGTATATAACAAATTTTAAGGCAGTCTGGTCGATATGCATTGAACTTAATTATACATATATATACATATTTACATTAATGGCGTGGATTGTATATACTGCCTTACCTTTAACAAGTACACGATACGGTGTATATTTAGCGTCGTATGCATCTGGCTAGGTACGCGGCTTCAGGTAACGGCGGTTCTCAACAAAAGACTATTTCAAGGCTGATGTCCAGCTACAAGCAATTCCCTCCTATACAAGATGATCAATTCACTTCCAAACCAGGTCCTCTTTTAGTGCAGTGGATCAATGATGCGAAATCTGCCGGTGTTCCTCTCCCCACTGTAGCGAGCTTGGCATCTGCATCCGTGCCAGGTGGAAGAGTGTCTAGCAGAATGCTCAATTTTCAGAACATACAGTCCAATGGTGAAATTACTGCTTATTCTGATTTTGCTACGAGCCGCAAAGCACATGATTTAAAAACTAATAACAAAGTTGCTGTGACGTTCTATTGGCAGCAGGTGAATCGTAGCGTTCGCATGGAAGGAACTGTTAAATACTTGAGTGAAGAAGATGCTGAAAAGTATTTCAAAACAAGAACAAAAGATTTTCAGGCTAGTGTATTGCTAGGTTCGCAAAGCCACCCATTCACTGAAGGTAGGGACGCACTTGTCAAGAAGTTTGCTGAGCTACAAAGCAAGCCAGAGAGTGAGCTCCATGCACCAAAGTTTTGGTATGGTGCTACTGTCGTACCTGACTGGTTTGAATTTTGGCAAGGGAACCCTGATCGTGTTAGTGACCGAATCGAGTTCACTTTGGAAGAAGAGAACAATGAATGGAAAGTCCAGAGGCTTACTCCTTGAGTTGATTTATATACATCCATATTTAATTTTAAGTGAGCTACAAGTCAGTTGTATTCAAACGGTTAAAAATTCTTATGATTGAGTTTCATCAATCTCACGACCATTTGTCACCTCATCCTCGTGGACATCACCGGAGTCTGCATCAGTTTGTATTTCCTCTAGAATAAATGCTTGGGGAGAAATCTTTCCTTTTAAACAATCTGATATTGCTCGGCTTAATTTTAACAGTGCTCTACGAGATTCTATGGTCTCTTCGAATTCCGCAGATTTGGACTGTGCTGCGTTTAGAATTTCAGGCGCTAATCCAGCCAAACGGGCCACATTGATACCATAAGATCGCGATGCTGCGTGTGGAACAATATCGTATAAGAATGTAACTTCGTCATCCGTTTCTGCGCAGTCCATTGACCAGTTTTGTACCAATCCAGGGGCAAAACTTTTGGAAATTTCACATAGCCACTGATAATGAGTGATGAAGAGCGTAAAGCTCTTGTTATTCTCAATCATATAATGCAAAACGGCATTTGCAATTGCTACTCCATCCATTGTGCTTGTACCTCTTCCAACTTCATCGAGAATTACCAGAGAGCGGGGACTTGCCTTGGCCAAAATAGAAGAACACTCTTTCAACTCCACCATAAAAGTTGATTCACCACGAAGTAGATTGTCAAATGCACCCATACGAGTATATATGGCATCCATAATTGAGATCCGCGCGCTGCTAGCTGGGATATAACATCCAATCTGGGCCATGATAACCAGAAGGGCAACCTGCCGCACAAATGAAGATTTTCCTCCCATGTTTGCACCTGTTATGATCATTACTCGATTTTTTGTGGCGTACATGTTGGTGGAATTAGGAACATAATTAGAAAGCATGAGTTGTTCTAACATGGGATGTCTACCATCAGTAATTTCCAAACAAGGCTGATCCACTAGGTCTGGTTTTACATAGTTTGGACGTGAGGAAACGAGCGCAAGGGAGCTCAGGCAATCGAGTTCGCCTATAGCATTTACACATTCACGTAGTGCATCAAAGTGCTTTTGAGCAATCATTTGAACGAACAAGTCATACACGTTTTGTGCCAGCAAGTCTTCAGTTTCAAGTAAAGGTTTTAGCACTTTTGTTTTTTCTAAGCTCACTGGGGACCAAAAGCGAACTTCGGTGGTAATTGCGCCTTGCCTTCTCCAGCTTGTTGGCACCTTGGATGCATCTTTTTTGGGGATGCCAATGACAAATGTATCTTCCTCTCCCATAGCATTGACATGCTTAAGTGATATTCCCAATTTTTGAGATTCTTCTGCCAAGTATGCATCAAAAGAGTGACGACATTGTGAAATCTGTAGCTTGGTCTCCTTAAGTTCCTTAAAGGTTGAGTTCAACTCAATAGTGATATCACTCTCATCAGCATTATCTTCAGACTGGGCAATATTATGATCCAAGAAGTAATGTTGATCAAAGAACACCGTAACATCCACGGAATTGTCACGCGAATTACGGACTTTTGCACTATCAATTCGCGCCAATAGTGGAGTGACAATATCACGCAAGGGATTTAATTTAGACAAGGCACGTTGCAAGGTGGGACTAGAGATTTTAGCAGCATTCAATTGCGGCTCAGTGATACTGTGTACGATTAAGTTGAAAAAATAGAGATACCAATAGAGCTGTTTGGGCTGTATACGATTGTGATATACCTGTAGAGTATAACGTTCGAGATCTGGCAACCGCTTCATCGCAGCTTGGAGGCTTTGCAACATAGTAAGCTTATTATCCTCCGCAAACATTATTTCCTCCATTGCTTCAACCCGCTCAGCTAAAAGCTCTCTATCTAAGAGCGGTTTTCCGATCCAGCTCCGCAAAAGCCTTTTGCCAAACGGAGTCACTGTATTGTCAAGTACCCAAAATAGAGATCCCATGGGTTCCTTAGTAGTTTGATTTTCGAAAATTTCCAGTGAGTTAAGTGTATCTCCATTTAGGAACATGTAACTCTGAAGAGAAAAAGGCTTTGCTTTTAGAGACAATGCACTGGTAAGGTTAAATTCTGACAGGTACTGTCGCAAAGCCGCCCAACATTTAGTTAGTGGTTCTGATTCAGTAGGCGTGCTCTGTGAGGAAGAATGATCCCCGCAATCGAGGAGGTTAACATTCACCACACGGATATCCAAAGCTTGAATTATTCGCTTAGCAATGCCCTCAACAGATCCTACAATGAGAATTTCACTTGGTTGAATGTGCATCAACCTTGTCTCTAACTCCATGCCGGCTTCACTACTATCGAATTCATCGTACACCGCATCACCTGTGGCAGGTTGGCAAGCAACCAAAGCTATACCACGAGAACTTTGATAAATCGCAAGAATATGGCCTGATACTGGACTAGTAGAAGTAAGCTCTTCAACCATTGTACCCTTGGTGTATGTATTAGTGACTTGCCGCTTGAATGGTCCGCGCTTGTTACTACTCTGTGATTTCAATGCTGATGTCTCAAGTTGTTTAGCCACAGACACTTTAAGCCCTTGCATAACCAGCTTTTCGACATAGAACGGTAGCCGTTCGAGTGGAAAAGTTAGACTAGCAAATCTGTCGTAAAGACCATCTTCAGCATCATTCTGTGGTTCTAAGCTTCTCCAGCCTGAGATTGGGGACCTACCGAGAAATCGAGCAACCCGATATGCATCTTCCCCTAATATTTGGTATTTATACCCATTTTGAACCATGAGGATTGCCTCTTGATTTTCCTTCTTTAGCTCAATAAATTGCAAGTCATAAGGTTTCATTTCCCTGCGAAGCGATTTAACGGGCTTTGTACCCAGAAAGTGATGTCTAAATTTACGTTGGTATTCGGCGTCTATTGAATTGACCGATTCAGTATGAGACTTACGCTCATACAACTTCAGTGCGCCTTTGCCAGCTCGCGACGGCGCTGGCGGTTCAGATTCATGTGGGATAATGGGTTTAACTTCTGTCTCCGCAGAAGAATCCGTTTCTGATTTAGCTAATTTATTTGCCGCTGAATCTATCTCAGATAGAGATTTTCTCTTTTTCGGTGTGAAAAAGCTAGTGATTGAGCGCTGATCCGGCATTCGCGAACGCGCGCTTGCAAAACAAACGAGCCTGATGTTCCTTACCCTTAATGGGTTCCAAGGCAAATTGTGAACCAAATATGTCAATACGGATATATTCATTTGTATTATATATCATCTATATTGCAAAAGAGGCACACACAGGTATATATGCTTATCATTATGTATTTATAAATTCGTTATCATAACTAGCTGCACTCAAATCGGAACCTGGTTCTGTACATTGCGTTCTTTCTCCTCTTTCTCTTGCAGTTCAGGCCAGGCAGCGTTAATCTTAGTGGCATCCACAGAGCCAAAAACGATATCAAACACGTCCTGGAAGTGCTTAACCGGAATAGGGTTCAGACCGGCCTTCACTTGCTCTGGTAGGTCTTCCCACTCTGCGATGTTATCGTAAGGGAAAATGATAGTCTTAGCACCCGCAGTCTTAGCGGCAACAGACTTTTCCCTTAGACCGCCAATCTGGAGAACCTTACCGGTTAGAGTAATTTCACCAGTCATAGCAACTTCATTGTGCATCGGCATATCCATTGCCAGCGACACCAAAGAAGTAACAATGGTGATACCAGCGCTAGGGCCATCCTTCTTGAGGGCACCCTCAGGGAAATGGGTATGCACCACTGCATGATCTAAGAAGCGGTTGCGAGGGAACTTACGGGTCATGAACATTCTAGCAAAGCTGTACGCAATAGAAGTACTCTCTCCCATGACGTCACCGAGCTGACCAGTACGGGTGAAGCGCGGCTTTGACTTGCTACTCAACGGCTCCTGAAGAACAGACTCAATGAAGAGAGGCATTCCGCCGGCAGGAGACCAACCAAGACCCATCGAAACACCCACGGGAAGCACTTCGTAGAGTCGGTCCGAGTTGTGCACGGGCGGGCCCATATACTTACCAAGATCACCGGTGTTGATGTTCAGCTCAAACTTGCCGACCTTCTCATGCAAGGGCTCTTCGGTGTTAGCATCCTCAAGAGTGGATGCCTTTGCATCTTCTTCAACCGCACGCTGAGCTTCCTTAGCAGAGTCAACCGCACCCTCCTGAGAAGCAGAAACCTCGGCTTCGCTGGTCTTAGCTTGTGCAGAACCAGGAGAGGAAGGGGAAGCCCCGCCTTCGACTGAAGCCTTGGGGGAGCCCTCACTAGAACCACTAGTACTCTCATTGTGGCTCACCAAGCCGATGGCAATCTTGCGGAAAATTTTCTCCAAGTGCTTAGAAAGACCACGCACACCCGCCTCACGAGTATACTTTCTGATGAGGTAGTGAAGAGCATCGCGCTCGATTTCCACTCGGGCAGACGAAAGGCCCGCCTCGCGCTGAGTCTTGGGCATCAAGTACGAGGACGCAATTTCAACCTTTTCCTCAGGAAGATAACCCGGGACGTTAATGATCTCCATACGGTCCATAAGGGGCGCAGGGATGTTTTCAAGGTAATTAGCAGTACAAAGGAACAATACGCGCGATAAGTCGATTGGTGTCTCCAAGTAAGTATCCTGGAAATTCTTATTCTGTTCGGGATCAAGTACTTCGAGCAGAGCGGCACTAGGTGATCCATGCGCACCGCCGTGTCCAAGCTTATCAATCTCATCAATGAGAATTACTGGGTTCTGACTCTGTGTCTTCTTTAGTGCCTGTACCACGCGACCGGGCATAGCTGCCACGTAGGTACGGCGGTGACCCTTGATCTCGCTAGCGTCATGCATACCACCAACAGAGAACCGTTCAAATTTACGGTTGAGTGCCTCGGCTACGCTCTTGGCAATGGAAGTCTTACCTACACCAGGTGGACCAGCCAAACAGACGATCTTACCGTCGATAGTACCATTGAGTTTACCAACAGCCAAGAATTCGAGAATGCGGTCTTTAACATCCTGCATACCGTAGTGAGAGGCATCTAAAAGACGAGCTGCTTCCTTGAGGTCGAACCTGTCGTTGGTGAACTTTCCCCATGGCAACGACGATAGCCAGTCAAGGTACGACCTAACGGTATTGTACTCACCCGAGGTAGGCTCAAGACTACGGAATTTGTTGAGCTCCTCGTTGAATACCTTCTTAACTTCCTCAGGCATCTCAACCTTTGCAACTCTTTCGAGGAACTTGTCGGCACTCTTCGACTTGTCGTCACCATCAATGCCTAGTTCCTTCTTGATGTAGCGCAAGTACTCGTGGAGAATCATCTCACGATTGCGCAGGTCAGTTTGATTCTGGCTGTAGCGTGCAATGCCGTCCTGTACCCTCAAATACATCACCTCCTTAGAAGCGAGCTCGTACACGAGTTGCAAACGTTTGAGGACGTTGCTCTCACTAAGGATACGCTGGAGAGCCTCATTCTGGGGCAATAGCGAAGCAGTGAAGTCAGCGAGGAAGTCAGGCTGAGTGAAAACGCCTCCGGGGCTCTGAGGTACCAGTGTACTGAATTCATCGATGAGACGCTTGACGCCACTGCTGCCAGTAGAAAGCTCGTGCAGCAGGTCAATGATACGCACGCAAAGCCTCTGAATCTCGTCGTTGTTCACTGCATAAGGCTCATTGGGCACAGCAGAAACATTCTTCATATACTGCACTGAGACCTGGTCGAGTGCACGCTCACTTTCGTCGATGTGGTGGTTGATGCCAGACTTCTCACTTCCACTACCATTGCTGATACTGCTGTCTTCTTTGCTATTGGTGGAGACATCAGTGGCATCGCGTCGCTCCAATGGCACCTTCACATTCTCGACCAGCTCACCAATGCGAGCCCGGAACATGGGGAATACGGCAGCGTGAGCACTGTACTTGTCAGATTGCGGAGCCCGGCTGATGGAAATGTTGTCCAGCAAACACACACAGCCGATTTCGTGCACGTCGTCGAGGTTTGTCACAAGCTGCGCCATTTTGATAGGCACGCGGCTCATCACCGCCAGCACCCGGTGGTTCCAGTTCGGGGTCTCATTAAGGCGCTTGAGAACCCCCATGAGGTGGGAATCAGTGGTGACCAAATAGTTACTGGTACCGGGGTAGACAGGGCGAAATGGCAGCTGGATGGGCAACAGCCTTTCATTCTTGGATATCGGCGGCGCATCACCGTCATTCTCCTCAAACTCTTTGGGGTTGAACATGTTCGAGCGTTTCGCACTGTTGGCACTATCAGCAGCGCGGCCCAGAAGCGCACGGCGCTTGGACTCCACGCTCTCGGGTTCCCAGGAGGAACGGGAGTCAGCCTCCGTCTTGTCGCCTTTCTTGCCCTTGGTCTTAGCATCAGGTTCACTCTTTGCATCAGTTTTGTCGGTTTTGTCGGACTTTGAAGGTTTCGACTCAGCCTTAGAAGAAGATTTAGAGGCAGCCTTGACATCTTCTTCATGTTCCTCCTCTTCTTTGGCTTCGTTTTTGTTGCTCTTGGGGTCCTTGGACTGCTTAGACTCCTTGGGGTCCTTGGGATCCTTAGGGTCTCGGCCATCCTTGCTATCTTTCAGTAACCTGGGAGCAACATGAAAATAGCGGGGACTATTCCGCGGTGTAAAATGGGTATTTGCGGGTTTAACGGCTCTCGCCGCCAAAGCGGAACCACGAAACGCCACTCTACACAGATTCATTCGTGAGTATCAGTTAACGATGATTTCGGGCTAGGGTGAACCTATATCCACCGGCCGCCACTACCCACAACGGTAGTGAACCCCACCTCAAGAGTAAGTAATAAAACAGTCGTCTATAATTGAATTTGCTATTAAAATTGGATTTACTGGTGAAATAAATGCACTAATTAACTTCTAATGTGATAAATAGCTACCACAAACGGGTGTGATTAGACTTCTTATGACATATCTGAGCGAGCGTCGTAGCACAGTACTGGAGCCTGCCAATATCGGCTCGACGCTTCCGGGTCCCAAATTATAGGCCCCTTAATCGGTTTGCGGAACTCTGGCGCAGAAGTATCGATTGAGCAAAGATTTTGTAGTGTTCTCACCGTCTGTTGGGAGGAATCAGAAAATAGCGATCCAGCGCTGTCTTTCTTTGGTCCATTCATTAAAGGTGGTGCGTTCCACAAATCAGCAAAATTCGATAACCACGGGTGTTTCTTGATATCTGCGAGCGATAAACGTTTTGTAGGATCTCTTTGGAGCATCCCTGAAATCAAGTCCCTCAATTGCGAGTCAATGAAATCTGGAAGCACAAGAGGGGCAGTTTGGATGTGGATATATTGTTCGGAAATTTCCATATTCGTGGTTTTCCCGAACTTCTCATCATCAAATGGAAGATAACCAACAACCATAGTGTAAAGAGTTACCCCCAATGCCCAAATATCAGCTTTACATCCATCGTAAGCGGCGTTGGTCAGCATGACTTCGGGTGCACAATAAGTAACCGACCCACATACACTCGTTATAAATGGGAATCCTTGGCGCTTGAAACACTCACCCATTTCAAAATCAGTTAGTATAATATTTCCAGATTTCGAAATTAAAATATTCTCCGGCTTGATATCATGATGAATAAAAGAGTTGGTGTGAAGCAGGTCCAATGCACTCACTAGCTGTGCAAGCCATCTTTGATGCTGCTCCACCCGAGTAATACGACCATTGAGCCGCAAGAATTGGAACAAATCACCGCCTCTAGCCCATTGCATCACTAAACCGAGATACTCACCAGAAATTATGGCTTCTTCGATGCAGATAATATGGGGATGTTGGTATAAATCAAGTGCACTAAGCTCTTGGTCAAGCTTTCCAATGTATTCTTCATCAATCACACGAAGGGGAATAAGTTTTACGGCATATGGAAATCCCTGCCGCCATGAGAGCCTCACTTCACAATTCCTGCCCTTGCCTATTAGCCGATCGAGTGAATACTCACCGATAGACTGTAGTTGTGGTTTACTTAATTTCTGCCATTTGGACTTTCGCTCGTCCATGATTACAGAAGTAGGAATATGTTTTGAAAGAGCTTTCGCGAGTGCATCGATACATAGAGATAATTCATCCGTACGAGATGTGGAAATATTAAAATTGATTTGCTTCATTCAATGTCTCCAGAGTAGATTTGTACAGCTCTAGAGCAAAATGTTATCCTCAAAATATTATTATCCGATGGATTGGAATTTCTTATAGGGGAAGGGGGGAAGATGGAATAGAAAGTTCACCTTAGGATCATCAGTCTGATTAGGCTTCAGTTTTAAATATAGGATAGAGGGTAGATCCTTGGGCTGTGGTGGAACGAGCGAGGGCTGAGGAGATATTCTTGCACGGGTAAGTGTAAGAAAAGCACACGGTTTGATATGTAGTACAAAGTAATTTTTGAATATCTAGAGAATACATTTTGCTGATGACAGAAATACTTTGATTCACTATTTTATTTTACAAGAGAAAGTAACAAATGTTTCGCTACTTCCGTGTAATATTTGACATTATTTATTTTTCACAACTGTGTACGAGTTAGGGTTTTCGTACCTAACCATTGTTTAGTATCAACTAAAAGTTACTGAGGGAGGGGGATAAATCCGAGTATGGAGGTCTTAGAAGTATAAAGGTTAATTGTATAGATTGAGAAACTTTTAGATGAATTGAAAAATTCAATTTTTTCGTATAGTTCATGTATATATTTCTTTCTATACACTTTAATCTAGTTACTCGTTTCATAGCAAACTGACTATTTTTGGTTCATTTCCATTAGGGTATTTACATCCCATAACGTCATTGCAAACATAGCCTCCTGAGCCCCCTGACAGCTGTACACTGTTTCGGAATAGATGGGATAAGGTATTCGATAACTCTAAAGAGCTTTTCTTTCATACGTGTTAAACAACGATAAAAAATGATTTCTGCGTAAAAAAAAAATTAAGAATAGCTACTTTTAGAAATATGAGTTTTATCTCGGGGTAAAACCTCTCGAGCCATAAAAATAGGGGATTTAGTTTGAGATCTAGTTTGAGAACCAGCTTTATTGAACATCTCTTAGAACAAATTCCGATATATTCTCATACATGACCCTTAGCAACTGCTTCTATTGTCATAAAATATGATATTTTAAATTATATGGTCTAGTTATGTACAATCAGGTCATCGGCAATGCTAAAAACACTTAATTCTCCGTTAAGAAGCTTGGTATTGATAAATTTGACAGCAACGTCACTACCACGCTCGAGCGTTAGTGCACCAACAATAGCATTTATAGCCTTGGCTTTCACGAGCGGACTGGAGTTAGCGTGGGCGTTCTTGTAGAATATGGACGATTCAAGGCCGGCCTTGTCGCACACAGCAGAAAGAACCGGAGTCGAGGCAAGTATATCAACTGCATTAGATGAAATGTTAAAATTTTGGCCATTAACGGCGAACTGGTCGTTCTGAGCTACTCCTTCAGAGGCAGCTGCGCGGAAGGCTTGTAGTCTAATGAGCTGCTGACCAAGGATAGCCAGTTTGTCATTATATGGTACCTTTCCGTGAGCAAACGATTTGTGAACCAGAATCTGGAGCAAGAGATTGTCGGGCAATGAGAATTCCTGGCCTAAGAGAGCCTTCAGGGGCTCCAAGGTAGCCTGGTTCCCGGGGTAACGTACACCACTGGGGGATACCATGTACTCCTCGGGATCCTTCTTGAGTCCACGACCTGGTGATGCTTCTTTAGAGACATACGCAAGGAATCGCGCGCTAGATGGCACTACTCTCGGTGATGAAACGGCCAACTTTTTCCAAACACTCAACATCTACCGATCCAAATTTTTCAGGGTAGGTTTCGCAGGTTAGGTGTATACCAGGCCAGAGTCGAACATGAGATGTTGTTGGTAACTAAGAGTACAAACTCCTCTTCATCCTATTTGTCTGTATCAATTATTAGCTAGGTTTCTTTTTTAAAAAAATGCAAGGAAAATATTTAAAATAGATTATGTAGCAGTTTACCATCAAATGATACACCTTGAGACATAGTCAGTGTGAACTTACTTGGTGTCTACATTGAAGTGGTGTGAGGGATGTTAAGGGTGTGCTGGTGCTGGTGCTGGTGTGAAATTTATTCTAGGGTAAAATCAAAATCAAGACCTCTCTGGTGCGAAAAACAGTACAGACTAGTTTGCATGGATTTATTCAAATTGCTCTCTCGTGGAGCAAATATTCATCAAAAGCAGAAGCAAGAATTAGCAAAATTCACCGGAAGAACAGAAAAAAATGCAGACGCACAAGACATTGACCAAAGAATGGATTTCTTTGCCTCGGGATCCAAGAAGAAAAAGCCTGATTCTTCACAATCCGAGACCCCAGTTAATCATATATTGAAGATCACCAATGCCGAACAGGCTGCTGAATACCGACGACTAAACAAAACTAAGGTTACAGGTGAACCACCTCTTCCAATTGCGTCTTTTGACGACCTCACTAGCCGCTACGAGCTCAACTCCAAACTGCGGCGCAATCTTGAAAAAATGGGATTCAATTTGCCAACTGCCATTCAATCTGAGGCAATCCCAATTCTCCTGGAAGAACACGATTTGCTGGCCGTAGCCCCCACAGGTTCGGGTAAGACCCTCGCATTTGTAACCCCAGTGGTGCAGTCCCTGATTTCTAATTATCCTCGTCACAAAGCATCTAAGCAGCAGAGAAAGGGACCTGTAGCTCTGATCGTATCTCCTACCAGAGAATTGGCTGCCCAGATTTACGAAGTAGCTGCCCAACTAAGCAAAGGTAATGATCTCTCGGTCGCAATTCTTAACAAAAAGCAGTTGGCCAAAATGCGCAATAATAATGCTGGTGGCAAAACAAATCCTGATATATTGATAAGCACACCCCTTCGCTTAATTGAAGCCCAGAAAGAACAACTATTAACCCTCGACTCCGCAGAATGGTTGGTCTTAGATGAGGCGGATAAATTGCTTGGTGAAGGATTTGTGGAACAGACCGACGAAATTATAGCCAACTGCACAAACCAGCATGTGGTTAAGGCATTTTTTAGTGCCACAATGCCATCCCATGTTGAAGAACTTGCCAAAACAGTGACTACTGATAAGCTCTGTCGTGTTATTGTTGGACATAAAGAAGGAGCTGCAGAGACTGTCGACCAAAAACTTGTTTACTGTGGCTCTGAGGCTGGTAAGCTCACAGCAATTCGCCAATCTTTGGCCGGTGGGGGTATTGTTCCACCGATTCTCGTTTTTGTGCAGAGTATCCAACGTGCTAAGGCGTTGTTCCACGAGCTCCTTTACGACAAGGTGAATGTAGACGTTATCCACTCTGATCTATCCCAAGCTCAGCGTGAAAGAGTGGTGGATCAATTCAAACAAGGTGATATTTGGGTGCTCATTTGTACAGATGTTCTCGCCCGTGGTATCGACTTTCAAGGCATTAATTTGGTGATCAACTACGACGTTCCTCAAAGCGCCCAGTCTTATGTCCATCGTATTGGCCGTACTGGTCGTGCAGGCCGTCAGGGTCAAGCCGTTACCTACTATACCAACCAGGATATTGAAACACTGAGGCCCATAGTGAATGTCATGAAGCAGAGCGGAGTCGAGGTGAGTGACTGGCTCGTATCAGCTACCACTAGTGGCAAGCCGCCGGTCAAGAACAATAAAAAGAAACATCACAAGCCCGTTAAAAGATCTGATATATCCACTGTACCAAAGATCGTCAAACAACAGAAAAGACAACATCAGGAAATGGTTGAAGCTTCTAAGCGGCGCAAAAACCAGTCCTAATCAGCAATAATATTAACAGGCTTATTTATTAACTGTAATGCAAGTATCATATTTACAACCAATTAACATTTTTTTTTAAGATAGAATGAATAAGAATGCAAGTATTTAAGTTGTTTATATATATCTAAATTGGGAGATGCTGTTACTATTGACACTACTAAGCAGTGTCGTCATGTACAATTGCAAGATCAATTTCATCACTCTCGCTCGAGAGTAACGGACCCATGTAAGTACCCATGATATCAACAAGTCTATCCAAGGAATCATCGGGATTTGGGCCAGACTCCGTCATTGTCAGCGCATCAAACGCGTCAGACTCGTTCATATGTAACAAAGTAGCGTCACCCAACAGCTTGAATTGCTCGAGACTAACTCTGTCACATGTTCCGTAATTTTCCATGCAATTTTCCTCATTGATTGGATCGGTGGGGAAGCAGAACACATGATGAGAACCAGAGAATTTCTCTTTATAATTATCACAGGTTAGATTGAACTCCCATAGTCTCACATTGTCATTGAAAGACCAAGATTCATACTTGGGATCGGCATAGTGTCTATATTCCTTTTTGAGCATTCTTTTATAGTCAGCGGGTATTAATGCAGGATAACCCTCAAACATGGACCTTCTGAGCCGCAAAAGCTGCTTTACGGGATAGTAATGGCGATTCTTACAATTGACCATCGTACGCCCCGGGTTATTGCGAGATAAACCGGTTATATCAATGTACAATCCTGTATCGATGTCAATGAACCTTGCATCAATGACGTTGTTACCATTGCCATTTGAACGATGCGCATAATAAGGATTCACATCAATAAAATACTTGTGGTAGCCCTCTTTAGAATTCTGCACGACCAGCGTGCCATTGAAGTCACGGGCAAACCTATTCAGCTCCTGAATAGGCATTTGAATGTCATGATCGGTATCCCAAGGGAGAGCCAAACCGTTCCAGTAATGACCCAACAAAGATCCATGGGCGTACCAGTAAATGATGCCGGACTCCTCGGCAAATTGCTGCCATGCGCGTCCCACGGCATTTAAACCAGCACGATGCTCATCGTGGGGCAAAATTCCACGGAAAAAGCGCCAATCATAATGACCTCCGTAGCCTATTGGATCGTCCTTAATCCAAACCTCGTGAAAGTGCTTTGGACTGATATCGATCTTAGACAATGCAAGTTTTAAAGAATTATTGTGACTCTGCTCGTTAGAATCGACTGTGATTTGATCCGCATTTTCGTAGGGCCAAGTATACAGTTCAGCAGGGATGCGGGGGAAGATCAACTCGGAGGTAGCCAACTTATCATTAGGCGCCTTCAAGTCATCAGAGAGTGGAGCAGAGAGCTTTTCATATTTCGTCGGTTTCTTGTGACCATACTGACGATGCTGTTTTGCTTTTGAACTTGCAGCTACACTGTACTCCTCGACCGATGCAGTGCGCACACCGTCGCGTAGCACATTCTTTCCCTCCGCATTATTAACAGAAGGGTCATGCAATGCAACAATACGGTATGGAGCTGGCATCTCCGTTTTACAGTACAGCTTTGCCAGCATCGCATTTTCAGGGGGAGGTCCACTTGACTCACGAGGCCAAGCAGGAGTATCCCTGCTGCTCAAAGTGCTCAAGTATGGATAAAGCTTTGAATCCAAATCTTCCTGATAGAAAAGTTCGGTCTTATCCAAGTCCAACCAGTCTGCCCAATCGAAGGTATATGCAGTTCCATTGCGAAGTCTGTTAATTATGGGTGACACATCAATTACATGGTCATAAGAAGTGGCCTCTTCTTCAGAGGCGTCAAAAACATTTTTTGCTCGACCAAAAGCGGATTCTATAATTCGAGAAGAAGCAGTCTCGCTACGATAGAGCCCAATACCAAGGAGCACTAACGCTGCTACAATTACGTAGCGTACAACTAATTTCCTGCGCAACACTGTGAATTTTAATTCCCCTTAGGGTATACTTCCTTCTTTCGAGGTTTTTTTCTGATAATAAAAATAAGTTAACAAAGAGCACTTGTTATTCTTTTGGATTTTTTGAGTATGATGCAATCAATACATAAAAAATGCTAAAAAGTCGTCAAGAAGTCTGATGTACGCGAACCTTCACTGGAATTAGTACCTCTAGATTCTTTCTTGATACTTTTAACGATTAAAAATACAATAGATCAAATTACCAAAAGCAGACTTAACAAGTGTTCCAGTATATCAAAACTGAGTTAGTGATCCTAGGTTTTTAAATAACCTCACTCGTGCAAGCGTAACAAAGAGTGAGGCTTTGTGCAAGGCAAGGTAAGTCAAGGCAAGGGCAGAATTTCGGTGGCTCAAATTATATATATGCAGGGTAAGCTGTAAGACCTTCTCCGTACCCCACAAAAAATTTTGCATTCTGTGATTGGATGGAATAACTTTCCGCGACAGTGTGCATACGCTAAATAGTGAAGTTAGAAATGATAATACTATATATTATATTTGAGGCTCGAAAAGGCTCAATGTGGTTGAATTACATATGATGGATTGGTAGTGACGGATGTACACATCGGAGTTTCTTACTCCGGTTCCCGTGGGTGTCACCGCACTGCATTGTTTACTAGGATCAAGGAATGTACTATGTTTCGAAATCTGATACTTAAACCTAGCATAATTAAAGATAATTCTTTCAGTCAAGTTCTCGTATATGTAAAAGAACATATGATAAAAAATTATTAGCCGAGTATATTAATTTTTAATCATCATTTTGCTAAGTTCTTCTAACATTGCTGTACTGTACGGGTTAGGTTAATTCTTTTAAAACTAGGCGCTATGCTTTGTTCAGCGCATAGCCTTATCGTGAACAACGAGGCTCAGACACAATTGCGCGCTGAGGTTGGGGTTTTACCAATAATGGGCTCGTTTGGGTCGATGACAAACTAATAACTATGGAGATCGCAATAACTTCACGTGATAAGGCTTGTTAACGCGGAAATGCTTAACCTCGAATCCGCATGTATGCATATTCGGGGAAGAGTGACGGAGACTAGGTAGTCTCGAGCCGCGTTGCATGTACGTTCTTTTTTTGGATCACTAGTGAACCGCAATCTTCAGCCTGCCACTATCGCATCAGCCTTTTGTACTAACACATAGAATCCAGATGGTTTTAAAATATTGTACTGGAATACAGTTAATTAGCTTTATAAACGCATAAACTATTTTTTAGAACAAAAAGATTACTCAAATTCGCGCTTTTTGAGCCACTGCTTGAGCATGGCCAACGCCTGTTTGCCCTTATCATGAGGGACCATGTGGCCAGCCCCATAAACTTTCATCCAGTGGAGGTTACCAGCGGACTTAGTTTCACCGGCGGGCTCGCCATCAACCTCCCACACTTTAACTGGTTTAGCATTGAACTCAGCGTGGTGCTCATAACGCAATCGCTCCACTAAGCGGTAAACACCGGGCCACGAGCAGATCCAGTCAAGAGCACCATCATAGAACAACACATCAATACCAGCTTCGAGCATACGAAGCACATCGGGAATCTCACTTCTGGAGTGGTCTTCAGCAGCAGCGAAGTCCGCACCAACTGAGTTAGAGCAGCCCACGAAGTCATCGACATCAGATCCAACAGCCTTGATGACCTCAGGCTGACGGAGGTAGTCCTCGATGCTATCGATCTCAGGGTAGCAACTGTCACCGCACTGATCACTGATGTCATAGGGGTTTCTGCCTGTTTCAAGGTACTTCTCCTCGAGCTGAGCACAGTAGAGCGAAGCACCACCACAAGTGAGGAAGTTCTGGTCAGAATCGTAACATAAGTACATCAATCGCTCACAGTTAGGAACTTTCTCATAGAGTGAATAACACTCCTCATCGCTATAGATGCTAGGATATCCACCATCACCACAAGCCATGGCGACTGAACTGAAAGCCTGGATAGCAGGATCGGTGATGGGGTTACCAATCAAAGCAGAGCTCAAGTTGAATGTGCGCTCTGGGTGATTAAGAATAGCACCGCCAATGGCAGGTAAGTATTTGCCGGCATAGCTCTCACCACTGATGTGGAACGGCAATCCGGCGTACTGAGGTAGTGCATCAAACAAGATCTCGAGGAAAGAGTAAACATCCTCGCCAGCCACTGTAGATTCACCCACACGCTGACTGCTGTAAGAGTAACCCACATTGACCGGCTGGTCCAAAAAGATAACGGTAGCAGCCTCGTTCCAAGAGTAAGGGTTACGCTCCATGGTGAGGTTCTTGGTGATCATCGAGGGGCCCAATTCGAAGAACTCACCAGTAGAAGAGGAGCATCCTGGGCCACCATTGATCCACAAAACTACGGGATCTTTTTTAGGGTTGCCCCTGGATTCATAGAGCCAGAAGAAGAAGTGCTTGTCCTCAGATAGCACATCGATGTAACCGCTGTATTGACGGACATCATCGATGCCCAGCTCAGGTCCAGGATCCTTGACACGAAGCTCATAATCAGGGAAATTAACGTGCTTGTGCACGGTGAATCCATCCTTGCGGCTAATTCTGAGAGGAGGAGGCTGCGACCTAACGGGCGAATCCTTCGGCTGGAGAGCAGCCAACACTTTAGCGGGATTCTGTTTGAAAACATCGTCCCAAGCGTGACGGAGAAGCTCAAAGTCAGTGACGGATTTGGTTACCGAATCAGCCAAATCGTCGAAGCTCGCAGGCATGAGCTTGCGGGCGAGGTCGAAACCACTAATACCGTGGGCATTGACATCGCCAAGCACCTGCTGCTCAGCAGCAAGTGCTGCTGTAGGCACAAGAAGCGAAGAAAGAATCATTGTAGAGAGGGAAGGGATAAGTGACCGATTGATCTGTGAAAGGAGAGAGGTTCACTTTACAAATTGCGGTTATATAACCGGGGCAAGGGCATGATAAGATCGATAGGGTACTCGTATCAAGCTGATAATAGTTTTGAAGCCGAATATTTCCGTAATAATCACTTAGATGAGGTCAAATGCTAAAACTGGTGTTCAAAGATTTTTTCCACGTCGGCTTCGACAGTATACACGTTCTATAAAAGCTTATTTCTAACTATCTGCAGGGTAGTGACTCCATTAACATTTACCTAGCCCTCTTATGCGCTGATCCAGTGGTTTTCGGCGCCGATTCCCCAGCTGATACACAGCGAATGATATATTCAGTAGGTTCAACAATGGGTAGAACAAGGAGTATACGTATATAATGCACAAAACCACTGAATAATTAATTGATAAATCAAATTTCTATTTATTTAAAGTTGAAGCTGCGAGGAACTGCCCCCCTCCCCTCCCCTTCGTGCTGCTAACATATATATATTCATGTTCTCTGATAACTTCGATATCAGCACCTCAATAAAACTGTGCAAATTTATAGTCAGGTCCAGTAGTTAATGATCAATATTACTCTTCAGCATCCTCAAGAATGATTCAATCTACTACTTTAAGTTCGAAGGTGAACAGAATATCTTAGCTCATATCGCATATGAGGCTGCGCCTTATCGCAAATAAGTATGGCTAGAAATACTGTTGGAGAAGAGCTGCGAAAAAGACAAAAAAATCACATAAGTGATGGCATTTGCTTTACTGTAATAAACCTAATTTTTTATTTACCAGTGATCAGTATTAGCATTTTATATGAATAGTAACTATGGGCGAGTGGAACGACATTTATATGTAAATGACGGTTGCCGGCGATACGTACGGGGTTCCCCACTAGGATTTATGACGTAATCACAGCATTTTGCCAGTGATTGTGGTCATGAATTATATACATACTTCGAGTGTAATCTTAAAAATATACTATTAATATAAAATAAAAACGTATTTATGAAAAGAATGTAAAAAAATGAGTGAATTCTCATATGTTTTTTTAGCTATACTCTCATGGTGTACAATCCCCAATTCTTTTTTCTCCCCACCTATGTATCGCGTACCCGGTAGGGTAAGGCCGGAATAACACACCTCACCAATTTCGCTTGGTAATCCTCCAACTTGAAAAATACCACGAAATGCTTCGCACGCTCGCTTCCCGCTCGCTCGCCCCGCGTACGTTCAAGCGCTTTGCCAGTGTCACTGTCCGTGATGCCATCAACGAGGGTCTCGCCGAGGAGATGGAGCGTAACGAAAAGGTCTTCCTCATGGGTGAGGAGGTCGGTCAGTACCAGGGTGCCTACAAGGTAACCAGAGGTCTTCTCGACCGTTTCGGCCAGAAGCGTGTTATTGATACTCCCATCACCGAGATGGGTTTCACCGGTTTGTGTGTCGGTGCCGCCATGAACGGCTTGACTCCTGTTTGCGAGTTCATGACCTTCAACTTCGCCATGCAGTCTATCGACCAGATCTTGAACTCTGCCGCCAAGACCCACTACATGAGCGGTGGTACCACTGCCCCCATCAACGTTGTTTTCAGAGGTCCTAACGGTGCTGCTGCTTCTGTTGCTGCCCAGCACTCCCAGGATTACACCTCGTGGTACGGAAGCATTCCTGGCCTCAAGGTGCTTGCCCCCTGGTCTTCTGAGGATGCCAAGGGTATGATCAAGGCTGCTATTCGCGATCCCAACCCCACTGTTGTGTTGGAGAACGAGATGCTTTACGGTGACGCCTTTGACGTCAGTGACTCGTTCAGCAAGCCCGACTTCATCACCCCCATTGGCAAGGCCAAGATCGAGCGCGAGGGCAAGGACGCTACTATCGTTACCTACTCTCGTAATGTCGGTCTTAGTTTGCAGGCTGCTGAGGAGCTCAAGAAGGAACTTGGCGTTGACGTCGAGGTCATCAACTTGCGCACCATCAAGCCCATCGACTTGGAGACCATTGTCGAGTCCGTCAAGAAGACTGGCCGTGCCATCTCTGTCGACTCCAGTTTCCCTGCTTTCGGCTTCGGCTCTGAGCTCTGCGGTTTGATTATGGAGAGCGAGGCCTTCGACTACCTTGACGCCCCTGTTCAGCGCGTCACTGGTGCCGATGTGCCCACTCCTTACGCTCGTGACTTGGAGGCTATGGCTTTCCCTGAGGTCCCTATCATCAAGGGTGCCGTCAAGAAGGCTCTCTACATCGAGTAAAAACAAAACTCTTTTTTTCCTCAAAAAAAAAAAGACAAGATGTGCCTAAATTATAGAATTGTTGGTTGTGACTGTGAACATAGAAACTGGCGCTCCAGCGATACATAATACACTTAATTTTTTAGTTAATATACATCCAATTTAGGAAACAATTTTAATCAACCAACAATATGATACAAACTGAGATGGAATCAAGTAAAATTCAGTGTCTACACCTACGTTCATCCTACCTAGCTATCTATATTCATCCCTTGATGCGTTTACAGTATTCTATCTTCAGCGCTCTTTCCTCCACGACTTGGCAGGTAGACTTTGCAGACGCATCGCCGTCGGTTTTAGGAAATACAGGTATATCAAAATACCAACGCAAACACACACCATGTTCATCACGTAGTAACCATCTCGTACAGTGACACAGTGTTTGCTGCTGTCGCATTTCGACTTGGTGAACCAATCAACTCCTGAAAGTACAATTGCGCGAGGCCACTGCCCGCCAATGTTGCTGAGCGTATTTAGCACCGTCATGTATGTGCCACCAATCTCTGGATCAGCGATTCTGGTGTGGAAGGCTGTAATCGAAACTGATTGTACTGTAGCAAAGAAGTTGGCCAAAACATGTATCACAATGATCATAGCCAAGTACATGGTGCCCACGCCGTTTTTCGGGAATCCCATCACAAGCAGCATCAGTAATACCGCTGTGCCCAATCGCAATACGTACCCCCACAGCCAGGGGTTTAGAGGCCTCGCTCCAGTGGACCACTTAGCTGCATAATATCCAAATATGATCTCGAAGGGGAAATCGATCAGCACGACCAGCGCCAGATCCTCTTTGCTTAATCCCTTCTCAATGAATTTGAGATTAGTTACCGCATCTGCTGCCTGGAATGCCACTTTCGCCACTAAATGTACGCACACAAGGGACTTGATAGAGGGCAAGCGTAGTACATACACCATCTGACTGTACATCTCCTTGACGCTATCGCTAGCATTTCCCTGTTGGCGTGGATCAGGATGCTTACCGAGTATGACAGCAGCAGTAGCGACTAAAAATAGAATTCCACACCAATAGAGGTACTGTGGTAATGTTATAAGGCCCTGTGTTGAGTCAGGTACCGATCGGAAGTACTTGTTGGCAAATTCAGGAGAGCTCAACGACAAAAACACCGTAAAGCTTGTGAAGTATCCTGAGTTAATTCCAATAGTTTGTGCTGTGCTTGCATATGGCAGCGCGCGCTCGCTCAGTATTGTTAACGCCCAGCCATCAACAGCAATATCTTGGGTCGCGCACCCCAGAACTAGCACACCGAATAATAGTGTAATTTCGGGCAGATTTGGGCCAGCATCGCTCATTAAGGAATGAATACGCGCAGCTAAGAAAAACAAAACACAGCAATTGAACATTTGAACCGGAATAATCCAGCTTTTGCGACGCCCAAATTGCTTAAAATAGAACCCATCAACAATGGGGCTCCATAGCAACTTCAAACTGTAAGGAAAAGTAGCAAATGAGAAAAGACCAATCTGGCTATATGACAATCTTTCTTTAAGCAAAAACGGAATGCTTCCAAAGGCCAATCCACAGGGTACACCCTGAACGAAGTAAAGCAGAATCAAAAAGTAGAAGCTCGCACGGTCACGCGGGGACAACGAACTAAGCGCCAGCGCTTCAGGTTCCTCATGCTCGAAAACCGGCAGCGTCATGCTGTCAGAGCCGAGCCTAGGCTGATTCTGCAGCCGCAGCTCATACTCCTCGGAACTCATGTAGGGTTTGGGATAGTGACGCGGTCAAAAAAGTGAGCGTTCCCATTAATAGATTGATTGTCTTTATCCTATATAATGGAATCTTAAAGCACGGCATAAATTTATTCATCAACAAGGATGGTTGAATGGTTTGTATATTTTCACAAGAAGTAACTGATGGCATTTTAAATCTATATTATATATCATCTGCTTGTCCTACTGTGGGGACGATCTATACACTGGTATGTTGGTTCATAGTGCTTTCCGTTCTTTCTCATAATTCTCCGAAATTACCTATAAATGACACCGTGTCTCATTATCGGTTCAAAAAAAAAAATCATTTATTCATTTCTCGATTGCAATCTTGTCGCTGTGCTTATACTTTCACTCAAATGGGAAATTGGGCAAGGGCGTTAATTGTTCGTCGTGTATTTTGTCGTAGCCTCAGGGGTCACTGGGATTACTGGAGCAGGAGAGCTCACACGAGAGGCGCGCTCAGTACTGGGCTCCTCACTGCTAACTGCCAGTTTCGCGAATAACGCTGCAAAAAGAAATCCTGTCACCTTTTCGGGCAATGTGTGGAAGTACACCGAAGTGATGAACAGCATGAACGCCCACAACGTGAGCAGTGCATATACTATGTAATGGGCCCAATTGAGTTTTCGTTGAGATTTAAGTTGTTCAATTGTACTAGGAATAATCTCCAACAGTAGGCACAGACTCGAGAGCACAATCAAGAACACATGCCCACTCGGATCGTGTCCACCCAGCCACAAACCACCAGTTTTGCGGCAAACCATACTAGTTTCAGGGGCATTATTCTGCTTCATTTCGCTGTTCACTGAAGTGTTTAGTACACATTCACCTCCAGTTGTGGTGAAGATGCGGTCCATGAGAGGGGGGCCAAAGAACCATTGGGCGTAGAAAATCCAACAAACTGTGGCTATGATGTATCTTTTAGCCGCCACTACTGTAGATCGGTATTTCTTTCCGAAGTGAGAAGCCCAGAAAACAAGAGTGAACCATAGCCATCCTTGCTTGACAAATACCTTGTTAAGGATGTTACCACGAGTGGCAAAATAGTGCGAGCCTTCACCACCAAAATATTGCAAATGACCTGCAGTACTTCCTAAGAGTACCAGCACCAGGTATCCACCGGCAATGGCCAGCTGCTGCCTAGAGCTTAGAGCGTACATTTTTCACAAGTGTGGAGAGAGCAAGTGGCGCCTTACCCAACCGAGGTAAGGGAGAAATATCGCAACGAGATGATGCAGCTCGGTAACATCAAGCATGACTAGTACACATAAACAGCGCATGTTACTGAATCAAATATACGATAAAGTGAATTCATATCTTTTCTGAAATACAGAATGTGGTGATAGACTAATAAGTAATGAATGGCTACAAATAAGTGAATATCGTACTACTGTCTCCGGATGAAAGGTATGCATAGATATGCATTCATATGTATTCGTATAGTGGGCAAAGAAGTACGACTAACTGCACAAAATTTATATTTATGTATATCGAGTACGAAATATTAAAAGCTACACTGATCTCTAATCTCTAAACGGTACAGCATAATCCGCCGAGGTGTTAATCCACCACGCTGGGAATGTCAAACCTCCCTCTCTGCGTTTGATGGGGTATGCATTTCCTCCAACGTTCATGCCCTAACCCACATCTTGACAATACTGTAGATCGTGAACGGGCACAGAAAGAAGGATTTGGGATGGACTTTCTAGACGATGATCCCACGCTCGCGTTTGGTGACGACGATTTGGGCAATGACAATTTCAATGCTTGGCTAAATTCTCAGCCGCTAGGTCCCCAAGTGAACGGTACCATGGGTATGCCAGCATACTCCCCATCCTCGCAGTCAATGCCGCCCGCAAGCGCCACGCAGGGATCTAACGCGTCTCAGCACAACCAATCTATTTCATCGCAGGATGCAGAGCCCATGTTCCAGCAAATGCCTCCTCAGCAGCACCCTATGCGACGCGCGAATCAGCCGCCTATGAACGGCATGGGCATGAACGGTATGGGCATGAATAGCGGTATGAACCCGGGTAGGGCCAGCAATAATGGTATTGGAATGAACAGTATGAACACAGGAATGAATATGAATGCTGGTCTAAATCCCAGCGTAGGTCCCAACATGAGTCCCCCCAGTATGAGCCCGAGTATGGGTTCCATGGGTCCTAATATGAATCCTAACATGGCTGCTAACATGAATTCAAACATGAGTTCTAACATGAATCCCAATATGAATCCTAGTATGAATTCTAATATGAATTCTAACTTCAACCCAACTATGAACCCAACCATGAACCCAGCCATGAGCCCAACTATGGGCCAAAATGTGAATCAAAACATGAATCCAGGCATGAATCCAAGAGGTGTTAATATGGGCCCGCAGATGTCTCCGAATATGTCTCACCAGCAGCCATTCATGCAGAACCCCACCGGTCCCCCAGGTGTACGTCAAATGAGACCTCCGGTTCGTGCTCCTAGTGCTATGAACACCAGACCTTTGAGTCGTGGTCCTGGGGGTCCTGGAAGTGCTGGCGGATTCACTAATGGCTCTGGTGGTTCTGGTGGAATGTCAATGCATCAGTCTCCAATGCCGCAGTCCCCAGGAATCCCTCCTCAAGGGACACCAATAATGAATGCAGCCGGTATTCCTGCTAAACTCCCAGCTAAGAGGGGACGTAAATCGGTGACTTCACAATCGGTAGGTGATGCTTCAGCTGCGGCTGGTGCAGCTGCGGCTGCAGCTGCAGGAAGGGCTTCTATCGATAAAGGTCCTACTTCTATGCAGCAGATCCAGCAGCAGATGCATTCCTCCCGGGCCGGCTCTATCCCTGCCAGTAGTCCTGGTGGTAATGCTCACGGTCCAGGTGCTTTAAATAGTGCTGCCACTGGCATGATGAGCAACCAGACCACTGCACCCAATAGTGCCTCAAGCAGCACGCCTAATAGTGCAACCACGCCTCTTTTAATCCCCACAGGACTTCCTAGTTCGGGGCAGTTGCACCCGCCAGCTCCACGAAACTTTCCTGATCCTCAAATCGCCCACCAGCTATCAAACCAAGATCTAAGAATAGCTCTTGCTGGTTTGTCGTTGTATACACAGTCGCAGCGTTTCTCCAACGCGAATCCGAAGCTTTCTGATGTGCTTAAGCGAATTGATATGTTCCAGGAGGTTGATCGCCGCAGAATAATCACGAAATTTGAAGCCTCGCGCACTCCCGAAACGTTCGCAGCTACTAATTTACCCCTAGCTAGACTCTTGGCACCAGTGTTCTTCAGAGTGCTTTCAGAGGTCTACTCTCACCTTAACCGCCCCCCAGTTGGTGAATATATTATGCTAAGTGGTCGCAAGGTTCCAGTTCTTTCGCTTTTCCAAGCTGTACAGCAGACTGGTGGGTTTCTTGATGCTTCATTGAGAGCTAAGTGGTTTCAAGTCACTCAAATGATCGGATTTGGGCCAGTGAAAAATGATGAATTGATACTAAATATTATCGGTTTCTATGCAGACCAGTTGCTTCCGTTTGAACTGTATGTATGCCGAAACGACCATATCAAGCGCTCATTGACGACTAAGCTGTTACCCATCTCTCAAGCTAATACTACTTTCCTCCGCAATTTGCAGCTTTATCCACAACAGCCTCCGAACATGCATGGTGTGCCGAACCCGCAGGCCATCCAGCACGACGGAATGCCGGGACCCATCGTGCCGGCTGCTGGTGGTTCACCAGCAGCAGAACAACCTGCTGCTAGTCAAAGACACCCAATGAATCCACAGCTGAACCCTCAGTTGAATCCTCAACTTAGTGCTCGCATGAGCCCTCAGATTAACTCACCAGCAAGTACTCAAGCAGATCCCCAGTTAAACCCTGGTGCAATTGGTACTCCAAGACTGAGCCAGCAATCTCCACAGATGCTAGCCCGTCCAGGTTATCCCACCCAACAACCCTCACCGGTAAACCAACAACGCGCTGCGCTGAAGCATCCGCCTAATGGTGTACCCCCTCTTAATGGGCCCCAGTTACCACCAGCCCAGGCTTCGCCCCAACTTTCACATCGTCCTTCACCACAGGGTCCTTCTCACATTCCTTCCCCGGTTTCTCATCAGGTTCTTCCACAGGCTCCTTCTCAGGTTCCTCCTCAGGTTCCTCCTCAGGTTCCTCCTCAAGTTTCGACTAATGTGTCTACTCAAGGGCCACCTCAGCTCGCACAGAGCATGCCTGGGGCCCCTCCCATGCAAGGGGGTCACCTTGCAGGTACCCCGAGCTCGAATGTCCCTGGTCCCATTAGAACATTCACACCTAGAGAAAAGCCTGATTTAGGACCTAATGTGCCTCCTAGATCAGAGCTCGTTGGTCAGATGGATTCTCCTAATATGCCTTCACGTGTTCACCCTGGCTCTTTCGGCCCCGGTGTTCCTCCAGGTATGTCGCCTCAAGTAGCGCATGCGGTACCTCCAGGGGTCGCATCATCTCCCATCACACGAGGAGCTACCAATGTTGCAGTTCATGGTGGTGGTGATGTTGGTGCTCCAGGTGGTGTTCCTCCCCAACCTGGTGTTCTTCCTACTGAGAGATCCGTGGGAAATAAGCATACGCTTGAAGGTTCTGAGGTGCCAGACCCTAAGCGTCGTTTACGCGAACAAGCATCAACTTCAATTCCATTTTGGACAATGGTTCAAGATGGTCAGTATATGCTACAGCGGTGTCATAAAAACACCCACGGTGGACGCAATGTGCGCTATTTGTGTCATTTAGGCAATGAAATCGAAAACTGGCGTCCTGAGGTGGCATTTCCTCTTGACTTAGGTACTGTTGATCTCCACGCTGTAACGCTGAGTTTAGCTAGTCGCGATTCAGCAGAAGTTCGCCAAGCGTTGGACAAATTAGCTGTGGTTAGTGCGAACCCGTGTGTTCATGAATCACTCCAGCATTCACCGCGTTTGCTAGCAAACTTGTGTGATTTAATTATGGGCATGCTATCCCAGCTCATAGAGGGCGAGAAACGTATGAAAAAGGCTCAGCGTGAACCTAATGCACCAGCCTCCCCCTCAGAGAGTGATAAAGGCGGGAGTGAAAAACATAATGATACTAGCAAAGCTACAAACAGTAGACAAAAGGGTGATTCTCATAAGCCGCGCTCTTCGTACTCTGATGGCAGTGAGTTCGTGCTAAAACCTGTCGATTCGCGCCCGATTCAACTGGATATTCCTGAAACGAGTATGACTGCTAAACACACACCTTCTATGGCGCCTATGTATAAGGTTCTAGAGCGGGAACGTAAGGATGACCAGCAAGATATTCATATCATCCTTAATGACGAGGGAAATGAGATTGAGCGTGAAACCAAACCTAGAAGCAAGTCTCGAGACTCTGTGAAAAGCAGCGAATCAGAACCTTCTGTGGATGAACCGTGGTCGCAAGATACCTTTGACTTCCAGCCATCAGATGGGCCATTCTACTACCCTTGCTACGGTACTCGCTATGAAAGAGTGGAGTCTGAAATATGTACAATGCAACCAATCAATGATGAGAAGTACGAATCTCTCTTTGTTGGGCTATGCGATCGTCTGCTACTTGCAACCTGTGTTGTACGCAATCTAAGTTTCAGCATGGCAAACCGTGTGATTATTGCACGCAAACCCGAGTTCCAGAAACTGCTCTGGTTCTTGCTCGATATCATTGGTGAACACCCAAACCTTTTGGATTCAGAACTTCGTACTCTTGATCTGTGTAAAGATCTTTTAACAGTTTTGGGTAACATTGCCCTCTATTTGCGCATGCCTAATGCTAGAGATACCCTCAAGCTCATCCTATTCCTCATCAGCTTCGCACCAGTGGAAAGTCCATATACAAAGGAGGGAAATATTAAACTTATGGATTATGACATTGATGTGCATCGATACTTACCTAATGCGGTAGATGTATTTGTGAAGATTGCACCTCGTGAGGAACCTAATCGTAAACTTATTGAGGAAGTGCTATTGGGTACCTGTAAGGATCCAGAGTACCACAAATTGTTTAATCGTTGGTTGGCAGCGCAGGGTCGCGATAAGGCCCATCCTGCCGAGCTTCTAACTCGAATGTTCGCACTAAGTGTTGTAATGATGCCTTTAACTCACTTCAGACCTCCTTCTCGTGATATTGAAACTCGTCAACCTTACCTGCTCCAAGGTTCTCTGGCACTAGAACAACTGGTAAACATGATACCAGATGGTGATTCAACTGATAATATCGCTTATAGTTGGCTGAATAGTCTGGAAAACTTTGGTGCACGTCTTGTACGTACGCTCAACTTTATGGGAATGGTGGTCGTTACTAACTCCAACGGTGAGGCCCAACGCCCATTCGCGAATATCACACAACGCGGAGTAAATGTTGTACAGCAGCTTTACAAGAAGGCGAAGTCAGATCCTAGATTTGCCAACAATGGCATTGTTCCCAGTATCGAGACTCTTTTGGGAGGTCTTATGGCTGCGCGCATGGACAAGAGTGTGGTTAAACATATGTGCTCTCTTTATGATGATGCAAATTACATCTAATGTTAAAAATGTTTAGAAATAATTTGATCTGATTAATTTCATTAATAAATACATATGTATCTATATATATATATGTCCAATATTTTTCAAGTACTTTGATCCATCTCTGTTGTGATGAAACGATATAGCTTACGGCCATTTTCCGCCCCGAGGCACTTGGTTAATTGATCTTCGCTGAGCATCGCAACTTCTGTCATAGTGGATGCCATGCCAGCCAAGAGATGAGCATTACTTGCAGTAATTCCAGGCAACGACTCGAGCATCGAAAGAGCTAACGATTCGTAAAGTACAGACTTTCCCGCCATGGCACATTCCGCAGGTTCTGGTTCCAATTCAGCCTCTTTGAGTCCTCTGAAAATTTGCGCAGTATGTAACGGCGATGATGCCCAAATTAACCTTAGTTTCGGGAAGCGAAGCAGGAGTGCACTTAAATTGTCCTGGATTTCGCGTTGAATGTCATTACTAGCGCGTGATCGTATGTCTCTGAAAGGTTCCATAGAAAAATGTGATGGTCCATCAAACTCTATTAACAAAACCGCAATCTTGTAGTACTTGAGCATAGATTCACATTGTTCATAAAGCCTGCCATTACGGAAGCTTCCTACAAGATCAGCAAGACTCTTTCGTTCAACTACGAGCTCAGGCGTAAGCACATAGTCACCTACGAGCAGTGTGAGAGGAACTACTTCCATGCGTTGCTGCCAGATAAAATATGGCAATGCGCTACGAAATTCACGAGCATCGACAACCACACGGTGGGCTTGTGTTGTGGCATAAGTTCGCTTAGCTGCGCCAGCCACTCCAGAAGCACTCTCAGTGGGTCTAACGATACGAGTGCCTGTATCAAAGTGATCACCGTGCTCATTATCATCACTGAATACCATTGGCATTAGGCCTTTTTCGCGAATTAATTTGGTAAAGGCATCTTTTTCACGGCGCATAGTAGTCAAGTATTGTAATTCTTCGACTGAGCGCTGATAATACATGAAGTACACATGAAAGTTCTTGTTATGGAGAACATGCAGGTGCGCAGAATAGCGCTCCAGCTCACGTGTAAATTGAAGATTCGGGTCCATCAAAATAACATGACTCGGATTAATCGCAGTCAAATTGTGTGCTCGAAAAGTAGAGATCGTGATATCAAGGCGTCCTAATTGGCTGGCGTGATCAGAAAGGTTTCTTCGTTTGCTATCAGTATCAGGAATGCTTTCATTTTCAGTAGCGCTATAAGTTCGCTTTGGTGTGACTTCTATAACCTCAACTTCATCAATTTCCTTCTTAGGTTGGGTAGCAGGATCATTTTCACGAGAAACCTGAGGTGCCTTAGCTCCTCGTACCCGTCTTCTACCTGGCCTTCCAGCATTGATTTGTTCTTTACGTTTTTGCTCTCTCACTCGTGCTTCTTCTTCGTCCTTTTTCCTTAACTCGGCTTCAATTAATGCCAATCTGTCCTCATTTTGATCACTAGGTGGGCCATATTCTAAATATTCCATCAGTTCTAAAACCGTTTTCGCTGAGCTACACAGGATTAATACTCGCTCTCCGTTGTCTATTCCTTTTAGAATCTCCAATAAATAAGTGAACTTTGCGGGTACACGGTTCAGCACTGCGGCAGTGCGAGCTTCCGAAACAAGCAAATCAGTGGCTGGGAGGTCAACCCACGGCTGATCCGAATCTTTGCAGCATAATTCGAGCTCCTCCCTGAATTGAACTGCATCATGTTGTGTCAAAGTGTGCTGTAACTGAGCCAGTGTACCCAATGCGTGCACACTCCGTTTACCCTCACGACTCAACTGGTGCCATACACCCTGCAAAGCACCTCTGATTTTGAACGCAAGATCTGGTGTAGCGAGAACCGAATCCACAGTTGTAGAGTCATGCGACGTATCAGGATTTGCAAGAGGATGTTGTTGTTGTGCACCAAGAGCGGGTGAAAGATAATCCACATCCAGATGGGGTACTCGACGCTTTATATCGCTCAATACTTGTTGAAAGAGTTCAGAGAGTAATGCTTGCTGTCTACGAACGCTATCTGGTTGCTCGACAATGATTTCTTCAACTTCTAATTTGGGCAGCGAACGATCAATCAAAAGATGGAAACGGGGCCACAACATGATGGTTGGGACTTGAAGCACACGCAATCGGATGGGCAAAGGCGGCTGCATGACCAAGCGCTCTGGTGATTCGCTAAAAGCTTTAATAAACATATGAGGATTCCGCTGTTTTAGCAGTTTTATGGCAAATGCAGCAGGTGAATTTTCACCAATACGCTCAGCGTTGCTAATTACCAAACCAGATACATTTAATGGCTCCAAGACTTTTGTTAGAATGTCGACTACAGCAATAGGAGCTGTGATACGATAAATACCACCTCTGTTGTACATGCGAATTCGCTTTGGAGCTGTCACATTGAAACCAATTGATTCGGAGGCTTTGTCCTCCTCATTTAAGAAATCTGCATTTTCTTCCTCGTGATTACCGAGCACCAATACCAAGGCACGAGGTGCGCATTGCTTAACTTTGAGCAGAAAAGTCCTGACAAGTTGAGCAAGTCCCAATCCTCGGCCTAACACCAGAAGAAAATCTGACTCTAAGAGTTCTTTAATAATCGCAATCATATACTCTGGTAGATCTGCAAAAATTGGATCAGAAGTATGGAAATCCTTCATGATTGAGGCAAGCTGCACATAATCGAGCGAGTCTTCTGCTCTTGGTGGATCATCATCAGGCTCCTGTGTCTCATCTGGAGTGTCAATTGGCTGTTCGGGAGGATTCAATGAAACATTTATCTCTGAGTTATCATTTTTGGTATTCTGCGAATCCAAAGAGATTATATCCTCGTTTTGAGGGGACTCTGGTTCGCTATTGTCATCCACGAACAGGCCTGACATGAGGTTAGGAAGACAACATCTGAAAGAGTATGTGAATATATTAGTTGAGGATGAATATACGAAAACATTCATAAAGCATTAAAAATCATGCATAATTTTGATATTCTTGTTATATTTTTTGAAACTGGTGGCATCACTAATTGGAACTGAAAACGCACACTGAGATTGTTGGCACTACACCTTCCTCAAAGTTACTGCTATGGTGTCTAATTAGCCATCGCACGCTAATCTGCCTCTAGTTGGGTCATTGTAGTGAAATGATCGATACATTTACTACTCAATTAATAGATAACATAAAAATACACTGCATTATATTATTTTATTTCAACTTGTTTTATTTCAACTTTTAATTTCCATTCCAATATCAATTTCTTATCGATTCATTCATTTAGTGCTCAACAATGAGCTCCTCACAGCCCCAGTCTTCGAAGCTTCCATCCGGAAGGAACCTTCTTACAACCAAAGGAACTTTTCTCTGCGAAAGCTCCTTGATGGCGATCTGAAGAGGGTCAGTCTCACCCTCGAGGTCGACCAGAACAGGAGCGTTCATCGAGATCTGCAGCGCTCTGGTTCCAAGGATGCGCGCTCGCTCATACTTAGTCATGTATGGGGTTGTAGTACGCTTTTCTTTGGGAATAGCTAGTTCTTGCTGGGTCTTTAGTCTGTGTCCAGCCTGACCAGTGCCTCCAGCTAAGATCTGTCTACCGTCATCAGCGAACTGAGTTTCTTCCTCATCAACCTCCTCGGGAACCTCGTCCTCGAACTCGTCCTCAAAGTCGTCATAAGCGTTCTCGAAACCGTCTTGGAATCCCTCCTCGTCAGACATTTTTTTTTAACTGAATGTCTTTTACGCTTCAGAAATACTAGGCTATATTTTTCACTACCCTGCTTCTGTATCATTAGTCATCAACAACACCCGGGGACACACTTGAGCTTCTACTTGGGACTTTTCGCCCCACGCCTCGCACCATAACCAAAATTGGAAGTTTCACAGCGAGTACCAACTCATAATTCCGCAAAAATTGCCTCGAGAAAACCTCGGCCGCGGCAATTTTGCGGAGTTCCTAATTGCGGAAGGAGCTTTGATCGCCCCGCTAAACTTCGTGAACACTTGCGTACCCACAATGACGAAAGGCCGTTTGAGTGTGACAAGTGCGGCAAAGCATTTGCCAAAAAAAAGCATTTAGACGTACACAAACTTTCGCATCTTGATTCCAAACCACATGTGTGCCCTCAATGTGGTGCTGGCCGTTCTACAAAGCAGCAACTTGAACGACATTTGAAGACCCATGATTCGCAAGTCCACAATTGCAAGCATTGTGGACGTCAATTCAAGCAGAAAAAATCTTATGCGAATCACATAAAGCAACATGTACAGTGTGAAATTTGTGGTGTTATGCAGAAGGATATAGCTGCACAAAGGGTTCATATTCGCCGATATCACTCGCAGCGCTATCATTGTACATTGTGCAATGCTAAGCTAGACACAATCGATCTTCTTAGGAACCATATCAAAGCCGATCATCCAAAAATTGGACCAATTCCTGAATTCGTCGCATTTGTTACCGGTGTGGAGTACGAAAACCGAAGATTTCCCTGTCCCAATGGCTGTAAGAAACGCTTTAATAGGCAGTACGACTTAGAAAGACACTTACGCAATTGCACCAATTCAGAGGAATAATATTATTTTAAAATCATTTCAAAAACATCCACTTTTAATTTTTAATTTATTTAAGTATTCTTGTATTGTATTTATATACCATATATTTTCTTGTCTTTCCAAGATGCTGTTTTTTCAGGGCGTGGACCCCCTAACATCGAAAATTATTATTTCATATTTTTCACACTCTTCATATAGCTAAACACAATTCATGTCGGCTATACCCAAACGTAAGAGAGTCGACGACGACACAAAAAGCGGAGAATCGCTTTTAAAGGATGAGGTCGAATTCTCTCGAATGGACCAACCTTTCCCACGTGGTGGCGGCTCAGTGCTGGCACCGTTGGATATTAGGAAAGCTGCTACTGAGGCCACCAGCGACGTTTTTGACCAGATGGTGAAGAGCAAAAAGGCCAAGAAGAGCAAGACAAAACAGCAGATAGCACCCGTATCTTTAGGAACTAACATTGAGCCCTTTTTGCTCTCAAAAATCAAAGTTGGAACACTGGTACTCGGTAAGGTCATAGATATCAAGGTATCTACCTCAGAACTGATTATCTCGTTGCCCAATCAACTTATAGGATACTGTGAAGTATCGAATGATCAACTAACCCCCTCAATGCTTCACCGCTACCTTAGATTCGCTGTCGTCGAACTCGGCGGCAACCCTAAGAAGAAGCTTCAGCTGAGCTATGATCCTGAACTTGTCAACCAGACAATTACTAGCAATGAACTTACTAATGGACTAGCTGTTCAAGGCATTGTAGAGAGTATCGAAGAGAAGGGTCTTCTTGTACAATTGGGCTCGCAGTTGGGACAGGGATTCATTCCTCTCAAGAGTAATCAGTCTTCCCGCTTTGAGACACTTATGCCTGTTCTTGCATTTGTCACTGAGTCTGAGAAGCGTGTCAAGGGCCTCACCTTGGACAGCAATATGGCTGTAAGTGCTGTAATTGAGCAACCCTCGTTGGTTCCTGGAACGCTGGTGAAGAGTTGCCCCGTGGAGCGCGAAAATACCATGGGTTGCATTTACGACTTGTTGGGTCATTTGAAGGCTACTTCTGATGCTGTACACTCGCAGAATCCCAATGGTAAGAGCGTGCGTGTTCTTTTCTCGTACCCACCACTTCAAATCAACGGTGAGCGCAAGCTCGGTGTCTCGAAGTTGGAGCACATTGTCAAGTTATCTGATAGCAAAGAGGACGATCTCAAGATTGGAAAGACTCATGAGACACAGATTGAGACTGTATGCCCCAATTTGGGTGTATTCGTGCAGTTTGGTTCTTCTATGCAGGGATTTGTGCATGTTTCTCAGGCCAGTTTCAAGTCTGCTAAAAAGTCTAAATCGGGCTCAGATGAGGAGAATAAGGTTGACCTCGAAACTGAAGAGTATAAGGAGGGATCCGAACACTTAGCTCGCATTTTGGCTGTTTCCCAGATGGATGGTCTCGCATATCTTTCTTTCAATCGCGATGTCATTGAACAGCAGTATATGTCGCTTCAGGAGATTAAGATTGGGGATGTCGTTCGCAATGCCACCATTGATCGCATCATGCCTAAGGGTGGCGTGCTGGTCAGACTTAGTACTTCCATCGTCGGAATCGCTCAAGATTTGCAGCTGAGCGATGTTGCTATGAAAAATCCTGAACAGAAGTATAAAGTTGGACAGAAGGTCAGCTGCAGAGTTCTTGACATTGACTTAGAGCACCAGCGTGTTTCTGTTAGTCTTAAGAAATCTGTTGTCGAGTTTGACGGTCCAATCTTGCAAAGTTTCGATTTCCCCCACAACGAAGAGACCGTAGCAACAGTACTGAGATTCATTGATGCAGGTGCTTTGCTCGTGTTTTTCGGCAACGTTCGTGGACTCCTTCCTCACTCTGAAATGTCTGAGAGTGGTGCCAAGGCAGAAGACGTTGTGCGTGTTGGTCAGACTGTGCGCGTTAACATAGTTGACTCCAATCCTCAGATTAAGCGACTTATCGCTTCCTTGAGGCCTCCAACTCAGCTCACCCCTGATCAGATCGGTGAGGTATTTGCCGCGAAGGTCAGTAGTAAAAACAAGAAAGAGGTTCGTGTTACCATTTACGCTGATGAAAATGAATCTAATGAACTCGGTGAGGCAATCATTGTAGGTAAGGCTAAAAACTTCAAGGTTGGTGATAATGTGCAGGTCAAGGTCCTCACTGATCGCTTGGTTTCAGCAGATGAGAAGATTGTTAACAGCGATTTGCCTAAGTCAGTTGATGATTTGACCGTTGGTGAACAAGTTATTGGATATGTGAAGGGCTCTTCATCTGGTATTGGTGCCTTTATTGGTTTTGCTGGTCCACTTACTGGACTGGTTGCAGCTAACTTGCTTGACAAGAATGTTGATAAGTGGCCCTCAATCGGCTCAGCAGTTGCTGTGAACGTTGATACTATTGACTTTGCTAAGCAGCGCGTCTTCTTGTCGCTACCATCTGCTAAGTCGAAGACTGTTAGTGCAACAATCACTGCAGTGAAAGAGAAGCAGCTCAATGTTGTTACCGAAGATGGTCAGCATGGCAGGGTTGATGCTTCACAGTGTTTCCGTACTATCGACGAGATTGATGATGCTAACCAGCCTTTGAGTGAATTCAAGCGTGGTCAAACACTTGAAAACCTCACCATTATTGGCCGCCATGATGCCCGCAATCACCGTTTCTTGCCACTCAGTCACAAGAGCGGAACTAGCGTTATGCTTGAGCTTTCTCTTATTCATAAGTCTAGCAGTGACGCTAATGCCATCACTAAGGGCAGTAAAAAGTTGGCTCTCATCAACAATTATAGTGAAGACGGCCAGTCTCTCTATGTTACGTTGTCGCCTACCACCTCTGGGCGTCTATCTCTAGTCGATCTTAGTGATGACCCTGAGGTACTGGCTAGTCCTGAGGAGCATTTCCCGGTTGGATCTGCTTTAGAGGTTACGGTTCTCAGTACCGGTGCTAAACCTACTGTAACTGCTTTGGAGGAGCCCAGCGATATCGCCCTCATTTGTGAAGTAGAACCCTTGAGACTTATGCTACGTTTGCCTTTCCACAAGACTGCTAATGTCAACTGTGTTGACTCTGGTGATGAGTTCACTGAGCTCAAGTCCACTTTCGATGTTGGTGATCTCGTGAATTACCATAAACTGAAGTCGAGAATCACCCTTCGTAGCGAAGCCTTTGAACCCGTTGAAGAAGGTCAGATTCGTCAGGGATTTGTCTCCAACATTGCTGAAGGTGGTGTCTTCGTTGCACTGACTGACACTCAAACAGGTCGTGTGAAGATCGGCGAAATCTCGGATAATTATCTCAAGAACTGGAAATCTGCTGTTAAAATTGGACAAGTTGTCAATGCCAAGATATTGAGTACCAAGAATGGCCGTGTTGAGCTGACCTTGAAGCCTAGTGTAGTGACTGGACGCAAGCAACCTCAGGTTGACCATGTTGAAATTGGTAAAAAGTACGACGGTGTCGTGGTGCGAGTAGAGTCCTTTGGTGTATTTGTTGAATTTGACAATGTGCGTGGTCTGTGTCACCACTCTGAAATCAGTGATCACCACATTGATGACCTTAACCGTGTTTTCAAGGTGGGCGATCATGTCAGAGTTAAGGTGCTATCAAAGGATGTCAATACTGGTAAGCTCTCTCTTGGTATGAAAGCTGAATACTTTGAGTCTGACAGTGAGAGCAGTGATAATGAGAGCGACGCGGAGAGTGGTGATGTTGAAACTAGTGCTGCTGATGAAGATGATGACATGTATGAATTCCCTAGTGAGGAAGAAGAAGAAGGAAGCGACAGCGAAGAAGCCGATGATAGCCAAATCTCTGACAGTGACAGCGCTGATGACAGCGGCGAAGAGGACAGTGACGATGAGGCTGACTCAAAGGGTCTCAGTGCTGGATTTGACTGGTCTGGCGATCTTCCTAATGCGGAAAAGTCTGGTGCGAATAGCGACAGTGAAAGCGGCAGTGACAGTGATAGTGACGATGACGAACCACGCACTCGTCGTAAGAAGAAGCGTGAGGAGTTTGTTCGCGACGAGACTGCATCTCTTCACACTCGCGCACCTGAGTCAGCTAAGGAGTTTGAACGTTTATTAGTCGCCTCACCGCACAGCTCTGTTTTGTGGACACAATATATGGCATACCAACTCAAGCTTGGTGAAATTGATGCTACCCGTGAAGTTGCTCGCCGTGCGCTCAAGGCGATTCCTCAGCGAGACGAAGAGGAGCGTATGAATATCTGGCTTGCTTTGCTCAATGTTGAGGTTCAGTTTGGCAGTAGAGAGAGCACTGATAAGGTATTCAATGAGGCACAGCAGTTCATGGATGCTCTCACCATGCATCTCAAGATGGCCCAGATCTATGCTGAAGCTGGAAAGTTGAAAGAGGCTCGTGGAATTTATGAGCGTGCGATCAAGAAGTACGGCAGTGATTCGCTTGATGTCTGGCTTGCTGCCATGCGATTCTTCTATGGCATCGGCGAGGATCCTGATGCCGCTCGCGCTCTATCTGACCGCGCTCAGCAGCGTTTGCCCAGTAGACTGGTACGTGAGTTCACTAAGCAGTTCGCTCTTCTCGAGTATGAATTGGGTAATCCCGAGAGAGGTAGGACTCTGTTTGAGGCATTAGTTGATGCTGCGCCCAAGCGTGTAGACATCTGGAATGTCTATATTGATCAAGAGATCAAGCAGGGCGATGAAGCGAAGTTCAGTGCTTTATTTGAGCGGGTTCTGCAGCAGAAGATTTCAATGAAGCAAGCGAAGTTCTTCTTCAAAAAGTGGATTGAGGTCTCCAGCGACCAAGAGTACGTGAAGTCTCGCGCTCGTGAGTACGTTGAGGACCGTGAAGCTCAGAAGAATGAGGATGAGAGCGAGGATGAGAACGATAATTAAAATTGATCGAGTATCTTTTTAACTATATATATATATATATACCTATATTGTACGAATGCTTAAATAATTGTATTTCATCTCTGAACTGTCTTTTTTATCATTCCATTCTTTGAGTGTATCACGTGTTTCAAAAAACACAACAGGTTTGAGCCTAAACGCGTCTAATGTAAACACATCACTCCAGTGTTGCATAAACAAACTAAACGAATCAGTGGCACTGACTTTCATAGAACGAAATGCAGAGTAGACTATCACGTTCAGCGTTAGTAGAGTTCTTTAATAATACGCTTGATATAGAGATCACGAAAATCGATGAGCTCGGAAATGGTGCTGCATATTGCCAACTTCTTGACACAATATATGGAGATGTTCCCATGAGCAAAGTGAAATTCGACGCTCGCTCACCATTTGAGATGCAAAGCAACCACAAAATACTCCAACAGACTTTTATCAGACATGGAATTCCCTATGATTTTGACTCCCTCAAACTAATGAAATGCCGATTACAGGATAACCTCGAATTTTCCCAATGGATCCATCAGTTTTGGCAAAATAGCAAACACATACCCAACTATGATCCAATTTCAAGGCGCAGCGGCAAAGGAAATACTGGTAGTGCCGGATCTAGTATAGCTAATGGTCAAAGTAGACTAGCTACCAATAGTTCTGCCAGCAGGATTCGAGCACAGAATACATCCAGCTCTTCCAATTTGCGTTCTAATACAAACCCATCGTCTGCTGCTAGAGCAGCTGGTGCCGGAGGAATTACCCCTCGTGCTGGTGTTCCCCCTCAGCCAATCGGTGGGTCACAGTTAATTAAACAACAGGAATCAATCAAAGAATTGCAGCATACCATTTCATCACACGAAGATACTATTAAGAACCTCGAAGATGAAAACTTCAAGGCTAATAATACTGTGGAGATTCTACACCAAGAAAGATTTCTGTACTATGAGAAGCTCGTTGATATTGAAAGCCTAGTGGGCGAATATATCAATGAAATCTACCAAGATGGTAATGCTGAGCCCAGTGGCCAGCCTCAAAGACCAGAAATGTTGTTGATTCGCAAAATCCAGAATATTTTGTATTCAACCCCTGAGGGGTTCCTCACGCCATCTCAGCCAGAGGATGAGCCCTTTTAAATTATTGCATAAGAACTGCTATTAGTATGATTAGTATGATTAGTATGATTAGTTTTATTATCAGTATTCATAGTATTCTCATGTTTTCAATCCTAATTAACCGGACCAATCTTCACTTTACTATTTATCAAAGTTTCTAAAACCCCTATATATTTTGACCTGCACAGTGGCCTACATAGAAATCCTCGATAGTTTAATGGTTAGAATTTCCGCCTGTCATGAGTAATCAGTCAGGTCGCGGGAGATCGGAGTTCGATTCTCCGTCGGGGAGATTTTTTTTGCACTATTTGTATATACTTTTCACCTTCAAATTTTGAATCTACAAACAAATCACATTTTTCTTTTTTAATTAATTTACAATGATGTATTTGCTGATAAATATGATGCCTATATAATTCAAAATTCGTTATTAGTGTTTCGATCTTCGTCTTATTGAAAGATCAATTGAACCCCAGCTGAACCGTGGCATATGCTTACGGTTATGAACACCAGGAGATGATACAGAACCATATTCTTTTCTTGAACCCTCCAATAGAGATACGTTTTCAACCTGCCTTTCATGGCTAAGGTCGCACCTAGTGGCATATGATAATTTAGTGGGTTCGGTATGATCAGGCATTGAATACAATATATATAAAACCATAGCTGTAATTTATATACTCCCTGTTATTTTGAGTTTGGGTTAAATATTGATAAACAAAGCCTACCAATAACATCTGTTTGAGTAGCTAACTTTAATTAGCAGACCACATTTTAATTTTACACACTGAGAATCGCTAACGAATACTTACATGAAGAATCAAACACTATCCTTTTGTTCGTGTTAATATGCTTTTTTTAATGCAGGTTCTCTTTGTAGTACTCATCATCGAAAATCATGGTTTTGATACCCGTTGACTTGGGATCGGCAGCCTTAGCAAACGCAGCAGGGGCATCCTGAACAGCATATTTGAAAGACACCAATTTCTTAATATCAATGACATTGCTGTTCACCAAGTTGATAGCACGAGGCCAAGTGTTGGTGTAACGGAAAAGACCATTGATTGTCATCTCGTTGAAACTGAAGTGCATGAATGGAATCTGAAGTTCCGGCTTACCAACACCAATGATTTCACACAAGCCACGGAACTTGAGTGAATAGATTGCAGCAGCGATTGAGGGTTCGAATCCTGTGCATTCGAGAGCAACTGCTGCTTTCTGACCGAGCTCCTTGATGATCTCGGAAGCAACATCCTGAGGAGTCAGTTCACGTTTGACCAACACAGGCTTGATTCCAGGAACAATTTGCTGAGCAAGTTCAAGTCTAGCGGGGTTTAGATCAGTGATTGCAAGTGGTGAAGCACCGGCAGCACGGGCCAAAAGGGCGGTGATAATACCGATAGGACCAGCACCGCATACAACAGCAGCATCACCAATCTTTAGGCGACTGTGCTCGACACCCGCCAAACCAACACTCAATGGCTCGAGCAGAGCACCCTCCTCGAATGACATATCGCCAATCTTGTGGCAGAGTCTGGCAGGGTGGTTGACGTAGGTACGCATCAAACCTTGGTAAGGCGGAGTACTCTTGAATTCGACCTTAGAGCAACCATTATAGGCACCAGAGGTACACTGTTCACAGACTCCACAGCTAGCTCCAGGCTCAATCGAAACGCGATCACCAACCTTGAGATCTGTGACGTCAGAGCCAATCTTGGCAACGATACCTGAGCTTTCGTGGCCTAAAATGAATTCACCCTCAACGACCTTGTCTCCAATATGGCCCTCATGCTGAAAGTGACAGTCACTGCCACAGATTCCGGTAGCAATAATGTGAAGGGTAACCTCTTGAGGACCAGGTGCCTCAGGCTCATCGGCCTTTCCAACGTAAAGCTCATGCTTAGGATTCGTGTACACTCCCAAGTTTCCTGCCATTTTATTCAAAAAGATCTGAAGAAAAGAAAATCAAATTTACTGTAAATTTTTCAAGTTTGCAATTACTCGCCCTTAGTTAGCGTATATATACACGTACATGCATTATGAATTATTAATACATGGTTAGGGTATTTTAACTGTCTACGCCCTTTGCTTTCCAGACGGAATTTTTGACTCTATTCCGGGTATGTAAGATCAAGATATATATATAAAAGTACACAAAATTACTCAAAATAGGCCTCTTGACGTCTGAGCGCTTTAAATGTACAATAATTACCTTTTACTAATATCTTTCTTCTTTTCAATGACCCATTAATTGAAAGCAATGGCTAGTTTTGACCCCCACACAGTTGTACGTATCCTTACCCTAATATGGGGTACGTTTATTTGCATGTCTTACGCATGCAAGAGGAAAAACTCCGCGGAATTATGGATACTACCAATACGGTGAAACGTGAGTGCTATATATAGTATTTGCTAGTATTGATATGAATCGATCTAATTCTATGGATCTTAATATATAACTAAATGAAAATTAAAGAATAAAAAAATAGAAATTATAACTATAGAAAGGGATCGAGTTCTGTGTTATCAATCATATCGATTTCGTCAAGGAAACATGGTTCATGTTCACAGTTATATTCAGTAGGAATAACCATGAATTTGTGCTCTTGATATGGTTTCTTAGCGAAGTAAATCCACTGGAATTTTTCTGCATCTTTTCCTACGGAATCGCGATCTTCGCGAACTAGTTTGCTTGGCAATGTGGGGGTGTTGTGGGGGGCTGCCTGAGGAGATATGATTCCCTTTTCAAGTACATTTTCCAGCACTCCCTGTTCTTTAATGTCTAAAGAATTATAGATGGGTCTCAGGAGTGGAAAAGTAGCCTTGAGTTGCAAACATTTTGATATGTCAAATACAAAGGGAGCGATCCGTACTATCTTGTTCATAATAGTGGTAAAACCGTAGTTTAGTGCTCGCAAAACCTCAGGAAAGATCTTACGATTTGATATTGTATTTAGGTAGGTAAGATCAATCTTGATATGGACTGAGCGGACCTCTCGGCGAGCACCCACGCCTATCCCGTGCAGGTGCTCGGGAACGAACAACACGTCGAATCCTCGTTTTGTTTGCTGATAGCTTAGCTTACTGGTACTGCGACTGAAGCTTCCATCAAGAAAACATTTGAAAACGTTTTCTATCAAGTCGAATGGCGGTATTTCCCGATTAATGCTCATTTCCACCATCAATTCCCACTGGGTTGCAGTGGGTGATAATTCCTTAGGACCGTTCGTAAGATTGAGAGAAGCAGCAAACTCCGCACTTAAATTTCGATACTTGCAGTGAATTATCGGCTTAATTGTATACTTAATATCTTTCATGATAGCTCGGATGAAATTGAAGTTTCACCTTAGGTATAGTGGTTGTGAAGGTGGTGGTCGTGATGGTGGTTGGGGAGATGTGGAGGTGCAGGATAAGAAATAATGTGTATTGTGACATCATCATGCCATAGTTTACATGCCTGTATATATTACTGAGAAACAAAGTTGACATACCACTTGGCTTATTAAATAAATAGGATCATCCTTTAATTAGTTTTCCTTCTTGATCGATAGTGAAACATTCAGAAACCAGCTCTGAGTACCGTCGTCTCAACTTACGACTCAGACTCATATTTTTAGTCTGAAATTTAAGATGATTGTACATATCGGGATGGATTGGCCGAGGAGCATCCCGTAACATTCGATCATAAAGACCCTTTAGGATATTCTCTTGCCGTCTCGGACTCAATGGCTGACCAAGAACTGTTAGAGTTCGTGTCCCTGTATCCTCAGGATTGAACAGCAGTTTTCGGTCTCGCTTGCCAGTTTTTATACCATTGAGCTGCAACAATTTGATCAGTTTCCAATACGACTCATCAATTTGATCAAGCTTTAATTTGCGTATTCTCTCGAAAGTCCGCCGATGGTCTTCGAAATTTCGTTCCCGAGGAATACTGGCATTGTTAAGTATGAAATTCAATGACTTATGATCATGCTGGGGGGAAATGGGATTGAGCAAGATTCTCCGTAAACTGCTGTTTTTCACACCGTAGGTTGATATGGCTAATCTTAACAGCTCTGACATATCTTTATGATTTCCTAAACGAGCGCCTGTAGCCCACTTACACTCATTTGCCTCTACAAAATCAATCAATCCTAATATTTTCTCTGACTGACTGACATATTTAAACCTTGCAAAACCGTCTTGGGCAAGCTTTTTCAGATGCGTACGAATGAAGGGATCGGGCAATTTATTCAGATCTCTATGGAGTGTTCTGTAACTGGATAAAACTTGAGATCTCGTAACATTGTTCACGAAATGGGGAACATATTGCCGCTTGAGCAGTATTGACTGCGGAGTGGGCATGCTGTCGTTACCCAGCCTGAACAGTGTTTATCTCCACTGCAGATTTTGGGGTAGGGTATGATCCACGCCTGTTCAAGTATGAAAAATGAGTGAAAGCCACCCTTCAACCAACTGTGTCGTAGTATCAAAGTTTCTCGAGAAAAAAAAACTATTTTAGGATTATCAACTATTCTGATGAACAAATTGACCTAAGCTTCATATAATTTGCTTGAGAACTTGTAGATCAATTACAAAACAACGATGTGGGTGTCTCCTCAATCATCAGATTATCAATATATATCTAAATCCATTAATTCTTCATTTGGTTAAATTGATTAAAACCAATCAATCAATTTATCAGATATAAGGTCAAAAAATAGAGAAGTAGAACATATAAGATGATTTCAGTTTGTTATAGAAGATTTAGTTGAAATTTGCAGTACGAGCGAATACATTGTACATTATATATGGAACAGACTTATGATGACTAGCTTAATATTTTAAGACGACTGAGCACTCTGAGTATTCATTCCGGGCTTTTAAAGATGAATGTTGAACCCCACTGAGACGTACAGCCATTTCCCCATCTGCACGTGCATTCCGTGCCTTGCCCCACCCCATTTGCGTGAAACGTTCGCCTCTGTTTACTTGCTCGTGTTCGTTGAGTTGGTAACTCTCCAAGACCATCAGGGAATTTCCAAACAAAAAGTATTCCCAACATAGTTATCATATTTTTTGTTAACTTGAAGACTTAGTGTTCATTGGTACATCATACTATCCTTTCGATCACTAGTATTAGGAGCAAAGCTAGACTTGCGAACAGCGCCAGTGTCTCGTTATAAGAACCACAAGCATAGTACAATAGATACTAAAAAGGACCACTGACAAGCACAAGAATTTGTTTCATTCAACTCCAAGGAGTAAGATCTATTTCACTATTGTCTTTTCTGATCCGTAGTTACGACTCCTCTATGCATTGATGAACTCCTTGAGGTATCTAGTTTCTTCTGCGGAAGATGGCAAACAAAAAAATGAATCCGAAAAACCCATAAAATCTTTACTGAAAGAATCTAAAACCACAAATTCGTTGCTATGGCGGCTCATTTATAAGATCCTTCCCTTTTTGCAACCCCAAATTTCTCAGCCCACTTCCACCTTGAAATACAACCCGGAGTTCAAATTTGGATCTGAATCTTCCGGTGGAGCCTCAAGCTCGGTAGTTTTCGTGAATTCAACCAAAGGTGACGCACACGGTGACGCATCGCCTGCCACAAAACATCGCAGGCGAAAATCCTCAACATCCACTTCGCTACCTTCAATTCCCAGACTCTTGGATCGTGCTAAGCGAAAAACACTCGTGTTGGATTTGGATGAGACTCTAATTCACTCGATGACAAGAGGGCATAATACCAGTGCTTCAATGGTTGAGGTGCATTTACGAAATACCCCCGTTTCGAGCTTTTATTACGTATCAAAACGGCCATACTGCTCAGAATTTTTACAGAGCGTTTTGCAATGGTATGAGCTTTGTATTTTTACGGCCAGTGTACAGGAATATGCCGATCCAATTGTAGACATGCTAGAACACGATCTTGGTCGACCATGTTTCCAGCGTCGTTTTTATCGGGACAGCTGCAAACCAGTAGGATCAGGTTCCTATGTTAAAGATCTTCGAGTTCTTAATGAGGATCTTAGCCATGTTTTGTTAGTGGACAATTCACCTGTCAGCTTCCAGCTCCAGGAAGAGAATGGACTACCAATAGATGGGTGGATCAGCGATCCCAGTGACCGATGCTTGTTGCAGCTACTTCCGCTATTATATGCACTGAGACATACCTCCGATGTGCGATCTATTCTGTGTTTGAAATTAGGCCCTAAAGCAGAGCCCGAAATTAAGAGCGACTGAAGTTGAATATAAAAAAGTACACACGATGATATTTATTACCCCTATGCACACTAGCTAATAACGTGTCTTAAAGTAGAAAAGGAAGAAATAATTTAGTACATGAATTACGAGCACATGTGAATAATAATAAATTAAATTTTTATGCTTAAAACGAGGAAATCACTTCCTCAATAACTTAGAGATGCGGGGCTCCAGCGATCTGAGCTCGCTTAATAAATAATCTTCATCGCACCGGCTTTTTTGCTCAATTTCCTCTATCTGCAGCTGTAAATCAGCAGAGTATTGGCTTAGCCGCTGCAGGCGTTGCGATGAGTCGCTTACCTGACGAGATAGGCGCTCGTTTTCCGTAATCAGGTTCTGGTTCAGCTCACGCAAGTGAGAAAGAGCACTATATTGATTTTCTCTCTGATGAGACTCAGTTTCCTCGTCTAAAGACTTGGATAGATTAGACTTATTGGGGGCATTGACTACAGCAGTCTCGTTGATCATTGTCGACTTGTCAAAGAGATTAGATTTGGACTGAGATAACTGTGAAGCTTCTTGCATTGTCTCATACTGCTCTACCAGATATGAGTGTTGCTGCTGTAGAGCTTGGTACTGCATAAGCAACAATTGATGCTGCTGCTGCTGATGCTGTTGACTCTGCTGCTGCTGTTGTTGTTGAATAAAGCTGATTTTTGGTGTAGTTTTGACGTGTTTCGCACGAATTCCGAATCTTAGCGTACTGACAGACTCACTTATTTGTGACTCCGACGGCGAGCAGTGCACAATAAGGCTGGTTCTAGAGTTGCCCGCTAGTGAATCCTGTAAGATTCTCGTAAGCTTAGAATCTCTGAACGGGATATGCGGGGAATCTCGCTGCTGCTGATCCTGGGTAGAATCATTAGAACCACCACCATTGCTCGAATCCATGGTATCACTTGCCTGGGCCAAAGCGTTGACCACCATTCCCAATGAACTTAAGCTGCGATTAATATTAGCCGCCTCCTCCAACACACTGCCCCGCGCACCAGTTTTTGCTACTTTTTCTGAACCAGCCAGATCAACCAATACGAGTTTTGAGTGTGTTTGAGGCCCCCAAACGTCAACGAGAAACACAGAGTGACTGCGGCTTGAGTTGACATTCATGTGTGTTGCGGCTGTGCTGCGTTGCCGGTCACCCCGCTGCATAATTGCGTAGACTTGAGCAGCACCATTTTCGATAGATATTTCTGTCAATCCCTTTACGTGGAATCCACCTCCACCTGGATTCTCTTGTACTTTAAGATCGGTGCCCTCACCTAACAAATCACGCACTTTTTCATTGTAAATTTCCATGTAACCAACTTTTACCTTGTGATCAGCAGGTTTATTCGCGAAAAGATACTCTACCATGCGTGGAATCATTCCGCGCTGCTCGCCGGTGACTTGTGGTCCCATCATGGTGTGCGACTTACCAGCGCCGGTTTGACCATAAGCTAGAACACAGCCATTATAGCCGCGTAAAACACCCTCCACCGTAGGTTTTACAGCGTCTGTGAATATCTCAGCCTGATCAGTGGGCGGTGGAAATACGCGGTCAAACGTGAATGGTTGCTGAAGGCCCCGTATTTTCACATTGTCTTTCTCGAGATATTCCACACACGAGGGATCTCCCTCATTTTTTAAAGGCTTAAACCGGACAAACACCTTAATTTGTGTCGGTTTGGCGCGTACAGAGCTCATACGACTCAATGCACGGCCTGATTGCCGGCTGGAGCTGCGCTCCATTACTTCTTAGTAAGGTGCCAAATCCGAAACAGGAAGGTTCAAAGATAAGCACATGTGAAACATGTGTGGTTGAGTGTACATGTAGACGTTAAAGTTAAATGGAAGTACGGTTTTTGATGCAATATCGCATAGTTTAGATACATTTTAACATACATGTTATCAACTTTTCGTTAAATATTTCAGCAAGTTCAATAAACTCAAATAATGATGATATGCCTTTGACATACTAATGTTGGTGAAAGTAAGCTCAACTGAGCTTTAAAATGGCAGTATCTCTTCTCATACATATACAAATATATATTAATACTCAATGTATACACATTCTCATACACCCCTAAGTTCGTAGCGCGAATTTTGCAGTTTCAAAAGCTCAACCTGTACTTGAGCGATCCAGCGCTCAATGATCATAGCAGAGACGGCAGCTACTAAGGGGAATAGGAATAAATAGTCGAAGTTTTGCCAGTCGTGATAACGGAGAAAATAAACCCGTAATGCAATGAGAGCAGCCAGCACCACGTTTAATGTGCGTACTAATGGCATTTGCTTGCTCCTCAATTTCAAGCTGAGTGCGCTTGTAAGCAATGAAATTAAGCAGATCAGCGCGATCCTGGGATGTGCACGACTGTGCGTAGCCAGTATAAATGCAGGGGAAGGTACTGCCAAGGTCAGTGCAAACGCAAGGCGATAAAAGCGTGCCTGCGCAGCTGCCTCTTCCGTATATTTATTGATCAAATTCTCTTGCTGCTCCTCATCAATAATTTCTGCAGCGGGCACGCGTCTCCGTCTGCGAAGATGTCGCTGGGGGATCTCCATGTTTCGTTAAGTAGTGACTAGGGTGTCTACATAAATAAATAGCATGTGGTAGTATTATTTCCAGGTAGGGTCGAATATGCCTATCATAAATAATATTATCTACACATACGTGCACAAATGTATATAATTTATTGAATTGATAGTCGTGATTGTTTTACACAATTACATTACATTTTAGATAAATTTTGCCAGTTTCATGTAAATTAAGGCAAGACCGCACTGTACATGACAAAGGGCTTGTAGTCCTGCTCCACCAATGCTGCAAACTCAGCGAGATCAGCATCGTCGGCAATCTTGGCCTTTCCCTTACTATCTCTGGCCACTGCATTTCCGCCGAGATGGGAGAATTCCTCCAGTAGCTTGGCCTCAGTCTTTTCGGTCGACATTTTGGTCTCGAAGGTAGCAGTGAGGTAGTTCAATGGTAAGCCATATCGAAGCACGGACTCCACGAATACTCTGATAATCTTCACGTGGCCCCACACCTTTACAATATCACTGAACGAGATCGCAGCCAGGCGCTCAAGCTCACTGCGCTGGCGTCGCTCCTTGTCTCTAATCTCCTTCTCCTCTCGTCGCGCCAACTCCACCGGTGACTCGGTGGCATCATTATTGGTGCTGCTGGTTTCAGAGTGATGCTGAGGAGGATCTCTTGGGAGCCATTTCTCCTCTCTTGCCTTGGTTTCAAACTGCTTGGCATACTTTTTGAACACAGTGACACTGTAGAGCACGTAGGTACTGTCCGCACTGAGTTTCTGTGCAGAGCGTGGAACCACCATAGGAGCCACAGTCTCGTATTTGGTCAAAAAGTCTTTTTCAGTACTAAGGGGTACCACCACAAGCAAAGTTACAAGGAACTCAGAGTTCTGTACTAAGTCAGAGGGCCGCACGACAGCATCAAGCGAGCGCACACTTAAATCACCGCTAAATTTGCGATCAATAGCCTGGACCTGTTGCTTGGTCGAGTTGTAAGTCGATACCTTGGCTTTGAGGTCCTGGTCAGCGCTGTTGGCTTCCTGGCTAAGCGAAGAGAGAAGAGTAGAGATGGCCTTGTCAGGGCGATACTTAGCAGTATTCCATCCAAACTGTTGTAAGTATGCTTCCGCAGTACGTCCATCAACCTGCTCCGCATGCTTAACCTGAGCCTGGTTGCTGCCGAAGATAGACAGGATCGAATCATGCGTCTTCAAGAGCAAGTTCTGCAACTGCGAGTCAAGCTTCGCCACATCCTCAGCTTGCTGTACAAGGTTGTCAAGCATACCGATTTTGAGGTCAGGTAGTGCAATGCTGGACACGCCATGGTGTGCTCCGATATTCTGCTCAATCCAGGACTTCAGTCTTGTCTCCGGCTCGCCCAGGGTACCTGGCGCAGCTTTGGGAGGAAGTGACAGCAAATAAAGGGAAGGCATTGATCAGTCACTCGTAGTGTAGCCAGTTTTAAGAGCTAAATCAGGGTGCTACTTGGGGTGCTGTATTGGATGCCAGAGATACCGATACGGATGCTGGGGTTGCGGGTAAAGCCACTGATATGGCGATACCCACTACGTGCGGTTACGGAGACACTATACTGATAGTTTGATTTTTGTGGGCCACGCATGAAGCATTAAATTGGTGGTAAAGTAAAACCAGAGTGAAATTGAAGGTTAGTGAGTGAGTGCAGCAAAAGAATAAATAATAAAAGGAAGCATGGGCAGATGAAATTTTCCCCAATTGTATGGGCACGCCGAGCTCAGAAGTTTACTGAGCTCGCTAAAAAGGATCGAACTCGAACATGGTCCAGAAAAACCGCTGAAGTGATCCATATCTGTTTGCGTAACCAGGCACCATTAAGTATAGAAGCATTAAAAAAATTCGGCGCAATTCCACCTCAGGCTTCTGATGTTCACTTTCTGCTTCCACTCTTGGAGAAATGGAGCTCGAATCCCAGTAGCCTTGCCACTAAACAGCAATTAGCTGTAGGCGATCTAGCTTGGCAAACAAAATGCATTGACAAGTTGAGTCCAAAATTCCAATTGAGGTACCTCGATGCTTTAGAAAATACGAATCCGTTCAAAGCAATCGAAGTACTCAAAAAAATTGACCCCCATAATGCCGAGCACAAGGCGGCGCTCTATCTTGCTGCCAACCAGACCGCCAAGGCTAGCGAAATATTAATGCAACTAACCATAGTACCGACTCCGCTAATAAAGCAACTAATTGCTCAGTTGGATTCACCAAGCGAGATACAGTTTTGGGTAACTAACAAATGGCAGTCAATGACCCCGAATGACGTTAATTGGCTTAGCCATAATTTGCGGTCTCGCCAGATCAGCGAGGTGTCTGTTCCAAAAAATATATCCAATACTGTTTTTCCTGAGATTACAACGCAAGCCACTCAGAAGCATATCCACTTAGTGAGCTACATTAATACAATATTGGGATTGGATAATAATTTAGTTGAATACCCGCCAATTCGTCAGGCATGGCGCGAGGCGATGTCAGCACCGAATGCTGATGCTCTCCATAGACTGATTCAATGCATTACTGAAAATATCCCTGAATCATCTCCTATTTGGGAGAATGCTATCTGGACCAAGGTTCTTCGAATTGTGGATACAGGAGTAGCTACCCATGTACTGGCGAAGCTGAAAACTGATCTACCTCGCGCATTTGCTACTGCAATATCCCATGCCCCTAGTGACACCTGTATTGAGCAGGTGCTTTCATTGATTAACCCCGATGTCCTCTACACCAAGGAATGCATGGGAGCATTGGCACACAGTAGTTCTCGGTTATTCTTGGGCTTAGCTGTTCCCCCTGAGCTAACTGGAATATCATTGCAACATCATCATTTGGTCTCACTCTGGCGTGCAGGTCCTCCTTTGGAAATGATCGAGTGGCTCTTGCCCCAGACCATGGAGAAGCTCGACTCTGCGGTTTTGCTCCGCGCTGCAGTGCAACAGCTTCTCACCACAAAAGATATGCAGAGAATTGAGCAGCTTTTACGCGAGTTCACTATTAACCGAAAACTATTTATCTCAAAGGAAGCACTGTTACACCCCCACCTGAAGTTGTCTTCATCAACCAGACCTAAATTCGATCCCGGTATGCACTTTCGGGAGCTATTGAGTGCAGTTCAAAACAACTAGCACCATGATATCTGTACATAGAACTATTTATTTATTCATTCACTTATTATAAACGAATTATGACTATTTCATTTGTGTAATTTTAGCCACTTCGGGATGCCCTTCATCTTCTTCTTCTCTTGTTTGTCATCTTGAGGACTCTGCTCGTCCTGCTGTGGTTGATTCGGTTTTTGCGAGGTTTTCTGCGAAGGCTCTGTTTTCTTTACAAAGCTGAGTGCATGGTCGTTCAAGTATGCGGCATTTTGTTGATGCTGACTCGTTGAAGTAAACACTAGCAAGGCACGAGAGCCCAACTTCTCAACTAGATTTGATTTCTCATCTAAGGTGAACCGGGGATTGGTGCTATTGAGAGTGAAATCAGTTGAAGGCCGGCGCAAATATGACTTCACGTACTGGTAAACAGCTGCTCCGGTTTCACCAGCCTCGAATTTGCCCGAAAGGGTACTCTGATCGGGAAATCTGATCTTAATAGTGGTTGTAACAGGTTTTGAATCTTGTCGAATTTTCTCGCGGGTGCTTTTACTAACCATAGGAGGCTCTGCCTGTGTCTTGAGGTGATTGTAGTAGGTGAGAAACTGTGATTTTGTCATTTCATTGTTTTCCTCAGCAGGAATAAACTGCGAGTCATTGATGGTGGTTACTACGGTTTGTCTCTTATCATTTGGGGCTTTGCTAGATTCAGAAGTAGTATTATTGCTCTGACTTACAGCACTGGATTCTTGAGTTGAACTAGGAGTACCATTCTCCTTAAGAGATGGAGCACCTTTATTTTCACTAGGCTTAGCTGCAGGTGCAGGGCCAGTTGCGGTAGCAGAATTAGGTTCTAACACAAATAGCAGACCACCAGCACCACCTAGGCTTCCTAGTGTGGAGTCCAGGTTTACCTTGGTAGTTCCCATACGAAGTTCACCACTCAGTCCAGCTGCGTGGAGCATTTCTCTAATCTTGGTATTTCCATTAAGCGAGCTAATATAGTCTGAAGCTCCAGGTACTCTGATTTTCACCCTTATCTTTTGATCGTTTGTGCTTCTAGGTGCGGAAACCAGATCCAGCTGGGCATTGTTGACTATATTAGCAAACCTGAAGGGAATAAATAGATCAACTTGTTTGCCCTGCCGACTCAAGCCGTAATTTTCGGCTGTCAAGTTAAACCTGGCGCATGCAAAATCGCGCGCTTGTGCGAGCTGTGTACTGGGAGTGACAGGCACTTTTATAGTACGGTAGTTGAAATTCACGTTCACAAATGACATCACTTACTTTCAGAATTCTGCAGCTAAATTTTCTGGAACACACAAGTGTAATATGCGGAGAGCACTTAAGCGGCAAAAGCTATATGGAAATGCGAGGTTTGACAGGTTTGTAAAGTTACTTAGTTTGTGGATGTTAGTGGGTTGGCAGGGTAGCTACTGCAAAGGCCTGTACATCCCCCCACCTCAGCCTTAACCATGAGCCGAGTGAGGTACTTGGGTCCCAAACTCTTTGGAGCAACGGCGGTCGCCGGATATGCTGGATGGTATGCAGGATTGAGTAATGATCATTCAAAAACAATAAATATAAAAGCTAAGGTTCAGCAAACTCCGCACGAGGTGGCAACCTACCTCACAAAATTGACATCCGAAGGGTTTGAACCATTCGAAACCAAGCATACTTCATTATTTAAATTGCATGAAGATAATATGTTTTCGCGTGGGATATTGTGCGGAAAAGACAGAGTTATACCAGACGTACAACTTAAAAATACACACACTGGAGAGCTAGTCTTCCTGTTTCGTGTGGGGGCGACTACGGATACGAAAAAGCACTTCCCAACTGTTTCTACGACACTTTTTGACGAATTTCTTGCCCAAGCAGCATTTCAGAACTTACCAAACAAAGTAGGTGTCACTGGAACTCTGGAAATAGGACCAATTACCGGCTTACCGGTTGGCAATGGATACATTGCACTATATGCTAAGCCAACGGCCCACAAAGGTCGCCGTTCTGAAGCTGAGGGCACAATTTACACTATTGATGGTAAGAAAAATATTGCATCAGCCCGTGTAATTATGATTGAGCCTTTTTGGGCTAAATATTTAGCTATTTTTCTATAATTACTCTGTCACACGACATTATTCAGAGCCAGAACCTTTGAGAGCGGCTTCAATAAGAGTTTGGCTGGCAGTGATAACCATTAACGTGGTACGTCATTTAACGTCTTTATCGCGATTGCACATATCTTGCATAGATATTCAAGTGCTTGATCCATCTGAGGGTTGACCCTTGCACCTAATTAATTGTCACATTCCGCTGAACCATCCATCGGGAAAAGTTTTGGGGATATGATAACAATTTGTGGCAGTGACTGCTCCCAATAATTAGATTATTTTATAAATCAAGATCATGCGGTGTATAGCTTCATCAGTTTATTACTTTAAATAATTTATCGAGATCAATCGTTAACTTATCCGAGCTGTTCTTCATCACGTGTGTTAGAGTGTAATCCACTTGCATGCAACTATAATGGTGCGATAATGTTGTGGAGACAGGGTTGGTAATTTCTTATCTCTTTATGGATCCCTACCCCCCCACATAAATTTGCCCGCAGAATATATACGCTACCCTTCCCGCACAACGTTCTCTCCAACATAAATTTTAGTTTTAATGGGACTCAGCAGCCTTAACCCCTTCAAGAAGTCTGCCAAAGAGACTGCTGGTGATGACCAGCTCGCTCCCACCAAGTCTACCAGCTCTATCGCTAACTCCATTCGTTCAGTCAAGGAGGGCATCAAGCACGCCACCGAAGATGGTGCTCATCCTGACAACCTTCTTCAAGGATTTGACCTTGATAAGAACGGAAAGAACCCCCTTCCTTCTCTCAACAGCCAGAACTTTGTCGGTAACTTGAATGGACCCAATCCTAACATTGGTCTTGGCAGCAAGCGCTAAAGTTCCTTTATTTTCGTGCAAACAATCTAATAGTTGCTTTTTATTTTCTTAATTATGTTATTTTGTGTACTATGCAGATTTTCATACGACGACTAAGTAATATATAGTTTAATATGCGACGAAGATTATACACACAGTAAATACTTATGGATGTGAGAAAGCAGTATTTTTAAACATTAATTTCATGAATACGAATATATACTAAGGTAATTTAATGGTTAATGAATGAAAACCATTATAGTTCATGCTCCATCTGCGAAGGATCGTAGCCGTTTTCGGCAAGGTAATTTCGGAATTTAATATCTTCAAGGGCAACGGCCTCTTGACTGAGCTCGGGAAGGAAGAATGCCATAGTACCACACACCATGCAAAAGGCAGAGCCGATATAGACCAAAACTATTTGACCTTCATTTTTGTCAAACTGGGCCTGAATAGCTGGGAACACGTAACTCGCTACAAAAGCACCGATTTTACCAAGAGCAGCTGCAATAGCATAGTAGCGACCACGAATGGATGATGCACAAGTCTTTGAAGAAATCAGTCCAATGTTATCACCAGGGCCGAACTCACCCAAACTCTCGAAGATACCATAACAAACGACAAGAGGTGCGATGTGTTGAGAGAGGGTATCATACTTTGCACCCATGATAAAACCAACCATTCCCTGCAAGTAATTACCAATCTGATAAGTAAGACGGGGACCAAAATAGTCAGCCGAAAGGCCACCAAGGAACGAACCTGGAATATAAAAGAGCATAAAGACGATATTCCAACCGAAAGAGGTATAAATATTCTGAATGCCATCCTCATTTACAGGTACCTGAGACTTGATAATAATACCTGAATAGGTGGTGAATCCATAACTGACCCAGTCGTATAAGAACCACATCATACCAACCCAAAATACGCGAGGACCATAGCGCTTGATAATCAACCACCAAGGGGTCTTAACTTTTTTGAAATTGTTCTTCTTGAATTGGTCGTCATCCTCGTACATTAAACGAAGATAGAAAAGGGATAAAGGTGGAATAGCACCCAATCCAATAAGTACGCGCCAAGTAGCCTGCAGTCCGTGCGAATTACCTGGTTCCGGATATTTTGGGACGCTACAAATATAGAGCAGGACCCAGGCACAGACTGATGATACAACGAAACCACAGTCAATCATAAAGTCGGTAAACCAAACAAACCAACGGTTGCGGCTTCCATTGCTTAATCTCTGAGAGGTTTCAGCACAGGCAACTGAACCTGCTGGGTACTCACCACCAATACCAAGACCAACAAAGGCACGCATGGTAATCAGCATATTAAGCATACCTTGGGGATTTTCAGGAGCCCCAATACCCCAAGAACCAGCACACAATATAGAAAATACGATCAAAATTGTGGTAGAAATCAACATACTCGCCTTACGGCTAAAGTAATCAGCAATTAAACCGAATACCAGCATACCAACAACAGTTCCGAGGAAGACAATGGCAGCCAAATTTGCAATGGCATCAGATTTACTATACTCCGACTCAGGATATATGGTCTCGATAATTGTGATCATAGAGCTACTGTTGTTATTCACATAACCATCACTGAATAAACCGGCACCGGTAGCAATGATAGCCCAATACTTTCCGAGTCCCTTAGGTGCTTTCTTGTTTTCCTCAGCGGCTTGGACTTGAGCTTGCTGTCGCTCATCAGTAACTTCCATAGGGGCAATATCAGGGGTAAATGGCACGCTCTCATCACTGTCTACACTATGAGCTTTTGTAACAACATCATCTTTTTTCTCATCAGAGCCAGTATCAGTGATCTGAGCAATCTCTGCATCTCTATGCTTGGTTTGCCATGGGAAGGAGGTTTCCCTCGCAACCATCTTACCATAATTTTTAAACCACGACATTGGAAATTTAAAAGTTATGCTCAATCAAATCGAAAACACTTTGACAACCAATTAGGTAGTCTATGGTTTGTGGGGGTTGTTGCACGTCAGTGGGAAAGGTTAATTGTTCACGCGAGGTAATAACCTGATTAAATCCTTATTTGGCTAATTCTAATGCGATGATAGCCTATAATGAAAGAGAACTACTATTACCTTATGTGGTGGCAGAGAGTTTTCGATAAGCGACAACCTGGGTTATCGATGAACATCTACTTGGATTTGTGCGTGCCTTTTATATGATTTCTGATTCTAAGCATTGGATCTTAATATGAACCCTAGTCTACACTACACATGACCGGCAACTTAGGGTCGAATATTCACTGATGAGGAAGGGAGGGGTAAAGGGCAGCAGCATGTGAGCATCAAAAACCTCGCTGTCAGTTTCACAAGTGAGCTTCTGCACAATATCGACTAAGGAAAGCAGTCATGCAAAGAAAAAAGGAAACACTATTTATTTATTTTATCTTTAATAATCGCTCAAGGTAAACTGATGTACAGATTTAGAAACTTTCACTATCCCCCCTCACCACGCGCTCAACACGTTGCCCTCGTTGGGATAAGAACGTGGATATATGATTAGTAATCTCCCGCTTAGCGACTCATATGCTTGATTTGAACCACGTTTTAAGTCACTTCCCTCTAATCCTCCCCGGGGCAGCGTGATTAAAGAACGTGGTTGAAATGCATGCACTCACTGCAATGCATATTGAGGCCTCGAGGAGAATTGAGGATAGTTTTTCCGAAACTCGATTGAGGCCCCATTTTTCAAATAATTATAAGGGTTGTTCTGTGTGTAAGATTAGAATATATCATATCTGTAATTTTTACTCAAATAGTTGATTGCTCATGCTTCTAAGAGAAGGGCATCTATAATCACTCACGTGTAACAGTATCTACTAAAAAATATGTTTATTTACTCTTATGGTTTCGTTTGATCTTTATTTTTTTATTGATGCTTTTATTGATAAGATTTGATTTTTTTTCTTTTTTTTATCGCTTTCAAAAAATAATTCTAATGCGTATACACATTCATTTATCATTAACCGATATCAGCATGATTGCGTTGATCTAAGCCTACTCTGGTTATCGTGGTGCTTATCAGCACCCGATGTAACACTCGGTAATCCCTATCTGATAATGACACCCATGATCCACTATATGATAACGTTATCTAAGAACGGGGTTCTGCAGCCCAATCCCCGCCACTCCTTATTATTTCTATTAATTGAAGCTGAGTGCTATTTACATTTACATTTACATTCTTATTTAAGTAATTTGTGTCGCTGACAATTATTTCAACTACTCACTACTTAGTGAACAATATCTAATGAACTAATTGCATAGCATAGTTCGCATATGAGTGAAGATTTCGTTTACAAGACTTTGGCTAGTCAATTTATAAATTCGATCAGCTATTTTCATATTTACGGTGAATGGAAAGCATATAAACTTGCCATATCAAGTCCAAGCTGCTTGAAATGAATACATTTCTGTAAGGTTATATAGCTGAGTATTCAGCTAAACAAAAATGTTGAGATACGAGATAAATATATCCAGCCGCATATACTTTGAATAAGTCACATTTATGTAGGTTCACCATTGTGTGATCAATAAACACTTTAGCTATTCTGAAAACTCGGTAACTCATATAATTATAATGAAGTGTCATAAACAAATTACCTTTGTTGGTACAGATATTATATGAGTTTATATCGGAAGACATCAGAGTTGCTTGCTCTATTTGTGAAAACAAAAAAAAAGGCGAAACTGCTGTACAGGTTACAAAAAGACATCAGATGTGACAGGAATTTCGCATTTTCAACGTTAATATCCTGCCCAAAAATTTAGAATCTTTTCGAAAGCATTCAAAATGGCATATATGAATAAATCCCCTCTCGATTCTTTGGTTAGATTGCCTCAAGGTAACAAGTAATGCCCTTATGACCCTGTGAATTCATTTGTTTATCATCATGTTAAATTATATATAGAGAATCATCCTAATATGAGCCGATTGATTAAATCTATTATTCGATTCAATATTCAGTGCTCCTTAAAAGATGCTCAAACAATGTTAAAACCTATATCATAGTTAGCGCTCACGAATACTCACTTCGTGTGATCAACGGTCAGTAAATGTCTAATATATGTAACCACATAGTCTCATATGCGATTCTAGTATGTACATGAAAAATTTTACTCCAAAGTGATCTTACCGCCAAGACCCTCGATGGTCTGCTTGATCTTTTCGGCATCCTCCTTGGGGACATTGTCCTTGAGCACCTTAGGGGCACCCTCAACAACCTTCTTAGAGTCAACAAGAGACATTCCGAGAAGAGTCTTGACCTCCTTAATGATCTTAGGCTTGGCCTTTGCGTCAAAGCTCTCAAGCTTCACACTGAAGATCATCTTCTCCTCCTTGGGAGCCTCCTCCTCGGCAGGAGCAGCCTCAGCAGGAGCAGCGGCAGGAGCAGCACCACCAGCAGGCAAGGCGATATCAGGGATGTTCAAGCGCGACTTGAGCTCAGTGACAAGAGTGCTGGTCTCAAGGATGGTAAGCTGAGAGATCTGGTCAACAATAGCGCTGATTTTGGGATCAACAGGAGCCTTGGGGGACTCCTGGGCGGCCTCAGTGCTCTGGAAACGAGCGAAAGGAGCAACCATGCGGGTAGCGGGCTGCACGCGGAGTGCACGGGGCACAGAGAGCAGGTTAACTCGACGAATCATGCTTGTGTTTTTTAGGCACCGGTCGTTCGTTGGTGAAAAATAGGCCTAGGTTTTGTCATTCTTCCCACGGTTATTTTTACAAGTATCATGTGTGTGTCTAATACAAGTATCATGTAATTTGTGTCACTAAAGCGGAAAGCATACCGACCCTAATTATCACGAAATCATCACTGCCTGAAGAAAGCACCTGGAGTACCGATAAAACAGGCACATAAAATACAATGGCAGCAAGTTTTCGGTTCTGCCTGAACTGCAACAATATGCTGTACCCCAGGGAGGATCGTACCAACCAGCAGCTGCTTTATACCTGCCGAAACTGTATGTACACAGAGCGCGCCAGCAACCCACTCATCTACAAAAACCAGCTGATCACAGAGATCAGCGAAACTGCTGGTGTGACACAGGATTTAGCGCAGGATCCTACTTTGCCCCGCTCGAATGATGAATGCCCGAAATGTCACGAGCACGAATGTGTGTTCTTCCAAAGTCAACAACGACGAGCAGAGACGACTATGATTCTATTCTACGTGTGTGTGCACTGTGGACACATGTTTAGGCATCTTTGATTGTATTTTATAACAAATATCGGTGCTTATCATAATCGAGTCACTGATTTCACTGATTGAGTAATACATGAAAGTGTCGACAGAAGCATTAATGGAGGCAACGATGGAGTCGCTAATGAAGAGACTCCATATGAGGTGTTCAGAAAAAACACCTTAACTAACATCATTATAGGCATCTCTGATGATTAAATGAAATTAACCTGGCGCTATTGATAGCAGCATGATTTATTAGTTACACCCACTGGTGTGTGCTTCATTGAAAAATAATTTAATTGATATTGAGAGTTTTCTCTCGTATACATAGGATATTTATAGTTCAAATTTCAGAAGAATTATCACACTGATTTTGTATTTGATTTACAATCGTGTAACTATAACCCCACCACGGTAAATAGATGTTTTCATTCTTTTTTGATATTAAGATTGAATAGAGTAATTTTGCACAATGGTACAGCACATGAATGCTAGCTTTTATAAATAAATCATATATCTACGTGAGTGCTTATATATTTTAGAGCACAATTATTCGTTTCCTCTAAACTATGTACATTTCGTTTCAGATTACACGTCTCTCTGGTACAGTTTAAACCGCACGAGGGGCCAAAGTCACCAACTTGCTGAAGCCTTTCTCCTTCAACTCTTTTGCCACCACACCGGTCACACGGGAGCCGATCATGTCACTAGTGCCCTTGTTCAACAAGACACAAGCATTGTCGTCAAACTTGATTGTGGATCCATCAGGACGCTGAGTAGCCTGTTTCGTTCTTACCACAACAGCGTGTCTTATATCACCTTTACGCAGCTTCTGGGCACCAGCAGCAGTTCCAATAAGGTTGGCGGGGATAGGCTTTGCCTTCTTCACAACTACAGTCATGCGGTCGCCGATACGAGCGCAGTTGGTAGGTGCCTTGCGCAACACTTTAATGCACTCTACCATTTGTGCGCCACTGTTGTCGAGCACCTTCACAAGTGACTTCAAATAAAGCATTTTTGACACACGTCTTTACGCTAAATTGCTATGCGGTGCTATTTTGTGTGATTTGGTTTAGGTCACTGACGCTTGATTAGTAAGGGTTTTTTTTTCACTCTCTCAGGCACCGCTGGTTACAGCGAGGTACTCTCTCCTCTTCGTTCATACACTATGTTCCACTGTTCCAATTTATTTAGCCTACGGAGATGTTCAAACCCACCGACATTAACAAGAGTTAGAACATATATTCAATCAAATGGTGAAGTCGATTAAATCTCAAATATATTTTGTAAAAAAAATGAATTACACTAGATAAATTCTTAAATTAGAAAAAGCTTAAAGTGTCTGATTTTAGAGATCATGCCCCATTAATATATGAATCCTTTTTGTTCTATTAATATCCCCCAGGTATTTCTGGGTTATATGCATCTTCGGCTTAGCGCTGGCGGAGTAAGTTGGCGTTTGTAGGGCAAGGGTCAATAATAAAGCCCGCGCGCGTCAAGTAAAACGAACCCGCAAACCCTGTCCTCCTTTAATTTTCTAACATAAGGAGGTCCTGTTTCACCGCTTCAACAAATCTACAAGATCCTCGCGGCATAAAGAAGGGTCTGGAATTCTCTAAGAGAAAAGGAGAGTGTAGTTGAAAAATCAGTATACAATGTTGTTGGGTTTTCTGGCCTTTTTACTTTCCTTGCAGGGCGTATTTGCCCAGTTTTACATCGAAATAGAAGAGAAGACGTACCGCCCAGGCGATAAAGTCAATGTCACATGGACCGAGCTCGACACTGTTGATGTTAGTAACCAGCACTATGCTGTATTGTGGTTGTGTTCGTGTTTCAGTGGAAAATTCGGATGCCATCCTTTCGGGATGGACAGTTTCAATCCCCAAAAACAAAAGTCGGCAGAGATTGACGTGAGTAACATCTCTTCCTCTTGGCCCAATGGTCCTTATACGGTCCAACTTCATACATCGATCAGCAAAGTGGGAACAGCAGTTTACACTATTGCTTATAGCACCACTTGGTTCAATTTGGAAGGCATGAGTGGTTCAGGTACAGCCAGCAAGGATTGTACTGTACCTTATGGTCAAAATGTGGGATTCGATACTTCTTCGTCTGTTTCCTGGTCCTGGACTATGCCTGCGAAGTATTCATCGGATCCCTGTGAAATTCCGTATTCTTTGCAGAATGGGCCAACGCGGTATGCATGTGCTCAACCCACACCGGGTGAATTAGTTACTGTGAAGACTACCCCAACTCGAAGATATCCTACTTCAAGTGTATCGAGAAGGTCCACTTACTTCATCAATCCTTATCTTCCCGTAACCACAACGACTAATGCAGGCAAAAATGTGATGCAGTACACTAACTATGCTGCTAGCATAGCTACTACGCCCTCGGGACGGAAACCCACTCCGGTCTTGGCATCATTCTCGTCCCCAACTGCTTCTTCATCGGCTGGTTCTAGACGGAGACGATGGGCTAACTTTTAATTTATTGCATCGCGAAATGCGCGCCTTAACGTGTAAATGATATACTTCAGTTTTTTTTATGAGTAAAAATAGTTATGTAAAAACTTAACAAACATTTGACGTGATTGGTGACATTTCAACATTGTACCTGTGCTTGTTAATTACCCCTCGAACGTGTTGGCACCTCGATTGAACGGATGAATATATGATGGAATCTATCTGTGAGACCAAAAAGTCGGCATGACTATTATTTTATTTCTAATTCAAAATATTAGTTTCATGTATAGTGTATATATAATGAATTCTTTCTACATAGAACTGCTAGTAAATTGAAGGAGGATAGCTGGTTCTCATATAAAGTCAGTTGGGGTTGATCTCTTATATATGTGAAAGATAGCACAGCGCTTTGGAATTAGATTGGCATTATATTGTCATACAATAATAAGCAAGAAATGTTAACTCAGAGTACGCATCTAATGTAGTTGTACATTTTTATGTATTAAATAAATACTACTCCATCTCTTCTTCGTCTTCATCCTCGTCTTCAAGTTCCTCCTCGTTTTCATCTTCCATCTCTTCCTCATCCTCGCTCAAATTCTGGAGCTCATCCATCACATTGCGAACCTCCTCTTCATCCTCACTGTTCATGTCTTGATCATCCTCGTCATCACTGCTTCCGAAGTCGTCCTGCTCGGCCTGCTCCTCATTTTGCAAACCTTCGCGGGCAAGGCGACGACGTTCGTCACGAACACGACGGCGAGCAATTGCCTCTTTTCCAAGAGGAGTGTCCTCCCACTTCAAATCAGCTAAAAAGCTTTCGATAGCGGCTTTGTCTCTTGGGCCATAATTGACTTTAGAACGATGCTTGAGGATGAATTTGGCATTGGTATCCAATCTTTCACAAAGACCGACCAGCATTTGTTTGATACGTGGATTCTGGGATTGAGCTCCCTCGTGTTTCACAAAGCGACGAATTGTAACTGTGAGGGGAGCCACAAGCTCCGGGAATGCGATCGATTTGGCATATAGCACGAGACATTCCACTAAAGCATCACAAAACTCATCAAGAACAGCATTCTGGTAGACCTTAGTGCCCAAGTATCCCTGGGGAACATGAAGAATTGCCTCAAAGTCGGGTTGAGTAAGGGTTGACGCGTCTTTACGTGCTTTCTGAGCAGGTTTACTCAATACAGAGCTGGAGCGAAGAACCGCATCAATAAGAGGGGGCGCTAATGGAATGTAAACACCAGTGTGATGACCAATACGCACCAAAGAACGCAAACAAAACAATCTGAGTGGTAAGTACTGCGCACTAGGAACAAGGGATATAACACGAAGGGTGATCTGACACAACGGGTGTACAAGTGCACTCAAGTAAGGACTTAAACTAATACAGCGGCTCCAAAAATCGATCGACTGCACGAATTGCCAGGTATAGATAACCTTAGTGTCATATTCAGGGTGTTTGACCTTATCCAGAGCAGATTTGAGTTGCAGTGCCAGCTGGCGAATCTGCTGGAAAGCAAGCTGATATAGTTCCACCTTGAGGTCACCATTGTCTTCCGTCTTTTCGGTGACAGATACCTCCTCATCCACATTATTATTTTCAGTGTCATCAACAGTATCAGTGATGATATCCTCACTCTCAGAAACCTGGAAAAGCAGAGCAAAAAGCGATTTTGCTAGGTTCAGGCCTTCCATGGTGAACACGGAGGTTTTGGCTGAGCTCTTAACCAGCGACGCGTATGCAATCTTAGCCACATCGACCCGCATCGGGGCAGACTTAAGTGCATCAAAGGCTTTCAGTTTGACACTGTCATCACGATCAGCTCTTGTAACCACTGCAGCTAAGCCACGAATCAACTGGCGATATTCACGCCCAAAAGCAGTGAAATATGGCAGTAAGCTGGCGCAACACTCCACAACACTCATGAGTGCATCTGTGGCAGTACCAGCACCACTTCCGATATCAGTCAACAGCGAAGCAAGCACATCAGCAAGTGCCTTGAAGGTTCCACGTACACCCTTGATGGCTTTAGGAGAGGGATAGAATTTTTGCACTGCTTGAGGGACACCTTCGAGAAGCAATTGCCTGAGCTCGTCGAGAGTCTTTGAGTCTTTGATACGACCAATTTCTTCGTGCGTAGCTGCTCTAACAATCAGAGGAAGATTTTTGGGAGATTTGCGCAGATTTTGTGCCCATTTAGCAACTAATTTGGCGTCAACGTGTTCGGGTAGTTCCACACTTTCCAGTGAATCAGTTTCTTCATCACCATCGAGATACTCCGCTTCCTCAGCTGCAACGTCAGCTTCTGCATCAGAATTGAATTCCTCTTCATCATCAGAAATGAACTTGTCGAGCTTATTCTCACCATCAAAAAGCTCGTCGTTGGGAACATTGAGATCCACCTTTGGGGCCTGGCTGGGAGCATTGCCTGTAGGCTTACGCTTACGGGACTGAATCAGCTTAGCATGCTTTTTTTCACGCTTCGTCTGCTCAATTTTGTCACTTAAATGCTTTTGTCTGAACTTCTTAGCTCTTTTAGGAATAGCCATTGTGAAGTGAAATTTTCGCTCACGTAATTTTTTTCAGGGTCTCCATACCTACCCTACCTTGAGAAGCGACCCCCCTACTACACAACACACACACTACTACTATTACTATCACTGTCCATCATGCCCATAAGAATAAAGAACGTCCAAAAAACTAATCAAACATGTGGACTGGAATATTGACTCAGTTACCAAGACAAAAAATAAAAAGAAATTGAACTTAGGTATAAAAAATTGCTAGATAATCAGCACTATATATAAATATAAATATTCTCAATAAGTTGCGATAATAGAGGGGCATAATAAGTACTCATACATAACCGAATCATGATTCAGTTTTATTTTTGGTTTGCAATAATTAAATGGCCGCAAGACCATACTTACATAGGGTAAGTGAGCTTAAGCTGCTGCTGGAAAGCAGGGGGTAAAGTGCTCACAAGCTGTTCGAATTGCGGAAAGACGCCCTTATATCCTTCAATAACCTTTCCAACCAACTCCTTGAGATCTTGCGATGGAGTAAAGTAGCCTGCAAGGACCTTTAAGAACTGCTGAAGGATATTCTCGTTCAGTGCGCTGGGGTTAGCGGCGATTGTTAGACACATTCCTTGTAACGCAGTGTCCTTCTCGGTAGTAGCATCAACATCCATCATGATTTCGAGCCATTTCACGACGAACATTTGGAGGTGAGGGGCTAACAAATGCGCCGAACCGAGACCAAGACGCCCAATGGCTATTGCTGCGTTCCACAACAGGGACGAACTGTAAATTTCGGGCGAGCACATGACGCTTCCTAGCTTTTGGAAAATCTCATTAAACCACGGATCCAAGGAGAACTTCTGGTGATGCATTGAGATTTCGGCAAGAGCCCACATAGAGTTGTCACCCACTGGCTCGTAGAATGCATCGTTGATGATCTGATTGGTGTCAATAAGCTGTACAATTTCGGGAACAATCTGAGCACAATATGGGAGCAACTGTTCGTCAAAGCAATATACAGCCAAGTCACCAATGAGCGAGAGCGAGCTTTGCTTAATATCAAGATTATCAATACCACCACTGAGGCACATCGACAGTAGATCCACGATAGTAGTTTGGGTGCTCTGCTGCTGAGCGGCGAACAGTGGAGCCATTCCAGAGCTGCCCAGAGCCTGAACGAGCCCATCAATCATGTCGATACCACAAGCAACAACCATCGGTTCAGGTGCGTCGACACCAATAGGATCGATTTGTGCGCGCTCAATAAGCACCAAGCTGTCTCTGATAAGTAACACACTACGCTCAAACAACGGAGCAGCAAACTTCGAGAATGACTGTCCAATTGCAATGGCCAAGAAACCAAAGGCCTCGAGCAGCGCAAGTAGCTCGTAATCCTCGTTAGTCACAGCCTCCCATCTAGCAAGCATCGGCTCCATCACGTAGTCCACAATTTCGGGTTGGGACTTTATGGCGTTGGAGACAGCAGTTGCCACTGTTTGAACACACTCATAAAGTGCCAACAAGTTATTTTTCTGGTAACGCGCGAAGCACATCCGCAAGTGCTGGAATAAATCAGACGCGAGAGGATCCAGCTGACCACCAGAGTTTTCACTAAGTGTGCTGAGCGCAGCACACGCAGCAGCCTGTACACGCTTGTTAACATCCAACATGCAACCTAGCACTGCCTGTAGAAGATCCAGCTGAAGGTTATCTTCCTGGACATACCTACTCAAAGTCCAGCACGAAATTTCACGAATGGAAGCGTGTTCGTCTTTCAGGAGGCTAACTAAGAATGGGATGAGCTCGGGAACAAATCCGGTTTCACCAGCCTGAATAACGCCAGTGGCAATAGCACCAAAAGCAAGTACTGCCGACTCTCTTACTGGCCACTCCTGAGTGTTGTTAATACGCTGGAGTAGGACAGGGAGCGCAAGCTCGAGTACCTGATTGGGCATTTTCTGAGCAAGCTGATCCAGCGTACCTGCACTGCATTTGCGCAAGTTCCAGTCCTCCAAGCTGGCCTCGAGATCATCATCGTCCTCATCATCAGAGTCGTTTGCATCACCGCCACTGCTAACTTGGTGGTGCTTGTTGCGATGCTTTGGGTGCTGAGGTTTTATGTCCTGGTCGCGATCGACCTCCTGGCTATCATCTTCAGCTACACTCTCAAGCACAAACAAATCATCATCACTAAACACCATGCTAGACAATAAGGGTTCAATAATAAGCGGCAAAAGGGGTTGAAGAGTTTCCTCATCGGCATCACTCTCACTCAGTGCCAGCAAGAACTCGGCACCTTCCAGAGCAACTGGTTCATCGCTGCTTTTGAGGCAATGAACAGCAAATTGAACCACACCTTGCATATGTGGTACGAGCTTGTCAGGGCGAACCTGCAACAACTCAGTAAAAGCACGGCAAATGCTCTGCAAAGTTTCAGGATTGCTATCGCTTTGCGCAAGTGTAAAACAGCTCAGCAAAAAGTCATCAATGTGCACCAAGAAAGGCATGGACCCAAGAGGAACAAATTCGGTCAAACATGCAATCGCGTAACTTCGTACCTTAGCACTAGGGCTCTTAGTGAAGCTTATAAGTTTTGGCACTAGCTGACTGAAAAGGTCCTCATCCTGTGCCACCACACTGGCACTATCTTCGCAGATGTTTTTGAGTGCACTAACCGCACCTTCTTGGATAGGATCTCCACTCTGGGACTGATCGATTGCATTTACGAGCTCGGGGAGCAACGCAGGCCAGCCCTGCATACCAACTTTTGAAAGGAGAGTCGTAACCACAATAGAAGAGGCATTTCTGATCAACTGCGTGGGATCAGAGAGACCAGTAGTAGACTTTTGTTGCACATATGAAACTGCATCGGGGCTCAGACGGAACCAGTCAAAAACAAGCACGTTTTTAAGCCACAATCCACTGGTGGCTCGTATGTCATCGGTTGCCTCCGGAACGGAGTTTGGAGGACGCGAGACCAGCAAGTAGACAAGGTACTTGACAAGGTCAGGCTGTTCACGCGCAGATTCAAGCTGCTTACGAGCCTCAGAGCGCTCAGCGCGCTTATCTCGATGTCCATCGTTGGACTGCCGGAAGAGAATTGCCAGCGAACGCAGTGTAGAAGGGTCTGGCTCCCACATCTCACAATAAATATAGGTTTAGATTTTTTTTAAGGGCAAAACAAGAAATCCAATTAATCGGACGAAAGGCTCAGACAAGTACTGACAATGGATTAAACGTTTGTTCGTTTTGATTGTGTTTGTGTGGGGTAAAAATTTCAGTATAGCTGGGAGTTCAGGGCAGGGCAATGTCACCGGAGCGGAGTAACTCTTACTCTAAAAACTTTCTAGTTAGCGGTGAAAGGTAAATATTATATGAAAAAACACTAAACATGCTACTTATCATTTCATTGTCTTTTTTTCTATTAAATCAATCTCTAATAGTCATCCTCATATATATATTTTTATGCCATATTTAAACTTTAGTTACAATATCGGCCCATTGTTAGCATATTAAACCGTTAACATTAGATAATAATCCTTCACTAATTTAGCAAACTGTCGAATTGACTACTTCAAGCTCTAGAAGTACTCAAAATATTATTATTTTCGGCACTGTTACTCTATTTCTAATTTAATTTTTCTCTTATCCATACGTAAGAATACTCGTTACTCCCAACCCTGTACGTCTGTCTCTCTAGCGCCAACCCATCGTTACGGCCACACCACGTTTTTTTATCTTGACTCAGCCACCCATAAAATAATATGGTACCGATATGCTCCAACCCGACACCGCACCATCGCCATGCACTAAGTATTAGATTAGTACCCTTCCCACAACCCGCCACTTCTATATTTGTAGTAAATTAAGCGCATATAGTTAAACCGAAATATAGTACGCGATTATTATTTCACGATATTAAATAATATAGGAGAAGCCAAATTAATCCCATTTATGCTCTTCACGTGGTGCCTTGATACGATTTTCAGATAAAGACATGGGAAACGGTCACTCGTCATTGAGTGATGAAGGATACTGCAGTTATAAAGGCCAATTTGAAGGTGGAAACTCAAGTATTCAAGGTCCACATCCTAATCGACTCCGACCAGAAGAAATAAGCAGAATTGAGGATAATACACCTTTATCTTTGGCACAAAGAAAAAGATTTCCACAAGCGGAAGTCAATAAGGAAACACAACTAGATAGCGAAATTGGAACTAAAGCCTCTGAACTCAACAATGAAGTGCCAACTTTGGATTTCAATAATATGCCTTTCTTGAGGCCTTCAGGAGAATCCGGTTCAGGTGCAACCAACAGTTTCTACCCCTCACCATCGCTGTCCAGCTATTTGCCGAGCTCTCCAGGATCTGTAGACACTGAGTGGATCCATGGTCACTCAAAACAGCCTACATATCACAGAGTTACTCATTCAACCGAAGTGTGTAAAGGAATCGTCGCTGATATAAAAACAGCATCGGAATTATCACCATTGCCCCAAGATCTACCTTATTCACACTCATCTGAAATGTCACCAGAGCTGGCTGAGTATTCTCCTCAGAGTACCAATACTTCGCCAGTTTTCTCTGAAACTTCGTTTCCAGCAAATTTGAATGAGGAGTCTCCTGCCACTGAATCTTCTCTGGCAGACTCCTCAGTTAGTTCACAGCTTTCTCTGTTATCCCAGAAATCAGGCAGCTCCTCTCCTCGCTCTCATAGATACTCATTCCATTCTCCTCAGCATAGTGAAATTGAAATTGATGCAAGCGTACCACCTGCTGTTCCTCCACATTATGTTGTACCTTCCCATGCTCGGCAGAGTAGCGATGCGCTCAGAGAATCAGCGCTAGCAGCCGTCGAAGCCCTCGAGAGTGCAGCAGAGGAGGACTCGAATGTGTCTCGTAATCGACCAAGAAGCACATCAGCTTCTTCTAGGCAGTCATTAACAAGATCTCTCTCTAGACCGTTCACTCGTACTCACTCGCGAGCCCACTCTATCGATAGTATCATTGAGAACAAGACACCATCGACAGATGTATACACCCGAAAATGCCCAATTCTAGAGTCACCCGGTCTGATTAGAACAGATGATACAGATGATGAATCTTGTGGACCCGATACCCCAGATAGAGGCTCTTTTGCACTTAAGGGGTACAATGAAGGCCACACGGTACTACGTGTAGTGAACTCAGAGAGCGATGATAGTGATGATAATGAAGAGGATGAACACGAAAAGCCCAAAGGGACTAGCCTAATCGAAAAAAGACCTTCGAAAAAAATCTTTGTAAAGTCAAAAGCCCAATTGGCTTTGGAGGAGGAGCAGAGACAGCGACGTCGGTACGCGAGGTATGGTCAACCTTTTAAGTCACAGCCCTCCACCCAGTCGACACTATGATGGATTGATTATCTCATTTTGCAGTTTGGTCTGATTGTAATGTCGCATGATAGTATTTATTTTAATTTGTTTTTTCTTTATTTGTACTAAATTTTTATTTGATGTGCGTTCTCTGCAGTGATAATGAACAAATGAATTGTTTAATGCATATATTAAATGTAGATATTAAGTTTAGATAGATAGATGAGGAATGTGTTCAGAATAATAAATGTTCTTTCAATTATTAAGATGCTAAGAAAGAGTTGTGAAATTTACTGGAGAAAATAAAATCATAGAAGTAAGAACTTCAATATTGATAAGCAAATTCATTTTGGTTATCAGCATTCCAGGAAGGTAATAGGGGCGGGTCTTCTTCACCAACAAGGGCTGAAAGATACGCATCAGGGTTACTGTAATCATCGTCAAGCGGGTGTTCTGCGCCATGTGAAAAATAATAATCAGGGAGATCACCATATCGGTCGTACTTATGATCATCATGCAAAGTGTCTACAGGAGGGTCAAAGCTCTCACGAATGCTACTAAGAGGGTTCTCAATACTGTGGAAACTATTTGCATGATGGTGAATGCCTTGTGGTGCTGCAAGATCCTTCATTCTTCTAACACTAGAATTTGCCGCAGGTGCAGTGTCTTGACTCGTACTCTTGGGATTAACGGTACTAGATTGAGAATTAGACGGTGAGTCCTCTTTGGAGCCTGTAGGCACTCCTCTATGAGAGTCATCAAAACCGGGTGCAAAACCAGCGTGATCAGTGGAAATATTGGTTTTGACAGAATTGTTCTCACCATGAGTGTTTGCTAACTCGGAATTCTCATAAGAGGGTGGGGCGATACCAAAATGACTATTTTGGTGCGAATGAACACTCGAGCCTACATCACTAGGGCTACTCAGGAAGTTCATTGCATTGTCGTATTGCTCTTGAGCATATACAGAGTTCTGATTACCGTTTACCATAGACAATCCATTGGCACTATTACTGGAAACATCCCTGCTAATATCCCCATCACTGACCATACTCTTTTGACCGACGCGTCCCCTGTTAGAACTAGGCCTGCGTGATCGTGAACTGCTAGCGTTACGCGAAGAAGCACCATCTCCAGGTGCACCCGAAGCATCAGCAGGTGATCCACTAGAGGTGTCAATATTCGACGGAGAAACACCTGGCGCGGAATTGTTGCCATTTACGAAATCCAGCTGGTTATTCATGGGATAGAACTGGGCTCCATCCAAATTACCGTACTGGTTATAGTAGGGATTGTTGAAGTCCATATTCATGGTGGAATAATCAACCTGTGGACCTGCAGTGCCCATCTCCATTTGGTTCATAGGGTGCTCAATTTGCTGTAGCGTTAAGCTATTAAGATCAGGCACGTTGGGATTTATGCCCATATTGCCTGGTGTGAGGTCTGTATTCAGGTTATTCATCAGTCCATCTCCAGTCGGCATAGGAACAGAACTATCCGGAGATGTGGAGCCAACTGTGCCTGTAGTGTTGTCACTGATGGCTGATCCGTTAGCATAGTAAGGCGGCATTTTGGGGTCAGAAGTAAGATAGGGGCGTTGAGTAACTCTACTAAAGGATCTACCCCGACTCAAAACGCTGCCCTCATTCGTAAAACCAGGTTCCATGGATAAACTGGATAAGATTTGGTTCTGTGTTTGCGAGCGGTTACGTGATCTCGAGCGCGCACCCCGCGAGCGAGAACTAGCTTTTCTCACACGACCAGGCGCAACAGTTCCACTTAAAGGCACCAAATTCTGACCTCCTGGTTTAGAGCCAGCAACAGTCGATTGATTTGGAGAGGAGGAATGCGCGTCAACTTGCGCACCACTGTTTGATAACGAGTTAGAACCAGAGCTACCTCCAGTACCAGGGGGATAGGTGGCCGCGTTTGCTTGGGAAGCTACGCCAGCAGCTGAAACGGCAGATGCCCCCCCATTGTTGGAATCCATGTTTACTGGGTATGCATTATTAGATAATGAGGCAGCACCACTGTTTTGAGAACTAGTACCGGGAAGAGCATTACCATTAACAGTAGAGGTCCTATTTGCACCACTATTGGTATTAGTGCTGGTATTAGCGTTATTGGAAAGCAGGGCATTGGGACCAAGGTTCGGCGATTGTGGAGATCCAGTTGTACTTGAGGAAGAATTCGATGCCTTACCGGAGAGAGCATGTGCAACATCCTTAGCTCCACCTTTGCGTTCGAGGGCCTGGGTAATAGTGAGGTCCTCATTGCTAAGGTCAAATCCAGCCTGGATCATAAGGTATTCCCACAGTGCCTCACCGTAGGCCTTGGGTGTCACACCGGTAACGAATCTAAATACACGATGGAAATGCCAAGGACTCAAGCTGGCACGGTTGGCCAACTCCTTAAATCCGAGCACCCCGCCACGCTTCTTTCTGATCGGCGGCTTAGGAGGGAAACTAGGGCGCCCGCGCAAAATGTTATCGGCTGCAGAATCCTTGGCAGCCTCGAGGACCGCTTTAGCAACACTCACGACAATATAACCGCAAGCATCACTAATCAGGCGCACGTGTGACATTTCAGATTTCGGACTAGTAGTATCCTTCTCAGAATCGGCATCCTCATTGGGATTATCTTTTAATGCACTCTCTGTAACTTCTGTTCCACTCAAGTCTACATTCAGGGCTTCATTAACGCCCTTCATGGTACGCCTCACCATATCCAAGTCGATTTTGAAAGGTGAGGTATATTGAGGGTTAATATCAGAATTATGCACAGATGGGTTACCATTCCCTGATGGGAAACCGGTATATGCTGGAGGATTTCGATTCAACGATGTAGAATTGGGCCCGGACGACACGAAATTACCGTGGTTATTGGGGTGTATAGTACCGGGATGCATATTGCCAGGAAGTATATTCTCTGGATGCATACCTGGATTCATACCACCGGATTCGATATTTCCAGGTTGAACATTACTATGAACGCCACCACTTTGTACGTTGTTGCCTGATTGCATGTTACCAGGATGAATGTTGCCAGACTGAATGTTTCCGGACTGAATATTACCACGTTGAATATTACCCGAATGCATCATCCTTTGCTGCATCGCTGAGGGTGACATCGAAGACGAGTTGATCCCCGGCATCGACGGAATTGAGTACTGCTGATTAGCAAACTGCTCGTTCTGGAAATGATCATTCAGTTGCTGGTGGTTTGAGGATTGATTAGCATACATTAGATCTGAATCATGCTCAGAATATGGCCTTCCGCCAAATTTGTAGTTACTCTCCTCTAATTCGGACCCATAGAAAGGAGTTTGGCTATTGGGATTACTACTATTGATTTCGTTAAAGCCATTACTGTTCATTGTGTTATTACCATATGCCTGAACACTAGGTGAACGCGAGTTCAAGTCGTCAAAATCAGGATAAGACCCCGCCGCGTGAAATTTGTCCATAAACAAGTTACCCTCCTCACCTTGATCAAGGAAAGCAGAATTGGTATAAGCTGGAGAATCCAGTATCTGAGAGGGGCTCATATTTTCTGACTTGACTCCTGGCTGTTCTTTATGGGAAGCCAGTTGTTCTTCCAGTGCATCGATAGGGTCGCTGAAGCTCATGTAGCTGACACGTTACAAATGAGAAACCAAACAAAAAAATTCACTTGAAACACACACTGAGCTCGGGGTATAGAACGAGAGAGAATTTATAAGTAAGCTCACAGCCTAATATGACTCGATATGATACCTTTAACTCTAGTTATGCACGCTAGGTAGCACAGAGTGTATCGCCCGAGTGTATCGCCTTAGAAGCTATAAAATTAGCGAATAGAAGGGCCACTGAGGAGCTTTAGAGCAAAAATATAAGTTGCGCGGTCTAATTAACACTGACTTTGTCCGTAAACGTTGCGATTCAGTGGTAGCGAAATGACTTGATGAATCGGAGATGGGTGGGGGTGTCGAAACTACGCTGATTGATGTATCGATAAACCCGTGTACTCCGCAGCGTTTGGCTACGGATTACCTTTTACCGCGCGATGGAGACCTTTATGCACTTACTAATCACATGTTAGATTAGTCATATATAATACCGGATTACCTGAAGCATCTGGACCATCCGTTTCACGTCAGAGAGCCAAAAAAACAACTGATTTTGTTAAAAAATAAATACGTACAGTACATGTAAGCAGTTATTCCACTTTATCAGAAATTTCCTCCAGCATAACTTCGAGATTATATATTATTGTCTTAGTGGTACCTCATGACAGATGCTGTTGGGGCAGGTTAGAAATACCTGGTTATTCAGACAGTTAAAAACGGGTACTAGGGTTCATCATAGGTACCGTTCTCTGCAGGTTTTTATATCACGTGCTCAACTCAGGTAGATGGGATTAATACATATGTTACAATGATGTATTATGGTTTTACGAAAATGCCCACCATTGTGACGTCAAAACCTTTGCCACAAAATATACTTGTGCCCACCTATATGCAGTCTCTCCGGTAGCGGTACCCGAGATAATAATATCAGCGGGGAACAGTTTCTGATCTTAAAGATATCTTTCTCGTATAGTTCGACTTTTAAAAAATTAATAGCGTTCGCTCCCTTCGTATACTTTTTTTTTATTTGACTGAGATAAGGCAGGAAGCATAGCTGAACCTCGTGCCCATTTCGGTGCACCGAAAGTGGCCTTACCCATTGGGAGCTCAGTTGGGACATGCATATCTACGTCTGAGCCGCATGCACACTACTTGATGTCAGCCAACCTAATCGAAGTACTCCTCTAACCTGATTAGTCACTTGCCCTGATAAAGCCTAGCTGACATCCCCACACGACAGTCACAGGTAAACGATAAGTGGGAGATGCGGTATCTTGATGAAGACTAAGGTTAATTTGGATGATACGTACTTTACACGAGCTTATTTGATGTTGTAGTACGTACTAAGTATATTTAACGTATTCTGAGAGTTCCTATTTAATTTGGAAGTAAAAGGGATAATTGGCTTGCACTAATTTATCGTAGGGCAAATGAGTGCACGTGTCTTAAAGATAGATACCCTTATGCACCAGTTCTGGCGCCCCTTAACGTGCTCGCAGCTGTCATCCGTGTCCTCCGTTACACCCCATATCTCGGGACACAGATCAGATTAGGCTTAAAGCTGAACTAAGCCAGTTTTGGATATAGGATAAGAGGTAGATCCATGAATTATAAATGCAATATAAATATTTAATTCACTAACTAGTAAAGACACAAGAGAGACTAATTATCCAGAAAGCCCAGCAAGGTATTGTTGAAGGGATCCTACTTCGTAAGAAAATCTAATAGCGCTGGAAGTACAGCATGTTTGTGAGTTTACTATTATGATCTGATCTTAAGCGGAGGTAGGTATCCAGCTGACTTTGGGGAAATTTTGCCAAATGTGAGTCTCGCAAAAGTGAAGGAAGTAGGGCTCTATCAGCGGCGAAAAGACGGGAAATAGCACGAAGTGTCGCAAAGCTCTCAGAGACCTCACCACTAAGACCCCATTCCTGAGTCATAAGTCGTTCAAACTCAGCAATGTCGGTGTTCAAGGCTTCTCCACCTTTCATTGAAGTAGTATACTGCGACATGTGATCATGCATATCATTGCAAAAGTTGAGCGCGACAACATGAAGCAACCGTTTAGAGTTATCTCGAGACATTGTGTCGGTAACATACTTGGAAAGATTGTGAAACTCATCCATAAGATCAATAGAAACAATATTCTCACCATGGGGATCCACGAACTCCTTTTGATTCGTTCTATTGAACAGGTCCTTTGTACGGAGGTGGATGATTTCAGCAAACTGCTCTGTTAGTAAGACACATGATTGCTGTACTGAGTGAATATAAGAATTAAGCAGTGACGCCATTTTGCTCTGAGACTGGGCGTTAACCATCGCAAATAATACTGTTTTCACAAATGTAGATAATAGCCTCAAGACGTGACTTGAAATTTTGATGCTCTCTATGAAACTCCAGTCAATAGGCGACCTCGTATCAGTATATTCACTAATTTGAATAGCGGTATCAAGTATAGTATTGATGTAAGAGGTACCGATATTGTTCGTTAACGTGTTGTAAAACATTCCAGCATCGCCAGCATGTTCGTGCGTGGAACGCAGCATTTGCTCGCGTGACACCGCCTCAGCAAATGCACCCAAGACGTTACACAAAGTGGAGATGGGCACGCTACAGAGCTGTTGCAATTTTGCATAATGAGGGGTGCGTGCAGAAACTGGAGTTTCTGCGACTAGGCTTCCATCAGCGCCAGGTGAGTTCGAAATTTTGTTAAGATTAATGGATAAATCACCTTTTCTTTCACTTGCAGTACCGACACCGGAGCCAGCACCACTGTTGTGCGATGTTAACTTGTCTGAACTCAGATTTGTCTCGGAAGACGATTGAGATATTGGAGGTGTGGTTTCATTACGAGTACTCCACATTCTCCTTAGACGTTCTATTCTACCATCTTCATTACCGTGATTTGTGGCAGTTGTACCACTTCGCTGCAGTCCATTACCACTATACCCACTACCAAAGGAATTTGAGTTACTCGATGGGGTAATTTGCAACAAGTTCTTGGTAATCTGGAGCAAAGACGACTTTTCCAAATCAATGTAGCTATCGATGTACATGTGAAACACGTCGGCAAAGTTAGATTCAAGAACCTCTCCTAGCTCTGTCTGCTGGGCTTGGTCAAGAGAACTTTTAGGCTTTGACCAGGTATTTTGCAAATCGTTCATAAGATTGTTGACATGAGAGTAACACACACTAAGCACTCTAACTTGAGCGAGATCGCTATATTCCTCCTGGTTGGCTGCTTCATCCATATAGAGCATGACCATTCCCTGCAGCTTTTGGGCAAAAGTGCGCTGAATAAATATGGAAAGTACCTGGGTTGGCTTAGGAAAGACCTTTGTGATGATCTCGGTTTCACGAGCAATAGTGTCAGTGATTTCCTTGATTTCAACATCTATCATATTAGAAAAATCATCGAATCTGGAAGTAGGATCTACCAGGCCCTGCCAGAGGGCTTTAGAGGTAACCTTTTTGTCTTCTTCTTGAGGTTGAAGCTCGTCCACATTCATGAAAAAGCGGTGCTGATTGATGTATGCCTGCACCACGGAGCCACCACCATTAAATTCAGTTAGAATCTCGGCACATTCGCGCATACCAATAAGATCAAAGTTTTGGTAGTTTTCCAAGAAGTTAGAGAGAAGCTTGTTCTCCAAGTTCTCAGCGAACTTATCTACCTGGGTCAGCACATCATTTTTGCCTTCAACTTTACCAATTTCTGTGGCAAATACCTGCAACTGTGCAACAAATGCGACTTTGCTGCGCATATCAGACCCCCACAGACGTGAAAACTCTGTTGGAGGTTTTCCATCCATGAAACTCAAATAAGTTGTGATTAAAGCCCTATACTTGGAAATCTGGGTATTTTTGTGTGAAATGTGCTCTAGTTTAGTGCTCTCGAGACCAGTGATCTGCTGGATCTCGGCGGCAAGTTCGTCTAGAGCCTTAACGTCTCGCACACTCGTACTCACATTGGAAACCATGTCCTGAATTTCCAAATCGCGTGACTCTGACAGCTCAGCAGTCGCTGAACCAGCAGCATCCTCTTGGTTAAGCGCGATCTCATGCATGCGCTCAAGCTCGTTCGCGACAGCCTCAAAGGTGCGAATGTAAGGCTTCGGATCAAGACGCCTATCAGAGTCTAGATGACTCTGTGCACCACTTAGTTGCTCGATAAATGATTTCACTGAGAAATCCGGCTGGCCAAACCGCTCAAGCTTAAGCAGCTTCCGCGTTGAACCATCGAGCGTATACAGCGACATTGTGGTGGTGACAGGGTTCCCAACCGCGATGCTTTATGGAACAACAAAGACGGTTGCGTAGGCACGGTGCAAGTGCAAGGCCTGTAAATTTATTTTGATAGTATTTAAATGAAAGAAAAAAAAAAAAAAATTGATAGACAAAAATCGCGAAATGTATATAAATAATGCACGTTTATACTAATGGGATTCTTCATTTCTGGAGCTTGGCGTTCAAGGCACCAGCATCCTCCTTCGAAACCTCAGAAAACTCTTTGATATCATTAGCATTCTTAGGAATTTGAATACCAGGAGTTGAGGCAGCTTTCTGAGCATCTTTGCTCTGCAGTTCGGCATTGAGCTGCTTTGCGTCAACATTCCTCACCTCGCTGAAAGCCTTAATTGACTCTGGATTCTCAATCTTTTGGAGACCAGGTGCACCGAGGTTGTCAATGGGCTTGGGGTCTTCTTTAGGCATCACTGTGGGGTTGAGTTCAGGCATTTATGTTTTCAAAATCGTTAAATCACCAGTTTATTTTATTCTAAAATGAGTTGTTGTTAAACAGTTACACTGTGTGTGGCGTGGGCAGTTAGAGGGTCAGCCAGCAATGCCTCTCTCCATCACTATGGCTGTGGGGCTATGAGCAATCACCTGACACTCCCCTAATTGTCATACACGTGCATTGCGTTTCGCCTACCCCAGGGGATGATGAACATGAGTACTGAGTAATATAGTAGTTCTTTGTAGCAGTAAAGCGTGCGATCTCAGCGTTCGATCACTTTTCATAACCGGTCTCTTGATTAGGCTCAGCAAACAGTCAACTAGCACCCCGTCGCCACTAATTGCTAGTACTCTTTGCAGTCATTATACATTTTCATTCATAGATCCTGCATCTCTTGACGCTATTCTTTACTGCCTTATCTTAGACCTGTGATTACCAGCCAACTAATGCCTAATCTTCACGATATTATCAACCGCGTCACTGGCCAGCCACCGTCATTCGAAAGAAAAGCACACTATGATTTTGGAAAGACGTTAGGTGCCGGCGCATTCGGCGTTGTGTGCCAAGCAGAGAACAAAGATACCGGCGAGAATGATGCAATCAAAGTAATTGTCAAGTCAAAGCTTAGCTCTGAGTCGCAGTGGGAAAGTATTATGGACGAATTTAGGATTCTCGAGCCGCTGGATCACCCTGGTATCGTGAAGATGCGTGAGTGGTTCGAGAGCAAGGATAAGCTTTACATGGTAACTGAGTTGTGCACTGGAGGTGAGCTATTTGACAGGATCATTGATCATGGATCCTTTACTGAGGTTGATGCTGCGCGTATGCTGCACCAGGTGGCAAATTCTGTCCAGTATTTGCACCACCGCAACATTGTTCACCGCGACATCAAGCCGGAAAATTTGCTTTACAAGTATCCCAGCGAGAACGATTCTGCGCCTTTAATGCTGTGTGACTTTGGTGTTGCCAAAAGTTTAATGTCTAGCCAGGAGGTTATAATGTCCGGTGCAGGATCTCTGGGTTACGCTGCTCCGGAGATCTTCCGGCGCACTGGCCACTCGAAGCCGGTAGATGTGTGGAGTCTCGGTGTAGTGCTCTACACCATTCTCTCGGGTGTGTCACCTTTTCAGTCTGAAACTGCAGCAGATTTTGTTCAAGAAGTGCAGCCTGGTTACAAGCCTTACTTTTACCCAGACTATTGGGTGAATGTTAGTGATGAAGCCAAAGATTTGGTGACTAGAATGTTAGACTTCGATGACACGACGAGATTAACCATAGATGAGGTGCTCGAACATCCTTGGCTATCCCATACTGAGTCTAATGCTTCGGTGGATCTCCTTCCTGGAATTCGTCCCAAGCTCGAGGCTCGCAAACATTGGCGTGCCGCTTATGAGAGATTTAGACTGGTTAAACTGCTCAACCATTTGCAGCTGGATGGCCATGGTAACGAGACTAATGTTGGAAAGGGTAGCGACAGCAATATCAGCAACAATCCTTTTCTTGCAGCTCTCGGAGGTAGGAAAAACAGTGATGAGGATGATCACGAGTTTCTCGGACGTAGGTTTAGTCAAGTTGTGGCTGCTGCCAAAGCCCAGGCCGAAGCGGAGAAGGCTGCTCAAGAGAAGACACCTACTAATGATTCCCTATGAATGATAATCTGAGGTCATCATTACCTTTGATATCTACAACGTATAGAGCAAATAATTTTTTTTTATTTATACCATAATTCATAATATATCTTGAATAATTGCTTGTTTTTAGAATATCTGCAAGATACACGCTTTTCACGTTCTCAAAAATGCGCGGTAAGAAAAATTATGGGAAAAATACAGCTCAGATCACATTTAGCACGGGCATCCGCGAGAGTATCCGGTCCCTCTCTCTCCAGTGAATGATAGTCGGTACGCATATTAATATGCGTATCATGTAAAATACACGCACGCGCGCATTATTATTATTATTAGCTGGTAAAACTGAGACAACGTACCCCTTTCCCATCTCATTAGTTTGACTTAAAAGAAATACGGATTAATACTCAAGCTGAGATGATATAGAATTTATATTTATTTCGCTGGTTCGCACTATATTTGGTTATACAAATTGCTATACTGAGAAATTTGTAATTGTTAGACCAATACTTGTATTTGCGCAGGGCAAGGTCCGGGTCTCCCTCCTTAAACTTAGATGGCTACGTTGTCACTAGGGCTTGGAAGGGAACATAACGTGTTGGGATAGGACCCTCCGATCCCCTCGCATTCTATGTAAAATGAATCAATTAGAATAAAACGATCTAAAATAAAAGAGAAAAACGCGAAAAACCGTTCAAATTACATCTTTAATACATTTATTCTTAGTACAGCTCAGAGGGATGGTTCATTTGCGCGCACTCTTAAAGGAAGAGGGCAGCAGCACCAACGGCAGCACCAACGACACCACCAATGGCGACGTTGTTGGCGACGGCACCGCCAGAAGAGGAGGTAGCAGAGCTAGAGCCAGAAGAGCTGCTGCTGTTGGAGGCAGCAGAGGCAGTGGCAGCGAGGGCAAGAGCGACAATGGAAGTGTACATTATTGAGAGGTAATAGTAAAGATAGGAGATTGGAGCGGAAGCCCGTTATATACTGTTGGTCCAGCAAAGTCATGCCCAGGACAGGGTAGGGAAATAGTGTTTTCCCGGCTTAGTAACATTGCATCTTGCCTAAACAGGAGGTATGGTGAGGGGGCAAGCAAACTTAGCCCAGACCCTAGATGTCATATCTATATATATATATATATATATATATCTATCTAGGTAGATACTGATCTTCGCACACGGATAGTACTAATTCCGCCCCAACTGGTTCGGTGACTTCACCGGAAGAGTCGTCATCAGCGCAATATTTTAGTATATTTCGGAACCTTAACAGTCAGGGACTTGGGATTTACTGCTCATGTAGATACTGATGATGATTCTTATTTGTTACTACTGTGAGATCGTATGTATCAATGTAGTATACTACTAGCCCTAGCTCATCATCGTATTTACCACGTTAATCCCACTGATGTTACTACAGCATCTTTTTTACAATCCGTTGGATGAGGAAGTTTATATGATCCAACCTCCAGGTTATTCGGATGGAACCTCAGGAGTCTTGAAACTGAACAAGGCACTTTATGGACTTAAACAAGCACTAGTCATCTGGTTCAAAGAGTTATCTTCTACTCTTTCAGAGGTTTTTGACAAAGTCAATGACACAATTGGTCTGTTTGTTAAATGTCAACACCAAACTCTATGCCAATTTGTAGTATATGTTAATAATATTCACATCATTTCTTCTGATTAATCAATCACGAAAGGGGTTATATCCGCTCTACGAGCCAAATACAATATCCAGGATCTTGGCTATCCAGAGAAATACTTTATCGATCACACATAATCCTCCTGATTCCAGTACTCTTCTATTAAGATCCACAAAAACGATCTATGCAATTTTTCAAAAACTTCTCTGAGGAGATCCATCAGGCAGTTCCCCATATCAAATCTGTCTGTCCCATCACCAAAGAGCAATGTGCTCAGGCTACGTACATCGTGTATGCTATGGAGCAAGGGCGAGACTCGAAGGACCTACCAATCAATCTTCAAATAAGTTCACTTCTAGATGTTAAGCAACATTAAAGATAACAAATAGATGTAGAATTATTATTATTCACAGCCTCAAAGACTAGATTAAATCTGCCCCACGCTGTATCGCAGTCGATACACTCATGCATCTCGTGTCATTTATTGGCACATGCTTATTAGAACTTTGGTCTACGTGTACCATACTAGAGATGAAACTCTATTGTTTCCATGTGATGAAAATCCACAACTAGTTGGCTTCTGTGACGCCAGTTACGGTAGCGACCAACAACGATTTCCTTCGAGTGGATATGTAATCCGATTTGGTGGATGCCCTGTGCTCTGGATAGCGCAAAGGAACGTCACAGTGTCACATCGAACGGAGAAATTGAGCTAAAAACTGCTGTTGATGCAATTTAGAACTATGCCTCAACCACATTCTAATTCAGATTGGGGAGATAGATATCAAAGACATGTCGTATCTATGCACAGACTCTCAATCTTTATCATAAACTGTGAAAATTCCACTAATTGCAAAAACCTCAAGGTTTAATATGTTTCTGGATGTTGGCAAGGAGTCAATAAGAGGCCATTCTTTAAAGGTAACTTCTGTCCGAGGAAAAGCTAACCGTGCTGATGGTCTTCCAAATGGTTTAAATGGACCAGAAGCCATAGTATTGAGAGATCGACTACTTAGAAATAGCGATCCATATGTGCCTGTACATGGAGTACGATAGCAATTGCAAGTAGGATACTATTGCAACCGTACCTCTACTAGATATCCCGCCCATACCCTAATTATACAATGTGATTGGATTTATACTGTTCCAACCAGATATGTTGCATTATGGTGTAACCAGTTTGCCTGAGTATATACTCCTCATACCCTTAATTATGTAATTTAACTGAATTTCACCCTACAGTTCAACATATGTTCTTAGTTCAACATGTATATTAAATAATAATAATAATTTGGTATCATCAAATACTTACCCCTATACTGATGGCCGTGATACTGTTAATTTAGGTTTAACAAGCGCACAGCCCCTTTTTAGATAGATCTGATTGACTCTGCATTTCTACTAAGGGAAGAAAAGAGATTGCCGCATGCCGTATTTTTCAATGAAGAAAAGTATAGGTGTGCTCCTTCTATTATTTGTGTTAACAACTATCTTTCTCCTCTTAAAGGATGACAATGCTGCAATGAATACCAGGGTCGGTAACAAATATTACCCCTCATTTACAAAGGATACCAAAATCATAAACAATAGTTCACCGGAAAAGGAAGAGCCCGATGATGCTCTTCCATCTTTTACTTCATCATCATCGTATCCCACATCGTCACACCCGCCCAAGAATCCAGAACTCTTACCATATGAACCACTTAATAAGGAATCTCAACTGGAAAATGCGACTTTCTATACTTTATGCCAAGAGAGTGACCTAGATGAGATGGTGAGGTCTGTACGTAGCGTCGAAGATAAGTTCAATGAAAATTATCATTATGATTGGGTATTCCTTAACGACAATGACTTTTCAGAATACTTCATGAACACCATACGCACAGAGGCTAGTGGAAAAGTCTATTTCGGTAAAATAGACAAAGATGTTTGGGGATACCCTGAATTCATAGATCAGGAAAAAGCAGCTAAGACGAGGGAGTACATGAAAAAGAAGAAAGTTATTTACGGTGATCTGGAGAGCTACCACCATATGTGCAGATTTCAGAGTGGGTATTTTTTTAGACATCCTCTTATGATGAACTATAAATACTCCTGGAGAGTGGAGCCAGGCATTAATATTTTGTGCTATCAAAATAATGATCCATTTAAGATAATGCACGATAATGATTTAATATACGGCTTTAATATATCTCCTCGTGAATTGCCAAGGACGATACACGGACTGTGGAAAAGCGTTAAAAAGTTTCTTTCCACCGGGGAGAATAGAAAATTTATTGATCCGAACAATCTTGAAGATTTTATCACCACCAAGATTCTCAAAACTTACAATACCTGCCATTTCTGGTCTAACTTTGAGCTCGTAGATATGGACTGGTTACGAGGCGAAGCGTACATGAGCTTTTTTGATTACCTAGATAGGGCTGGTGGCTTCTACTACGAGAGGTGGGGCGATGCACCAATTAGGTCAATTGCATTGTCGTTATTTGTGCCAAAAGACAAGATTCGTTTTTTTAATGAGATAGGTTACTATCACGATCCCTTGGGTCACTGTCCCTATAACCAAGCCCAATTAGGACTTGCCTGTGAATGCGAAGCTTCTGATGGCATGTATAGTGAAGAAGTTTTTGACTGGCATGCAAATAGTTGCTTGCGTAACTACTTTACAGCTAAGAAATTGCCATTTAAAGATCAAAACCCCAAGAAGAATGAATGAGTTTAAAGTGCCTTTTATAGCCTTGATTAATTTGTGTGTATGTATGTGAGTGTGAAAATATACAGGTTGATTCATTGTATTTTATTTTTCACAGCTAGAAAGATCCAATTATCACTACATTCAATCACTACATTCACATAAATACTACTGATCATGTAGATTGCGTTATAATGCCGGGGTAGCGCCTGGCGAAGTCGGGCATCGTAACAATAGCCAAGAGTCTTTTCATAGCATCGTCATATACCTCAACAATATCATGACTTTTCAAAAAATCATACAATAGCTCCAACGGCTCGTCGATTGAGAGTTTGAATGACTTGACCAGATGCATATGATGCGATGCCAACTGTCGTTCATCATCAGCAGCGGTAGATTCGAGCTGCAAGGGGGTAAGGTACCCCACAGGCGAGAACCCATCAAATATTGGGACCTTTGGCGGGAACATAGGAGATGAATCAAGAACTAGCTCCCTCACTTCACACAATGGAGTGTTCAGCTGAATCAATTTAGGGGGAGGTAGTCCGAGATCCGCTATTACGCCTCCCCGAAAATCCATATGAGTCGACGACCAACAGAATGAGTTACCGTCGTGTATTTTTCAGGGCGAGGAGTCTGCCAACGCCCTCAGTTGCACAATTTATTTGCTTTCTTAAAACGATCTCTAAGCACACGTATTGTATTCATTGAACCTAAGGATACTTGTTTAATATAATGAGCAATCCCAGACTAGCCACTGGGGTAGCTGGGTTCAAGTGCGATGCGTGTAATGTTGTATTTAAAGATAACATCAAGTTGCTCGATCATACACGCACCAAACAGCATTTAGCGAAAACAGGAGAGGATAATTCAGTCAAGCCAGCATCACTGGTGGATGTTAAAAACCGTATTGAAAAACTGGCACGGGAGAAAGGATTACTTAAAGATTGATACTTTATATGCTATACAAAGTTTTCCGAATTTATTGTCTTTACATCAATCATGCTACATGCAATGATATTTAAGTTTATCCTCAGTATTTATGTATCAAGATAGATGGATTAGTGAGAGGGGTAAACGTTGTGAGCCTTGAGGGTATCCTGGACAGTTTTATAAACCTCGTCAACAGATTTGTCGCATTGCAAAGTAGTAACTTTGCCTGCCGTATTGAAATAGTCGACGACTGGCATGCTCTGGTTAACAAACGTGGCAAATCGCTCACGCATTGAGTCAACATTGTCGTCAGTACGACCACTTGTTTTACCGCGCTTCAAAACACGCTCAAGCATAACCGACTCAGGGCACTGGAAAAATAGAGTAAATTTTGAAGGCACGACCTTCTCTTCAAATGTTAGTGCTTGGTCCATCTTACGCGGGAAACCATCGATAAGGAAGTGATTTACGCCCTTTGCCTTGGCTTCACCCATCGCATTTTTCAAAAGTGCAATGGTAATCTCCTGCGGTACAATCTTGCCATCCTTAATGTAGCTCTTGATGAGATCACCGTATTCAGATCCTGGACGCTTCTGCTCAGCACGTAATAAATCACCAGCGCTCAAATGGGCGAAGTTATAGTCGTGGATAATCTTGTCGCACTGTGTGCCCTTTCCACTACCGGGACCGCCAAGTACGAACACCACGAATGTATTTTTGGGATCAAACGCAGTGGCAGCTCTCTTGTTCTTAATCTTCTCGTAATCAGCCTCGCTCATCTCACCTTTGGTCTTCTTATCACCAACAAGCTTCAGGCTAGCAACAAATGCAGCCGAACCGAGAGCCATAATAAGGAAGAAGTAGCGCAACTTCGGCAGCTGGTTGTTGTTCTTATTAGAGGATGAGTACTGACGCGAAGAGTACGAAAAGGGAGACGCGGAGTTAAACCTGGGACGAGGAGTGGCAACTCGCCAGGGTGTGCTTGTTCCAAATCTTGAACTTCTCAATAGCTTGAACATTGCCGATAATATTCACGTATGTATGAAATTACAACTCAACTCACTTAAGGCGTGGAGAAAATACGCACTTGGCTTATGAGTTTAAGGCGTGGAGGATAGAGATATGCACGTGATAGATGAACGTAGTAACATTATCTCGTTACTTGTCAGAAGTTGGTGAGGGTTGGAATTTTCATCACAGCCGTGAAACGAAATCCAAGTGCAAAATGTCTTTGGTAAACCTTGGGTATATCTGCTGCCATTTGCAGAACGTCAGTAAGGTGATGAAGCCTTTGACAAGTATTCCCTTGACAAAGCTTCACCTTCAGATCGCCTTGGGTTTGTACAAGGAGGGATTCGTCACCTCAGTACAGCGCGGTGATCTTAGAGGACCAGATAAGGAGTACACACCTACCACTTTTGACAATATTAGCACTCGCAGACTATGGATAGGCATGAAATATCGGAACTTCCGCCCAGTTCTCAACAAACTGCATCTTGTCAGTCATCCGAACCGAAAGATTTTCGCCTCGCACTCTGATCTCATCGGACTCTGCACTGGCAGACCTCTAGGTAAGGTGCAGCCCCTCGCTTTGGGTGAAGTTATGTTTATTAGAGCTAAGAATAAGGAGAAGTCGATCCATGAGATCCACGATGCTGTGAAACGTAACTTAAGTGGTGAAATTCTCTGCAGAGTAAGCTAAAACTGCTAACGTTTTTTTCACTTAGTGTGCGTAATGTGTGAGTTTTAGTCGTAGGATTGTGAGCAACAAATTTAGAAGTTGAGTTCAAGCAGAGTATCAAAAGCTAACGATTTTAAAGGAATAACATAAGCCCAGACACACACTAGCGTTTAATGAAGACGCTTTTGTACATTGTTGAAGGTTGAAAAGATCTTCCATCTTTTAGATTGATCTGCAACTGTACATAATTTAATGCATATAGTTTTCACGTCACAACGTGGCGTATATTTACAAAATACTTTGAGAGCTAAACATCTAACGAGCCGATATTTCTAGTCTTTAGAAGAACCATTCTGAATGTCTTGCACACTATATAATTGAGAGTGTGTTTTTTTGCACACTATCATTCAACGGTATTATTATTATTATTTCTCTGAATACTTAATTGCCCAGGAGTGTACTACATTCATATCTCTGAGATCGTATCCATGTGATTGGAACTATGTGTCAGTTTAGGGCAAAATAGTAAGTTTCCCGATATTGCAGTGCGTGAGCGGGGCGCACATGCTCACTGGTCAATGCGCCACCCTGACCCCACTTGAAAAGCACACCCTGCATTCTTAGGTGGTCTAGGTGATATACTTACATGCCCATTTCAGATCATATGATATGCCGGTTTTCCGGAATCCTCTAACCATCATAATAACATATAATATAAACGCGCTAAAAAAGGATAGTGAGTGGAGAGAGTTCATCAGAATATATTTTATGTGAAACGATTTAATCGTCACGATTTGCCTCATTCAGAACCGTTTGACTTGGTGTGTTCGAAAAATCATTACTCGGGTTAGGGGTTACAATGAGCTTAGATATCACAATTAATTCTATATGATTATTTGCGGTTGGGGTATTGTTGCATCCTGAAATCAAGGATGGGAAGGGTGAAGCGAGAAGAATTTACTACAACCTAGAACGAAAAACCCACATACGATCGGCCATAAGTCGCTTTCGTAATTAGGTTATTGTACACTAAAGTTCGATAAGTATCTTCCAGAATTTTTTTAGATTTGCTTATGTATCGTAAAGTAAAGTTATTCAAATCGTTTCACGTATCGCTAGTTCGTAGATGACTACGGGCGCCCGAGGTATCATAGTGCAAGGTTAGGGTGTATTGTTCCGGAATCTCCTGTGTGATGGATTTATACACACATGTGCAGGTATTTTTTTTTACATAATAAGTTGGGTTCTATACATAAACATACTTATAAATACAGAGAGTCCTAATAATTCTAACCGCTGATATGAATGCATACACTCCGATGAAAAGGTCTGCACTATTTGAGGGACGTCGCAACCGTTTTGAACGTGAAATGGTTCAAAACCTCTGTAAGTGTCACCAACGCTCAAACAGTGCTTCGGAGGCGCGTTTGAAGGTGGTAACTAAACTAGTCACGATGAACATTGATAGCATGAGCACCTCGCACGGAGATGACAAAAGAGTTAGCACTATCTAACTTGCACCATAGGAGTCGTTAGACCCACTATGATTTAGCATAGAGCTGAACCTCAACCTCAGCTCTCTTCCATTACCAATTAGCATTTTTCTATTCGCGCATTCATACATTTTGACATTTAATCTTTCCTGCGAATTTATTCTGTCTGTTAATTCTCATTTGACAACTTTAATACCTAATAGGGATAACCCAATCACGCATCATATACATACTTACTTTCTCATATGTCTAAAACGTCACTATTCTACCAATTCCGTGACCAGACTTCCACTTTGTCATGTCAAGTTGATATCCAACCCATTTATCCATCTGCTGTGATCTCGACGAGACTTTGTCTACCTCAGAATAGAGGTCTGCTTCTACAAACGAAGATACGCGGTTGCGCCTCGGGTAAGTGTTTTCACTCGCTTCAATAGGAGAGAGAGATAATTCGCCATCAGAGATTTTGAGCGCAGCTAGTTCATTTTCAAGCCCAGCAATCTTGCCTTCAAGGAGACTGATCTGCTGCTTGAGGGTTTCATTCTCATTTCTGAGGTCGGCAATAATTTCTTTGTCATCGCTACTGTTCGATCGATTAGATAAATCCGTATCATTTAATTCATTAGAGTCCTCTGCATCTTTTCCAATTAGAATCTTAGCGTCAGGCTCGCTTTGGGTTTCAGATTTTTTCTGTCCAGTAGAATCTTCGACGGTTTCGTTGCCATATTTAGGGCTTTCCTCAGATGAAGACGAAGACTCAGCATTTGCACTTTGTTCATTGACTTCCAGCGTATTTGAAACATTCTTAGGCTCTTCCTCAGGCTCTTCCTCAGGCTCCACCTCCTTTGGTTGCTCCTTAGGATCTTCTTTAGGATCTTCCCTAGGATCTTCTTTAGGCTTTTCTTCAGATTCCTCCTCAGCCTCATCTTTTGTAGTATCATCCTTAGGCTCTTCTTTAAGCTTCTCCTTGGGCGCCTCCTTGGGTTCGTCTTTGGACTCTTTCTCAGCTCCACTAGAGTCTAAAATAGTCTCCTCCATATCATCCTTTGTAGATTCTTGTTTTTCGGCATCTTTAGAGTCCAAATGCGAGTCCACTTCTGATACTTTTTCGGTATTATTTGTTGTCTCTGACTCTTCTACGTTGTTCTCCTTAGAAACCCCATCGTTAGCGTCGGCTGTGCTAGGGTGCTCCTTCGAAAGTTGTTTTTCTTTCTTGAGTTTAGAATAGAGTTTTTTAGCCGATTTGACGTCTTTAGGGGGCATTTTTTCTCAACACACTTGCGTGGCTTAGTGCTACGTGCGAACGGCTGTTGGGATGGTGTCCGTATCTTTGTCGAGCGTACCCTCTCCCACCCCCGACCCGCGGGCCCCACGCCGTTAAATCCTATAACTGTATATAATGCAGGCACCATCTCCCAATTTTTAAATCAGGAAATTTCTGCTACTTAGTAGTGCCCATCCCACGAGGCAGGAAATAATTGAGATTAGCATAAATTTAGCATGTCCAGAGGCAATCAACGTGAGCTGGCTCGTCTGAAAAATCAGAAGAAGGATGAGAAAGGAAAAAACAAAAAGGACGGTGATCCTCGTAAGCGTGGCGAGAGTGATGCTGCCATTCTCAGAGAAAAGCAGCGTCTTGCGGATGAGCGCAAGGCTGCTGCTGCCACAGCAAACCAGGTGAAGGGGCAAAAAGTTTCTTACTTTTGAATCGCCCGAACACCTTTTAGTTCATTGAAGTAGGAAACTGCGGCGACTCGAATAGATGTTTTCGGTAGCTTTTAATGATTCTCTATTTTTGTTTTTAGTAGCTTCATTTTAAATTTATTTTAACTTGATTTAATTTGCATATATACATACACCATTAGCATTTCACTATAAACAACCGGTCTAGATGAGGTATGGTTATAGCTACAACAAACTCCTAGCACAATGGCGGCCACTGGCCAGATCTACTTCTGCATATTCGGGTTGTAAGCTTGGAAAACCACATACAATTGATAGTCACGTGCACAATAGCGTTCAGGAACAACATCATATCAATTAACTATAGATCATCAACTTTCCGCTATATATGAGGATTTAATTGGGCATCTAGAATGCAAGTCAATATAAGTTCACCAGAACTGTTAGACTTGAGCTTCGAGTATTGTCCGCCTGTGGCAATAACTCCTGAATTTCCACGAATAGGGGAAGTGTCGATATTTCATTACAGACATACGTTGATATCTTCTAATGAAAGCCCAGTGTTGTTCCAGGAAAAGACTATATTGGTCAATTTAGTAGAAGCAGATGGATCATACCGGGTTCCTGCGCCCAAACAGGCAATTGATGCTTCAATTCCCCCTGCAAAGCGCACTGTACTTAATAGACTGAGGGCTAAGAAAAATAAGCAGTACCTCATTGATATATTCTGCGAAGAGCAGGAAGAACTCGACGCTGGCTTATGTTCACATGTTCAAAAGAATCCAATACCTATTGCTAATTCGTTCGGTCCATATTTGATTAGACGAGAATCAGGCGCAATTGACATTGAGTTCGGATTGGCACTTGTTCCCGGTGCTTCGGTCAAGTATCAAAAACAAAACACTGCTCTTAGATTCTTCGCAAGAGCTTTAAATGATGAATCGCTTATAAACCCAAAGGCGTACACCGCTAGTCCCGTAGAGCTATTGAGAGCAATTACCAAGGAACCCACTAACAATGTACCCGAAATCAAGCCTGAAGGAATGAGGGCTTCGTTGCTGCCGTATCAGCGCGAATCAGTTGAATGGTGTCTCAAGCGTGAAGGTAAAACTCTAGTTGGTGAGTCCCATGTCGAGGATTTGGACGAGAGTATCCGTGACAAAATAATCAATCCCCCATTAGGATGGAGAAAAATCGATGGCTGCAATGTGTGGGCCAATCCATACTTGTTACGAACGAGCCAAGAGGATCCAGTAGCCCCTCATCAACTTCAAAATCGTGATGCAAGAGATGTGCCATATTATGAGGGAAAAGGTCTATTGGCCGAGGAAATGGGATTGGGGAAAACACTCGAGATTACCTCACTATCAATTTTGAATCCACGGCCTGCCTATGATCATGGTGATAAGTTTGTTGATTACAAGGGTGATCTAATCACGAGGTCGAAAGCCACGCTAGTGATTGTACCTCGTTCAATTTTGCATCAATGGAGAGATGAAGTGAAGATGCATTTTCCTCACTTGAAATGCGTCATTGTAACCCGCAAAGAAACTAGTATTGAAGAAATCATTGAGTCGGATATGGTCTTCATCACGTACTACGAGCTATCTAAATGGCTTCCCGTGTCGGTATTCAAGCAGAAACATAGGACTAGATACAACACTGTTCAGCTTCACCAGGAACAATTAGCGGCTGACTCCCCCGGTGTCGATCGGTCTTCACTTGCGCGAATTCAATTTTGGAGAGTAGTCTTAGATGAAGTGCAAATGGTAAGTACTGGTTCAAGTGCCGCTGCACAAGCGGCACGTAATGTACCTCGTGTCCATGCATGGGCAGTAAGTGGAACCCCGGTAAAGCAAACTTTGGAAGATTTGCGAGGAATAACTTATTTTCTGAATCTTCAACCTTTTGTTGAGCGTCCATCGTGGCAGAGGCTAATCTCCTCTTCGGTAGACTTCCCCCGGACAATGAGTATTGTCGGTTTGCGTCATACTAAGCCGATGGTTGCCCATCAATTATTTATCCCTCCTCAGCATCGTAATCTTGTTCTGCTCAAATTCTCTGCTGTTGAAAGGGCACGATATGATCGAATCTATAGCGACTTTAAAAGAGATGCAGAGAATCCAAACTGTAACTTGTCAATGTGGTTAATGCGACTACGCCAAGCTTACTATATAACTGTTTCGGGAAATGAAAATGATCCAGCCTCAGTTTATAAAAGTGGTGTCAGCAGCTCTAGCAATAGTGATGTTGTTGCATTAACTTTGGATGAGGTCTTGGTTCAGCTTGTTGATGAAGCAGATGCGGAAGTCTGGGTTAAAACTCGAGATATTATTAATTCTCGCCTAGAGTTCGGTCAGTTACTAGATAAAGCTGATAGGATGCCGGAAGCGTTAGCTTTGTGGAAGAAAATACAGTCAGAAGTATCTGGTCACATTGAGTCTGTAAAGAACACAATAGATACATTCACAAAACAACGTAAGGCAGCTGAGGCTGACTTAAAGCGACTAAAAAATTCTGCAACTGTTTCCAATAGTAGTAGTGCTAAGGATGATATTGATAATATCGATGATAATGAGGATGAATTTGTTGTTGGTGACACAACAAATCAGCAAAATGTAGGTGGTGAGCTGGGCTCTATTATCCGTGAGGCAAAGCGAAAGCTGGCATTAATCTCTAGTAGACTCAAAATCGTGAAAGTCAAACTCAAGTCTTTACAAGAACTGCTTCACCGAACATACTTCTTTATCGCCACTGGATATTTCAGATCTTCCCAACGGTTAAGACTTAAGCTCACCGAAGAAGAAGTACATTCTGATTCTGCGAAGGCTGAATTTGATGCCAACAGTGCTCAAGAAACTAGATATTATGACCTTGCTGAAGGTCTACGCAATGAAGTACTCGCTGACGACGAAGAGCGGGTGGAAAAGTTGATATCAAAGGCCAAGAAGATGACTTTCATCAAAGTTAATAAACTCTGCAACTTACCTAAATCTGCCATCCTTGATAAATTGTCGGAATTCTGCGAAGAAATCAGTCACATTTTAATTGGATTGTTAAGTGCGCCATTGATGGAAAAGCAGGTGGCGCAGTCTACAGCTGGTATACAACTGGAAGACGACTACTATAGTAAAACGCTAGATCTCCAAGAGAATGCATTCGTCTATCTCGAAGCTCTGCAAATGCTTCTCCGTGATCGTGCCGTTGCTATCAATGGAGGTACTATTCAACCACGTACTAATGGAATTGACAGTACAAATCAAGAACTGGGTAAGGCATTAGTGGATAGAAGGGACGAAATTGTTGACGTTATCATGAGCAGTCGCAACCGCGACCCGCTCTATGCAGCTGTGCGCCTTTCTAATGGAGGAGTAGAGGCTGCTGAGAAAATGCGTGCGGAAATCCGTTCTAGTCAACAGAAGTACACTTTACTCAGAGATCTCTATAATGCCCGCGTAGAGTATTACAAGCAGCTACAAGGAATCAGTGATCAAGTTACAGATGTGGAATTAGGCAAGAATACTGATTTATCTACGCTAATCCGGAATAATGAGATGCAGATACTCACGCTCGAGCGTGAAGCCCGCCAGAAGATAAAAAATCAGACTTATCTCCGAACACTAGGTGGCGTGAACCACTCTGAAGCTCAGCTTAAAGATAGTGATAAAACCAATGACCTTCAGTCAAATTGTATAATTTGTTTCGATCCTATTAAAACTGGTGCTTTAGCGCCCTGTGGCCATTCATTTTGTGCAGAATGTTTGAGCAGCTGGCTCTCTTCTCAGAGGTCGTGTCCACTTTGTAAACGGCCCATGTCAGTATATGATGTTCATACCTTCCTTGGTAATGGATCTGGTGAAAACAGTAAAGATACTGTATCCCAAGAAACAAAAGTTGCACCAAAGCTTGAAGTTACAGACTCCCCTAATATGTCTAACCATAAAATTGAAGAAGACAAAAATGACCACACTCGCGAATTATTCCGCCCGATTTCAAACTCACTCTACAATGAAATTCACAAAATCAACATTTTGCGATTATACGGTATCAAAATTGACATGATTGTACGGTTGGTAAAGTATTTACGGGGAGAGGACCCATCTGCGCAGATCATTGTATTTTCGCAGTGGCTGACTGTTCTGAAAGTTCTTTATACTGCTTTAACTGAAAATGGTGTAACGGTTGCATCCTCTACCAAACTTGCGAACAATATGAAGGCCGATGTAAACTCATTTAGAGAGGATCCCGAAGTAGCGTGTTTGCTTCTACATGCCAAGACTGACGTAGCCGGTCTCACACTTGTAAATGCAAATCATGTTTTACTTTGTGAACCACTGATGAATACCGCACTTGAGCTGCAGGCAGTTTCTCGGATTAATCGTATCGGACAAACCAGAGAAACTTATGTTTGGCAATTTTGTGTAGAGGATACCGTGGAACAAACTATTCTTGGTGCCACTACACGAGAGCGAATGCTTCAAACAGTACATATAGGTAGTCTTGAGGGAGCTGACTCGTCAGCATTGGCCGAAGCGCCTTCACAGATTTCACTTGTTGACCGTAAGTCTGGAGCAGAAATTGTAAGTGATAATAACCTACTTCGACGTATTCTGTTTAAGGAAGACGAAGAGGACTAGGAATATGAGAAAGATAATTATCAGCACGGTTATCAGCACAATGATCATTAGTTTATAAATGTACGTGCTTTACAACTATAATTCGTATCCTGTAAAATCGATTTCCAATTATGTATATGTATTTATTTTGCATTTATAAATGTAAACATCATAACGCTCATCATGATCTCTCTTTCAAACAGTACTGTGGTACTCATCATTGAGTTCATAAAGTACTCCCGATCCAACCAGTTGGTCCAATAAAGTTCTTACTCTGGCCTCAGCAAGTCCGAGGTTGTGCGAGATTTGTTCGAGGGTTGCGCCAGACTCGGAGTCATTGCTCTTGATGAGTTCCATTATTCTTGACTGATCCTCAACAGGGTCCTCTGCGAAAAGGGGTTGATTTCCGTTACCATTCGATAAAGGCTGACTAGTATTGTCCAAAGAATCGTTGAGCGATGACCCGATGGGGATGAGATCGGAATAATGGTACCACTCACGAGCAGCTTCGATCTCATGATAAACGACACCGAGAGGTGCATCCTCCACAGGCTCGACCCTAAACACATCAAAAGCAGTGTTCTCGTTGAAAGTGCGGAATTGGCCGTAAAGCTTGACGTATTGATTGATGTAGTCGTTGAGCTTGTCGGAATCCGAGTTCTCAGGATCAGTGTCACGATAGCGCAGCTCGGCCTCCCCGGTGGTGTCGCTCACGTCAAGCATTTTTGCATTATTGTTGCTTTCGTAAATGTTCCTCAGCATGGCACAAAGAACGCCCTGCGACGCAGGGTGATTATCAATGTAGACGGGACCATCGCCCTCACCAACAACTCCGTCGAGCTGTCCCAAAAGAAGGGTTCTCACAGCACGCACAGGCGCATCGCTAACTTCAGTGGTATTATTCTGGCTTCCTTGCTGGCTAAAAAATCCACCGCCACTCATTGTTGGTTTTCTTAGATTATAGTGCGTATGTTTGTGTTCCCAACCGCGTCGACGCGTCCTTAATTGACCCTCGCCCAATGTATATTGCGACGAACCCAGCTCGACTTTCCCAAGCAAAAGTGAGGTAGTTGTTTTGAGAAGTAATCGTAAATAAATATGTTATAATTATACATAAATAGGTCTTTAAACAAAATTGCCATTTCACAATTCATGATTTAAGGGGCTTATCTACTAAATTTTAAGATCTGGTACTGCCAATTTGCCGTTTTTCTCATCATGGGTGTGTACAGAAGCGGACCAGTCTTCGACATAGTCAATATTAGCAGCGGGCCATAGCCACTCCACCAGGTATAGCAGCATACAATCAACAACGATACATAAAACAAACAGCTTTCCTGCCAGTGGCCCGCACTGGTAGTGACGCTGCATGCGCTCCACCAAAGACTCGCTCGCCATCCCCGACCTCAGCGCTTGTTCGTAAACATTTATTGTGCGTTTAGCTACGTCACCCCAATTGTACATCGACTTGATTTCGTCATGAAATTGTGATGTATCCACCGAATTGGTCCGCAGCAATTCAATTGCCTTCAATGTTGCAGCAGTCAGATTGGTCGCTGAGGGCTCCGAGTACATCGTCATATGTTCAGGCAGAACCTCGGGAATTCCGCCCACGTTGGTTGTAACAACTAATAGCCCACAAGATGCCGCCTCCACAATTACGGTGCCAAATGCCTCGGTAAGAGCTGCATGTAAATAGATCTGGCCTCGCACCATGAAATCGCGCACTTGATCGTGACGAATTGCACCTACTAGTTGTACTCGATTCTGTAAAGAGTGCTGCTCACACATCTGCTGCAAATCAACTCCTTTGGGTCCATTTCCCGCTATTAGCACTCTTACCTTCTCGTCAGCAGCACACACTCTGGGAATTACCTGTACTAAGAGATCGGCACCTTTGTTGGCATACAACCGACTACACACCACAATAGTGATAATCCCATCATCACCAACACTCTGTGACTGTATCTCGCTGGGCTGAAAATCAGAGCTTATCACTGCATTTGGGATCACCGACGTCTTTCGTGGGTCCATCGCCGCACGCAGCACTGTGTTCTCACGGCATGTGTGTGACACGCAAATTACATGGTCAACATCGGTCATGGTGAATTTCATAAGCTTATTCACCAGAATAGAGCCGGTATCACCGAATCCAAACAGCGAATGGTCTGTAAATACCGTGGCAAGTCCCATAGTACGGCCATGAACGATCGCCTCGTGGCACATAGTGGACATCGACCCGTGGCCGTGAACAATCTCAATTTTCTCCCTAAGCATAATCTGACGGAACATCGGCAAGAATGCGAATACTGTGGGGAAAGCTGACTCTCGGTACACAACGAAAAATGGTACGTAGTAAACCTTTAGTCCCCCCTCTAGGTATCGTACCCCACTGCGGTCACCATACGCGTGCGTCACGACAACTACATGATGCCCAAGTTTTATGAGATGTGTTGCCACTTGCAATATGTGGATTTCAATCCCCCCTGCCTGCGGGAAGAAGAAATCACACACCATTGCAATCCTCATATTGGGTTAGTGTAGGTATCGCACAACCCTCTGGGTTGAAGCTTAGGAGTACACACACACACGTACAAACACAGACTCACCCCAGCACATCACCACCGCCTTCATCACTCACTTACTATTATATCAGATAAACCCTTTCAGTGAGTTTAAAAATTGAAAATTTAAGCAATTAATATTTGACAATGTTTCGCTATTTAAGTTACATCAAAATTTAGTCCCAAAAGTGCTCTATGTGTACGATTACGCATTCCCCTCAGTTTCTTATTCTCTGAGGCTATCGTATTATCGTTACGCCCTTGACTCCCAAAACTGTTGTCTGATTGGCTCCATACTACCTAGCTTGTGCCACAACTGATGCGCTTCATCAGCTTGAGAAAGCTCAGCGAGTGTTTCCACTGCTCTGGGCTCATTGATGTAGTTCTTAGCCAAGAGTTTGGCATTCTCTTTTGACTCAGGCATTCCCAAGTCGCTAACATATCCTCGCAAGTATGACCATGCACTTTCGTTTCCAGGTCGGATGGCAATCTTGTTAGCAATGAACTCGAGCTCAGTCCTGTCGTTACGCAATTGCTTGAAGTTGTGAAGCACAAAATACCGGAAGCTCCACACTGAGTTATTGAGTACGTCGGCCTTCAGCTGCTTCTCAGTCTCTTCCAGCAACGACTCAACGTCGAAAGCTGCAGGACAATATTTTTGACTCAACTGAATTAGCCATTTGTAGTAGGACCAGGCATGGAAATTCTTGCTTTCATCTTCAAGTACCATATCCAGAATTACTCGCTCCCCTTTATACCACAAAATATTAGTAGGATCTGCCACTTGCTGTCGATAGTTCCACACCTGATAATTCTTTGAGTTGTTTAAGGTGAAATGGTTTAACCACACGCCATCCTCTCCGACTTTAGGGGGTTGAGGGGAGCTTGGCACTAGCCCCAACTCCTTGTAGTCGAAAACTTCGCTGCCGATTGCCGTAACAACCTCTAGCCTGTAGTCCCATACCGAATAATGAGCAGGGTTCATCTCAATAATGGCAGTAGTCAACGCAATTACTCTTTCGGACACCTCTCGCTGAGCATACACTGCTCTAAAGATACTCATGGCTTCAGTAAACTCCGGCGCATAGGCAATCTGCGCAAGATATTGAGGACTCTGGGGAATGGGATTGGGAATCACATCGCTCCAGTCATATTCTTTCCAGAACTTCATGATAACAGTAGTGACAGGGGATGACGTGAGTTATTTAGTGCGGACCGTATACCTGATTAAGGGCTAGGGACTTGATAGCACACCCAACCGCTTTGCATATGTCTATGCAGAACTTGCATAATACGAAAATTTAGAAGAATTATATGTGTTTTATCACAAGCGATTAGAATATGTCATAGGTTCAAAGTTCATGAGCTACACATAACGTATATACATATTTATATGTCATCCTCTAAGGGAATCTTGTTAACATTGTTCATTCAACGAACTTGATGGAGTCGAGGTGTGAGTAAAGCGAATTTACTATTAAAAAAAGTTCAGAGATTAATAGAGGTCTGAATTCTTATTTTACCACCATTGAGCTCCCGAGTTACCGTTCAATGCGTCACTATTCTCTGGTAAATTTCTTGACAAAGCTTTATTACCATATTCATCACTAGGCTGCTGCTGCTCCTGCCCCTGCTCATACACTGGTCGTGAGGGAGTAGTGAGCTTTTCATAACTGTTTCCGCTGAAATCCTGTTGCTGATAGTGCTGCGCTGGTAAGCGAGAAGCAAACTGCTGTTGCGTCACTTGAGGCAGCTGCTGAGTCTGGTTCAAGCGAGACTGCGGATTGCCTAATGCAGCCGAAGGCGACTGCGAGGCGGGCCTTGATTGGTTCAAGGCGTTAGGATGTACCTGCAATGGAGTGTCGGGCATAGAACTCTGTTCTGGCACCGAGTTACCTGGCATAGCTGCACCAGGGATGGGCGCACGCACATTATTGTATTGCAAAGTGGCACCCTGTTCATTAGAAGGTTTGATGTTTGTAGAGGAAACAGCAGATTTTGCTTGTGAAATATCTTCCTCTGTGATTGGCGAATCGGTCCACCCAATGGATGCGAGTTTTGTAGAGTATGTTTCTAACGAGATCGCACCACACAAAAAGCGTTCACGGTTCCACACTAGGTCAATGAGTTTTTGCTGGCGGTGTGGCTCACTCGAGTTGAGGAAGGATAGCTCATATTGGTCAAATCTAGACGGTAAGTCAACAGGAAGGAGCAAACTTATTTGAGCGGCTCTTTCGATATTAGCTCTAAAGAACATGAAGCGGTCAAGAGGTCCATTGTTGTGGAAAACAAGAGTGCGCAAGTACAGTATCTGGTAAAACGCGATACGATACACCTTACTCTCGAGAAGATTGGGATTAGATACAATGAACTCAACCGCAGATGGAACTGGCAAGTTGTTCTCGAAAGCCATTTTGTCATGCACATTGGCAGGGAGTCTCATAGGGGTAAGAGTAAGCTCCTTATCAGCAGTGAACTGCTGTGAATTGTATAAGAATACCATTGCATTGGAAGACGATCTATGAATGTGAGGAAGTACTTCCTTCTTCGCGATGCCATTAGGTCCTAAGTTTCTTCCATATGTGTCAGTTTCTGGGCTTGCTCCACCTGGTCCAGGGCTGACAGGCGGGAGCGAAGGGGGCACCATACGAGGACTACTAGGGTCTACTAGCTCATTTGGTACACCTAAAGAACGACTAGTGATATTACCAGCTGAGAGCGGTTGTTGATTGCTGGTTTGTAGCTGCTGTTCATGCGCTGGTGTGTATTGGGGCTGCGTAGAATATTGAGGATGCAACTGTTGCTGGTACTGCTGCTGCAACTGTTGCTGTTGATGTTGGAGCTGTGACACTGACTTTCCCGGTACTTTACCATTTCCTGATGGTACTAAGTTAGGGTGGGTGGTAGATACAGGCGTGGCGCCAGGAGTCGCAATCGGAGAAGCTGCTGGAGTTTCTCCTGGTGCACCCATGGTTGCACCTACACTCGCCCCCATACTTGCTCCCATGTTTGCACCTACGTTAGGTAGAGGTGTGTGGCCAGGTGTAGTTGCAATGGTGGCTCCTGGTGTAGCGCCAGGCGTGGCGGGAGTTCCAGCACCAGCACCAGCACCGCTCTGCTGGCGGGAAAGTCCGACCTGGGTCTCTCCCGGGCCACGGTAGTAATGCTCCTGGCCATTATCAGGAAGGTCTTGCTCAATCTTATTCTGAGTGGTACCATCATTAGCGATCAGCTTTTCGTCACCACGGTTAGACGCCTGGCGAGAGCGCTTCGCATGGTATTTCCAGTCAAACACGTAGTCATAATGATAGCCCTGTCTAACAAAGAGATCGCGCAAAATTCGACGGAAATAGACATAGTCTGGCCTATCGTCGAACCTAAGCTCACGCGCATACCGCAAAAACGCTGTAAACTCCGCAGGGAGACCTCGAGTGAGCTGTGCTACGTCGGTGTGAAGCTTACATTCCATAATGCGGGTGTATTTCTGTCGTTTGGTTTGAGCTCGAAGACCCTGCCAGGGCAATCCGCCCCTGGCGAAGTAGATCAAAACATAGGCCAAGCTCTCCAGATCGTCTCGGCGACTTTGCTCTACACCCAAATGAGTGTTTAATGAGGCATACCTAGCTGTTCCTGTAAGGTTCTTATGCTCACGATATGGTATATGTCGATGTGTCTGTGGGTCGCGGAATCGTTTGGCCAAACCGAAATCGATAACGTTGACCTGGTTACCTCGACGCCCGATGCCCATTAAAAAGTTATCTGGCTTGATATCTCGATGGATAAATCCACGAGAGTGAATAAACTCGAGCCTACACACTAGTTGGTCAGCAAGTAACAGCGTTGTTTTATAGCTGAATCTTCGGTTGCAAAAGTTGAAAAGGTCTTCCAAGGAGGGACCCAATAAGTCAATAACAAGTGCGTTATAGTCTCGCTCAGTGCCATACCACCGAACAAAAGGTATTCCAATGCCTCCTCCAAGAGCTTTATAAACTCTGGCCTCGTAGTCAAGCTGCGGGTGTCGCGCCTTGATGCTCTCAAGCTTCACGGCCACCTCCTCGCCTGATATTACGTTTACGCCAAGATAAATGTCACCAAAGCTCCCGCTTCCGATCTGCCGACGGAGCTGGTACTTCTTACCTACACGCATATCATGCTCCATCTTGCGAACACGTTACACAGATGTGAAGATGAAGGTGAAAGGATCGCTACCGCTTTTATTAAGTTTTTTGGTGGGTTTGAAGACTTCCACAAATTTATTTATCGATAACTCGCCCTTTTTATTGCGTGGAGTATGGGTCTAAGTGTGTTTTGTTAAGGTGCTTTTGCAGTCCTCAGGTCTCGTGGTAGTTGTTGCTGGCAGGTGACGGCGATAATAAGCAGCAGTACGCACGCGTTTAGCCCCAGCGTTTTTGAGAAGGATGGGGGAAGATATTGTTGAGGTAAGGGTGTGACGACTCCCATCCCCGTTTTAGGCTGCAGATCAACACGCCAGCATGTCAGTAAAATCACACACTTTCTTACTAATTAGGATTTGTTTACGGGTCTTAATACACAGAATTGTATCATAATTCTAATTGAGTATTCTATTTGTTTCTGGTGTTAGTTGCCAAGAAATGTGGTTGGTGAACTCTGACGTAATAATAGCTGCCCATGTTTTGAGGGCATCATTTTCCCCTACTAGATTCAGTTGTATCCATTCATGGTATCTTTGTATATATATATATATATCTATGAATTCAATAAAAACATCTTTAATGAATAACAAACTTTCTTTAATTCAATGCTTGTAAAATAGCTGAAATCCTCTTAACCGTCTAAGATCCCCATAGAACGTATATTATTATTCTATTCTGACCAAGTATAGTTAGTTACATTATGTTATAATATTTTGTGATATGATCTGCTTCTGCCCTAATAAGCTGATGCTCTAGATTAAGCTATAACGCGTAGGGGTATATAGAGTTTTTGCACTTACAGCAGAGGGTTACTATCATGCGTGGCAGGCAGCTAACGCGTGCATAACCCCAAGGTGTTGTATGCAATAATTTGTGTGTCTGTTTCAATATCAGCATTAAACATGCATAATCTTTTTAATAATCATTCAGTACAATAGAATGTTATATTTAATGTTATTTATTGATCCTAATATCGCAAGCACTTTCTCTTCGATCCATCTGTTCTCTTATGTGGCATTTCTGCAACAGAAAAAATATAGTGAATAAAGAGTCTAATTATAAATTTTATCAAGCTCATGGATGCGCTTTAATCCAAGCATATCAGCGAGGCATGAAACAGAATAGTATGAAAACAGCACAACAAAGTTGGGCAAACAACAGGAATATGAAACTTCCTATCAGAGGCAGTACATATGCAGACATAAACGCGATAACGAAATTCCATAACCAGCCACAAGCAGTTGCAATCCCAATTGAAGTTGCTCTCGTATGAGGTGATACGACCTCGCTTGTATACACCAGCTGAACACCAGCAAAAAGGAGGGAAAAAATGAAGACAAAGCCAAATATTAAGGCGATTGATAACATACCTAGTGCAGTACACTCAGGTCTGTAGCTTTGAGCCAACTGAGATGCGAAAAGTCCAATGTGTATAAAAGCCATTCCTAAAATTGAAAACTGTAATGTCGGGACTCTAGGTAGACGATTAATAAAAATAAGGGAGAGTGAAGTACCGAATGCATTACATGCATAAAGCCCGATTGATAAATAATCTGCTTCTTTGTCTCTAAATCCTAACATCTGGCACATTGTTGACGAGTAGTAGAATATGACGTTAATTGCAGTAGTGGGACCAGCTGCCTGGGCCAGAGAAGCGGCGATACACCTCAACCAAGCGTCAGTACCATTGGATTTTTTCAATTTCAATAAATCTCGTTTGAATAGTTGGAAAGAAGATGTCTTGGGGGAATTGATAATTTTGAGCTCTACCGTTTGTGTGATAACGTTAGACTCTCTAGGCAGATTGCAAACCAGAATGAGAATTGGAAAGGTGGGAAGTGCAGCAAACATCCAGCGTTGCATGTAGTTGTGCTCAATGTTCAATTTTCCGACTAGCGCCATTAATAAGATTCCACAGGGAACTGATGCTTGAAGGAGAGTGAGTAGCTGTGCAGTCTGGTTTGTGGAAGCTGATACTTTCTCAATATAAAGGGGCAGTACACTGGTCAAGCACCCAATTGCTAATCCTTTCAATATTCGTGAAGCCATTAATGCGCCAATGCTCCCAACTACGAACCCACCGATAAAGAAACCACAGATCCAAACGATCAATGAAATTACCATCAAAATGATGTTAGAGGTGACGTGTACTAAATACAGGACTGAAATAGCACCAATAGCAGCGAAAATTGGGTATAAAGATGTAGCTATACCAATTGTTTGCAGAGATGGATATTTGTATGCGGCATTAAAAGACTCATCATTTCCGAGAACAGCAAGTATTACGGCCTCTATACCTACAAACACCCCCAATTGAGCAACGAAAATCCAAAGAAGCCCCCGTTGAACTTTGTCGTGAGCTTTAAAATTCATTATGATATTATGATTTATTGTTATGTGGATCTTTTCCATATTGTATATATATATATATATATTGAAACTACGACATCATAACTAAGATCGTGTCTCATCGATCTCTATGCAACACTATGGTGATTAAGCATCTACAGGGAGATCCATTTTTTTTCAAAAAAAAAGGCAATTAAAAATTAATAAGAATAATTTAGAATTAGTGCAAAACTAGTTATACCGCGAATTTAACCATCTTTCAATAGTTAGTGCTATCGTAGCATTCCCCCTTATTATTCTATGATGTTGACACGCTGCCCCACACAGTAGCCGTACCCTACACCAACTCTTCGATCTTGTCTGGTTCCCAGTTCTAACTATAGAGTATGGATACCTTTGTCTCTCGTTCACAGAAATCTTTCGGAAAATTTACTTTTGCGGTCTCTATCGCTGCTGTTGTGGTGGCAATAATTGGGATCCTGCAGCTCCACTTCGACGGAGTGCAGTCACTTCCAGGAAGCATGAACAACATAAATGCCAAGCTTATGTGGCGCGATTCCAGGCGCTATGGTGGGAGTATAAATAAACCTAAAGAAAACGCGATGTTTCGCTTTGATTTGGATGCAGACCTCACTCCTTTGTTTAACTGGAACACGAAGCAGGTATTTACCTACCTCACCGTGGACTACAACACCACTAACCCCAAGACGGGTGACCTCAACACCAATTCTATCGTAGTATGGGATCGAATCATTCAGAGCAAGGACAAGGCACATCTTAATCTTCACAGGACTGCGTCAAAGTATACCGCGTGGGACCTGCAAAAGAACTTCGCGCCTAATGATCAGGAAGTAGAGTTCAATTTGCATTGGAATGTCCAACCGAGAGCAGGTTGGCTTTCTTATGGTACAGTGGAACTGACGAACAATCGTCTGAAGCTTGAGAGCAAGGGTACAACTGCGGAAAACTAAGTATACTGTACATATATTATGGGTAATAAAGCAATTAAACTCGATATCCTTTGATTCACCATCCGTTCTACTTACTTCGTTTTTTTTAAATTAATGAGTAAAAGAGAAAAAGAATCTTCGCTAGCTTCTATCCTGTGCACTCTTCTAATATTCGTGATACGAAACGTAGCAGGATATAAGGCACAACAAAATCGGTGCAATTTATCGTATAAATAGCAGTTTATATACATAGGAATTTGAACAAATCGCAGTAAATACTCGCAAGCTAATCAAATCGTCGTTTTTCAGTATGCTCGTTGATTGCCTTGATCATCTGGTTGCCGATCTTGCTGGCTTCTGGGAACATGTGGCTGAAAAACTTCTGCGTTTCCTGGAACATAAGGCGATAAGCTTCGAAGTCAGCATTTCCCACAGCCTTCGACCATGCTCTGGCAGCAACTACAAACTCAATGTCATCACCGCGGTAACGATAAGACGATAAAGAGTCGTCAATACAACGGTCAAGCAAGCCGGGTGTCATAAAAAGGTACTCAGTGACACCCAAAAGAATTCTGAACAACGGAGTAGAGCAGATCATATGGTCGTAGGGGATAATCTTGAGATGATACCAGCAGTCCACGATGCTGATAATGGAAAGATGCGAGTTTTGCTGGTGTACAGAAGACTGGGTATCGTTTCCTAGGCTGAACTGACCCAAAAGCTCGTCAGGTAGAAGCAGACTGTGACGTGGGTCCTCAATAACTTTCTGGAAGACGTAATCGCGCGCAGTGTATAGACGTTCCTTGAGAAGCTCACGCTGGTTCGACACCATCATCTTTAATAATGCAGTCACTGAGTTAGCATACTGTAAGGTTTGGTGGTGCGCCTGGCGATTGGTAATGGCTAAACCAGCATATACATGCCAGCTGTTTGAGTAGATGCGTAAGGCAATGTTAATTTTAGCATTCTCAAGGCCTCCACTCAGGCGCGAGTTCATCCAGGGGTACTGCTGGTTGTTCATCCAGGCTGTTCCCATGGCCAAGAACGCCATATGAGTCACTGCCTGAACATCGGCTGTAATTGTGTCGTGTTCTTCGGCAGTAAGAAACACAAATTTAGACTCAAAGCATTCCAATTTAGATGTCACTTTTTCAACCGCACCTTCAAAAGTCTCTCTAACAGGAATTATGGCAAGAGGTTGGCCTTTTGTACTCACATTAGGTCCGTGCATGCTATGAATGGTCACAATGCTTACATCTTTGGGCAAATGCTTCTCAAAGGCTGCCACCTCGGGGGCCTTGCAACTGGTCTGACCACCCACAATGCTTCCAATCTTGCTACTTGGACCATATTGGGCTACTACAGCGTCAATATTGCTAGCCTCAACTGAATAGATAATAAAATCTGACACGCGAGAGACTAAATGGCCGTCGCGTACAATTTCTACATCGGTATCAGCGAATTCTGCTACAAGGTCCTCGTACTGTGAAGGTCGGTCGCACGCAACAACTTTAGTTCCAGCTTCACTGAGTTTACGCGCATACAACTTTCCCATAGCACCAAGGCCGATAAGGCCGATTATGAATGGCATGTTTGAGATATGGTATGAACAGAGGATGTACACAAGTTGCCCTACCCAATTCACTCACCACCTTTGTTCCGGCTGCATGCAGCACCATGCAGCACCAGGCACTCAAGTAGCATGTGTGAAATATGACAAAAATACTTGTATGATAATCATACAAAATGAACCATGGGAACTTGCAATTTGCCAAAAAAAAAAAAAGGTCAATTTCCATCCTGATAAGAGTTTGTCAGTTTACGGCCCAGTGATAAATACATACATGTAAATGCCATACAACTGTGTCGTTAAGCTCTTATTGCAGCTCACACATTTTTTTAATAACAATTAATACAGTGCAGTAATGCTAATACTGAAGCAAAAATTCTAGATCCGAGTTTTGAATACATATAAATAGATTACAAGCAGATGCGGTAACTGGCATACCGACCACTAGTTTCCGAGCGACGAATGATCTTCACGACCTGTCCGCGCCTCAATCCTAGGTAGCGCGCAACCGGGTCGAGTCCCTGAATACGAGGTAATTGACTCTCCTTCAACCTGTACTTCACGAGCAGCTCCTTTTTCTCCGCGTCGCTAAGCACGACATGCTTAGGAACGAGGACGTGCTTTGTAATGTTAACGACAAGGTCACTCTCCTGGAATGACTCGATAACAATGGGTGCTACTGTGGGAATCATACGCTGCGCCGCAGGTGTGATGGAGGTCTGGTAAATAAACAAAGCATTAGAGAAGTGCTTGCCAGCGACCAGCAAAATGAACTCACGCATGGTTTTTACACCAACGCTAGCCTCATCACAAAAATTAACCCAAATAGAACCAATGTTGGGGAAGCGCTCCACGCTCTCAGGCATGGGCATTGCCTGGAAGTTCATTTTAGACCTCAACGGGGTACCCTCGGGAGTGCAGTACTGCGCCTTGAACTCATCGAGCGAGATCTCAATTTCACCCTGGCCAACATTGTAGCCACGGTCCCGCACGAGCTCCTTAACGGTCCTGAACACCCTCCATAGCTTCGTGGTCTCCTTTGAGGGATCCATGTCGATGCCGTGAAAAATTACCCTTTGATCAACTGCTGACTATGTATACTAACCGTACAGTGTGTGCTGTTGTCACAAAGGCGTGGGAATACACAGTTTAGCGATATCGTGTACCGTTTTTTGCACTATGGTCAGGCAGAGGTAGATTGTCGAGATGTGGGATTACTAATATAGTGGCTACCACTAACGGTCTAACCGTTAGAATGGCGGTGAAAGGCTGCTCGATACTACCATAGTTATCATATGTCATAGATTACGTCAATTGCTACTATTATCAGGCCGATTAGTTGATACTTGGGTTACATTAGAACAGCCCAAACCACCCCACGTTCTGTTTCCTTAACATTCATCAATTATATCTTTGATACTATGACCGCTGAATTTCCTTCGAAGTGTTGTGTTTCCGGTGTTAAACACGAAGGTGAGAGCACTGGTGAGTTCGTCACCATCAACAATGTTAAGACTTATGTTGCTGGCGACAAGTCCAGCCCCAATGTGATTCTCTACCTTACCGATATCTTCGGTGGTGAGTTCATCAACAATCGCTTGTTGGCTGACTCCTACGCTGCTCAGGGCTACTATGTGGTACTTCCTGATCTTTTCAACGGTGATGCCTACGAGTACGGCAAGCCTGTTGATCGTTCCTGGTTTGCCAACCACCAGGTCTCAGATGTGGAACCCATTGTGCTTTCCACTTTGAAGTACATCAAGGAAGAGCTCAAGCCTAAGTTCATTGGTGCTGTTGGTCACTGCTTCGGTGGTAAGTATGTCATCCGCTTGCTGGACGGTAAGATTGATGCTGGCGTCGTCGCACACCCCTCATTGATTGAGCTCAGCGAGGTTGAACAGGTCAAGAAACCCCTTCTCATTGCTGGGGCTGAAACTGACCCCATCTTCACTGATGAGCTTCGTGCCCAGACTGAGGCCAAACTTAAGGAGATCAAGGCCACTTACTTTGTGTCGTTGATTTCGGGTGTCGTTCACGGATTCGCTGTTCGTGGTGACCCCAATGACAAATGGGCTGCCATTGCCAAGGAGAAGGCTTTTGCTGACTCCCTCTGGTGGTACAAGCTTTTCCAGTCTTAGAGATTTATAGAAATTGACTAGCTATATGGGTATATCAATAAATAGAAAAAATAATAATTGATCCTTGTAAATCTGTACTCAAAAAAAAAGCAAAAGGAGTGAAGTCATAGCGTGACACATTAAGTCAGTGTAAGTCATGAGTACACATGCCAAATATGTTCAGTTGTCGTTTAAATCGTAAATGAGGGGTAGTGTTTACTTCGAACCTGGAATCCACTTCTTGATCTTGGTCACGTAGCCATTGTAGAGTTGATCTTCGTCATGCTTACCATTGTTCCACAAATTATTCATAAGATCCTCGCCAACGAGTGATTTGGGACTCTCGTTACTGATAGCTCCAAAACTATCCGAAGGGCGGCTATAAGTCTTCTTCACTCTCCTTCCTTCAGATAAATATTCTTGCGCAATGAATGCACTGCCACCTAGAGCGGCTGCTGTTGCTATGTACTTCGTAACCTGACTGACCATCGTATAGGTTGATAAGATAGTAAAAAATAAGTGTGGGGCAAATTGGGTAGATGCAACAACCGTTAGCTTCTTATACGCACACTAGATCCCCACGATAACCCAGAAACCCTGACGAAGCGGGGTTGGGTTAGGTTCACGGAACGGTTTTAATATCTGATTAAAACAAATAAGCCTTTTAAATCAATGAGCTCTCGAAATAGAGCATTCAAATATTGCACCGCAAATCTATCATTAATAAGGTTTTGTGCCAATAAGTTCATTTGTTGCGCTACTTTTTTATTTTGCGAACTCCACCCAATTTCGCTTAATGTGCGGGGAGAGTTACATAATATCATGCGCAGTTGCACCTGCAGGAGGCAAAGTAGCGGCAGTAGAACGAGCAGCTTACACGCGCGAAAATTGAGAGTCGAGGGGAATAGAATTATATGGCAAATCAAGAAGCTGGTGTGAAAGTATTATTTTGTTGTTGTTTTTTTATTGCCAAATCCATGTACATAATATAGCAAGCTGTATTTATGCCGCTTGAGGTGAGTTTTTAAAATCTAATTTCAACGAAAACTTACAACTTAATGTTTCCCTATATTCATATTTGAATAAATGTATATATAGTATAACTAATGGCAAACATTATGCGAAGGGTTTAAGATTAGTTTATTATGCAAGAGTTTGATTTCTTTTTGTTTTCCTTTTGTTTTTAGAATCCTTTTCGAGTTGATTCTTTTTGGTGATTCCATCTATTACTTTTTTGATGTCGGATAGCAAAGCTGGGATCCATTTGTTATCTGGAAGATCCGTGAGGAGGAGATGCGATTCAATTATAGAGTCTACCAAATGCTTTTTTATGATCGATTCTTCTTTAAAAGACAGCTTATTAGGATCAGGATACCTTCTATGTTTCATTGTATTTTCGTTGTGTATTTGAATAGCACCATGACCAACGTTTAATATATCGCCGATTTCAGTCCACGACATATTATGTTCATTTTTTAAAGTTCGAGCTAATAGACTTTGGTGAGGTGTATATAAATCCTGTTTTCTTCGTTTTTTGAAGAACAGATTTGCGCCTGAATTTATGTCTGCCCAAATTTGTTCACGAGACTCTACCTCATAATTTTCTGTTTCTTCTTCTTCTTCTTCTTCTTCACCTTTATCTTGAGTTAAATCCACAGGAATTTTATGATCTATTTGAGAATCTTGATCATGATAATCCATATTAAATGGACATGTATATGTGGCTGACTTCTCTCTACTTTCCTGCCCCAATTCCCTGTATGTATAGTCTTGAAAACTAGGACCTGAATATAGGGAATCTTCCGAATAGATAGCCTGTTGAGTATCGAAATCCCTTATGGTTGATCTCTGATTTCTAGGAGTTTCACAGTCGTCAATATGTGCACTCCATAGAGGAGGCCTCGACGCTCTCTCACCGTAATTTGAGCATTCTTCAAAATCACAGCTCCATGAGTCCGGAGAATTATGGGATTGTTGAGGCAGCATGATTTGCAATTTTTTTAAAAAAATTAAAAACTTACCGTTATTTTTATTCTTGGCTTGTAGTGATAAGTCGCGAAAATGTGCTTCGTAGCCGATCGTAATGGTATGGTTTAAGGCAGGGTACTTGAATATGTTGTATTTCTCGGGTCATCACTTGAATTATATTTGGAAAAGATAAAAATGGATTCATAGACTACTCGAGGCGGAACACCCCTGTGAAGTAAATAATATTGATCAAAGTGAGATCGAAGAATGTGGTTCAGCAAGAATTAAAAAATTAAAAAAACAATGGCCGAGCTACTATTATTTCCATGTTAGTAATATAGTGGTAAATGTTTTGTTTATATTAATTTCCTCGAGTTGACTTTTTCCACATATTTTGTGCAATAAATGTTTCACATTAAGTGGCACACCTTAAATATGCGGCTTGAAGCAGGGGTTACAATAACTTGTACCAAAGCACGATTGAAATTGAATAACTAAAATTAGATATGTTCTTTCACATTTTTATTATTCGAGCAATCTCTGTACTACTTGTCATTATTATAGCTTTTTAAAAGCCAAAGGAAAAAAGATTATAAGCATGGATGGTTTCAGGTGTGATATTAGGGTTAGTGATATGCGTCGGCAAAAAGAAATCTCCCGAGAGTGATTCGAACACTCGACCTAAGGATAACGATTAGCCATTACAGTCCTTCGCTCTACCAACTGAGCTATCGAGAGGTGCTGTTACTCACATTGATATTAATAAATTTATAAGGTAATAACAACTTGTGTGTGTGGATTAGCTTTGTCTTGCCCTGACAATATGATTTTATTTCGGATTACTTATTTTATCATTCATTATTTTGTTTTTAATTCATGTATTTTTATGCCTGTTACTAGGTTGGAATATCTGCTCCAAACGTGCACCTGTCACTGCTACAGATGCCAATCAGTGCACATAGTCAACAAATGCTGGGAGTTAAAATGACTTTTAGCACTACCGATATATATATCAATGATTATTTAAAACAAAAGAGCATGTAATAAGTTTAACTATATAAGTTTAAACCCTTTTTTTAATGGAATACAACATAGTGACATCACCTCCATTTCTCCAGATGCGTGTGCGTATGGTTCCTAGAGTGGTAAGTGCAGAAATCTCCTGACCTTCGCATGTGAGTGAAATGATTTCCTCAGGAGGGAACTGTGATGCTGCAGAACTTAAACATTTTGATTGCTGAAGCTGACCAACTGTATACGACATAATCTTACGCGCGCGCAGCATAGAGATAGCCATCAATCGGACTGAGCTCTCAGCTAATTCAGGGTCACCATCGTGCAATGGCATCACCGAAAATCCTATTCTAGTGGGTTGTTTGATCTTCAACTTTCCAAGCAACATTGCATCGCCTACCCAACCAGGTAATACCCTCTCGATACGTTCAACCTCAGTAGCACTTGTGATGAGCTTTCCAACAGTGGTACTGAATATTTCTGTCGGGGCACCAGCACCAGGAACAATCTCTGTGACAATGACTCTTGCTCTTCGACTGAGAACATCAGGTGTAGGCGCCTCAGGATCAGCAGATTTGAATATGTGCTCCTTAACCGCACGGTCCCATGCGTCTTCAAATGTTTTAGCATCAACGTCCGATTGTTGCTTCTCCTGCAAATTCTGTTTTATTTGCTGGTGAGTAAGTGGCTTTCCATTTGGTCCGAGCGCTGGCTCTGGTTGTTGTGTAGCTTGAGGAGGGGGAGCCTCTTCTTTCTTCTTTCCTTTGCCTAAAAGTTTAGACAAGAAGCGAGTGCGCTTCTTTTCTTTAACATGACCACCATCCAAGCCAGATCTTACAGACGACTGGCTTGATTCTGGAGGCGACAATGTCTGATTGCCAGTTGATGAACTTCCACCGGTATGTGAAGGGTGAAGGTTGTGGCTATCAACAGGCGGATGGGACATCTTGTCATACTCTATGCGCTGATGGTTAACTACACCTCTCAACAAGTTCTCCAAAACGTAGTTTCCCAGGTTGATTCGAATCTCGTCATCCACAGTATCAGCATCCGCTGGCTCCTCTGTTTCTGCTGCAACGCTATTTGGGGCTGGTTGAAGATGTGGTTTATTTGCCCCAAGCTTACCGGATAGATTAGACTTATCAGTGGTAATGTTCCCGTGCTGCTTTGGCGGGTCACCACTGACCGTAATCTGGGGAGGAGGTTGAGGCGGACTGCCTGGAATAGGTATGCTTGCCGAAGCAGGCGGTTTTCTGTCATCATCTTCATCATCGGGGTCGTAAAATTGCGCCTTACTTTGGCCAGTTCCTAGCATTTTACGTTGACGCATCTGCTCTTTGTGCAGGACTTCATGAAGGGATTGTGCGCTAGTGACACGCGAAACCGCTGGACTTCTTTGCTGGCGGAAGAAACCTGAACCACGAGGGGTTGTCATAGGTGAGCCTTGCGGCGAAGCACCTGGTGTATTTACTGGTGACTGGTTGGGTGTAGGTACAGGGGTTCTCACAACATGGTCAACGTATTTCACCAGGTCATCAAGATAAATTTCTGTGTTGTTGATAGAATTGCTATCAAGGGTCACGCATATCTGGCCTGCTCTTGTTTGAACTTGACACCAGTTGTCGAGTACATCCATAGTGTTTACTTCCTCCAAAATCTCGTCCAAATGGTTATCAAGGTCGATATTGCTCAAACCGGCTGGAATCTTACGTGAAAAGTCTACCTGACTAGCACTTATGAGATCAACCATGCTCACGCTTCCTTTAGTATCCGCAATTAGCGCGTGGCGCTTATCATTAAGCAAGCGGTGCTTTCTCAAACCATCATGTCCCTTCAAAACTTCTACCTCGCGACCAGTACGATCCGGTTGTGGCTGTAAGCATCTCAGATCAGGACTGAACGGAGTGGAGACCCAACAGTGGTGCGTTTCCAAATCAAGACAGATTCCCTTTAAGCCACCCTCGGGAATGCTATGCTCGATAACAAGCTTGGGATCATCTGTTTCGATGTCATCACATTCAAAAATGTTACCCTCACGATCGCCGGCAACAAATCCTCTCTGACCGATCGGCACCAGCGACCAGATAGAGTTGGGCAGATTGCCAAATGTGCGGATTGCGCGACCGGTGCGACGACTCCACACCCTAATAGTAGTATCGCTAGAGCCACTTACAATATAATCTCCAGACACAAAAACTCGTCTTACGCTATCAGTGTGGTCCGAGAACTTGGTGATGTAGTTGTCAAGCCTGACTCTTGGGTCCCACAGCCTTACTGCACCGTCAGGGGAGCCTCCAGCAATGAGGCCATCTACAGTTGATGCCAGCGCATACATGGAGTGACCAGTACTGATTTCGAACCGGGACCTGCCCAACTGAACGTCCCAGCCAATGATCTTCTCGTCCAAACCTCCGGAAACGACGCTATCTGATCCGAACTTTGCCAAGCACTGAGCGTAATCAGTGTGGTTTCCGATGGTAGACACAGAACTGTCGTTCAGATTCCACAGTTTTACCGTGGTGTCCGCAGAACAGCTCACCACATGCTGCGGTGAATACGGAAGCATAGCGAATACCCAATTTGTATGAGCGTCAGACACTTGTGCTGCCACGGTGGGGGAATCATGGCTCAACGACCACGCGTTGATACGACCATCTCGACCACCCGAAAATAATGTTGCATAACTATCAGAAGTAAGCTGGTGATCACGACTGAGCATGAGAGAGCTCACACCAAGCGAGTGGCCAGTGCTCGGTCTTGGGGGGCCAAAAACGTACTCAATTCTCCGCTTCGACATAATCACTGAGCACTACGAGGAGAGAAAATTGACTTCGCTTCCAAAATATGTTACCAAAAAAAAAATTAAATCGTTCGCGCCCCTTTGCTACGGATTTATATTTTTGGGTACTGGAATAGGCGTCGTAATACGGGGAAGTGTCAGCTTTAATGTAAGATGGGGGTGGGGTAAGTGACTGTTCGTAAACCAGTATGGAGGTACTATGTGGATCAGTAGAGTGTGGGAGAGAGGGTGCGAGCTCCGCGGCCATGCATGGCGGTTAGGAGAGGCGCGCTCGTATCACGCGAGGAGTAAGTAGTCAAAGCGGTAAAAGCATAATTTTATATATAAATGACTCATTTAGAACGATAGTTGAACAAAATAATTGAAAATGGAAATCTTAGGCACCTGAAGTCAACCCCCGATTTTTTTTTCAAAAGGTGCCGCATTGCCTTCTCAGATACGCAATATTCCGTGAACCCTACTCTGGGACCCACCCCATCCGCCGATTACTGGACAGGTGCTGGCACCAAGAAGAGGGATTTACTGCTTAGAGACATAGGAACTATGGTTAGCGCTAAGACGTGAGCTTATCATAGTTTAATGTAGTCAAAATGTTGTAATTTATGTTGTAATTTATATTTGTATATATAAATATATATATATATATGAAAAATAGCGTTCTAGAATGCGATTCTCACTACGTTAAATTTTCTATCTGTAGTTGGCATCGGCGTCCAGGTTGAACTGAATCTCCTGCTCCCACTTGTCACCGTTGGCAAGCAGTTTTTCCTTATTATACAGGAGCTCCTCACGGTCCTCAGTAGCGAAGTCCACGTTAGGGGTCTCCACAATGGCATCGACAGGGCAAGACTCTTGGCAGTAGCCACAGTAGATGCATTTGGTCATGTCAATATCGTATTTAGTGGTTCTCCTAGAGCCGTCAACACGCTCCTCAGCCTCGATAGTGATAGCCTGAGCGGGGCAGACAGCCTCACAAAGCTTGCATGCAATGCAACGCTCCTCACCGGTGGGGTATCTTCTCAGAGCGTGCTCACCACGGAAACGCGGCGATATGGGACCTCTCTCGTAGGGGAAGTAGATAGTATAGGGAGCCCTGAATGACTGCTCGAAGGCTGTAAGCATACCGCGACCCATTTCGGCCAACAAGAACCACTTGGTAGCCTTGGAAAGAGCGCCTTCGCCCTCAGGATCGTCCCACGAACGGGGAGGGGGGACACGGAAACCGGCAGGGGGGACACCCTGAGGAGTACCGACAGGATAAGTGCTCTGCAAACGAGCAAACCTACTAGTACGCAGAACTTGCTGGGACTTCTGAAGGTGAGAAATTCCACGAAGCATAGTGTCGTCGTCACTGCTAAGTTTGGGTTGGTTATGAGAGGGTATCGCTTGAAGAGTTTGTCAGCTATTTGCTGACGCGCTCATTGGCCCCGGGAACAAGATGGTGGAGCTAGGTTAGATGTAATAATCTCCCAACCATATGTTGACCCTGACCCTATACCGTAAGGCTGGGCGGCATTTGTGTATATATACGTTATGTGTATATCCATGAATATTCACCCAAATAAATAAAGTAGTGAAGCCTAGGTAGTGGTATTGTACGATAAAAATATTAAAAAATAATTCAATATAGAATGGGAAATCTAGAAAATAGAAGTACAATTGGTCGTTCAGACGAATACAGTAGTTAATGTTTGAGGACCGCTGCCTTGCAGAGTGACAGTTGCGGTGCGGAGCTCGCCTTGACCATTGTTGTAGACAGTATACACAGATGTCTCAACATTGTGGACAGTAGTAACTTGAGTTTCAGGAACAACAGAAAGGGTGGTGGTAGCGCCAGAGTAAGTGAAATACTCGGTCTCAACGGGGCCTTGGATAGTAGCAGTCTCGGTGATTACGGAGTAGAAAGTTGAAGTACCTCCATTGTTGAAACCATTGCCACCACCAATGCCGCCGTAGCTGAGCGAGTATCCACCCATGCCACCGTAGTTGCCCCAACCTTTCTTAAAACAGTCCTCAGCGAGGTTAGAGCTGATAGGATCGGCTTCGACGTAGGGAGAGGTGGTGAGTGTAGCCGAAGCGGCGAACATGAGAGCAGAGAAGTTCAAAACGGAGACGATAGAAGGCATTGCGGAATATAGAAGGAGTGATTGGATTCTGAATAAGTTGGCAGAGTTGAGAAAAGGAGCGTATTTAGTTGGCAATCCGGATCGAATCGGTGAAATTGATATAGATACAGAAGTAAACTCTCACTTTATATATACAGTTCAGACAAGTCAATTCGGTGTTTCATGAGAATCGTAAAAGTATCATCTTGAAATTAATTAAAGTGATAACCAATTTCAACAGTGTTTCAAACTCTGCTCTTCTTACCGCACAATTAAACTCGCATATGATGTATTGATTCATGAACCTTATTCTTTAACTCCATGCACGGCACCAACATTCTAAAATGTCATCCACGTTTCGTGCACCGGTACTATATGCTTGCCAAGCTGAAACTAAATTAGAGCGGCATATATTGTTGTCACATCAACCCTTCCAATAATGAGAGGGTTCGTTTAACGCGGGTTCTTGTATCGTTTTAGGTTATCAGAATTTAATAAGTACATAGTTTATCTCTTTACAATGGTGACAACATCCTCGTCCTGCAAAACATGTGTCAAACCAACGTGCTGAGGCTGGTGCTTCACACTAGTACCGTATACCACTGCGTTCTTGAAATCCTCTACCAGTGATTTGTGGATAGAGTTACAGAAGTCCTCAACAGTGCTTCGGCCTTGCCTCAGCACAACGGGCTCTTCGTAGTCAGGCTCTTTACCCTTGGGCTTAGTGTAAACACGCACGAGGTTCAACTTATCCCACATGTCCTCGAGCAGTTCATCCAAATTCCACTTGTTCTCACTAGAGATGGGGACACAGTTGGGAATTTGCATGAGAAGATCGAGCTCCTCTATCGAAATGCTGTCGATCTTGTTCAACACGTATATAACTGGCACATAGAATCGGTTGTGTTCTTCCAAAACATCAATAAGATCATCAACAGTAGCATCACATCTGAAAGCAATCTCTGCACTGCTTATTCTGTACTCGTTCATGACTGCTCGTACCTCATCGTGGTCGAGATTAGTGAGAGGGACGGTAGAGGTGATCGAAATGCCACCCTTCTCCTTCTTACGGAAAACAATGTTAGGGCGCTCCTTGTTAATACGGATACCGAATCCCTCCAACTCGCGCTCGATAACCTGCTTGTGATGCAACGGCTTGTTGACATCCAATACAATAAATATTAAGTTACAGGTACGGCCAACGGCAATAACCTGCTTACCACGACCTTTACCATCCTTGGCACCCTCGATGATACCAGGCAAATCAAGCATCTGCAGCTTGGCACCCCGGTAACGGATGATACCAGGGACAGTAGTGAGCGTAGTGAACTCGTAGGCGGCAGCCTCACTTTCAGTACCGGTAAGTTCCGATAGCAAAGTGGACTTACCGACAGAGGGGAATCCAATGAAACCGATAGATGCAACACCAGTACGAGCGACATCGAAACCGACACCGCCGCCACCACCACCGCTGCTGGGGGTGAGGAGCTCACGTTTCAGCCTGGCGAGCTTAGCCTTTAACTGACCCAAATGGAAAGAGGTGGCCTTATTCTTCTGAGTTTTGGCCATCTCATCCTCAATGGACTTGATCTTCTCGGCAGTAGTAGACATTTTCACTCAGTAGGTAGGCTACTTAGTTGTTTGTCTAGTTACTGAATTTTATTGATTTTTTTGAATTTTGGTTTGGTTTAGCTAAAGTATTCCATTAGGGAACTATGGTGTCACGTGAGTGAAATTTCACTATTGCTCTGCTTATCCTGAACAGAACAGAGCAGAACGGAACATAACCGAGCCATACACAATAGAATGCAAGAAAAAAAAAATACTGGGTAGTATATAGCAATCTCTACATTAATCTTTAGCCAAAACGTCAACAATTTATTTGAAGTGAATGATCAATTCTAATCACTGTAAGAGTGGAGAGAACTCGCTTACCAATAACACGGTTTTGCTAGGCTAGTGACTGCATATATGCATACACGCTTCTACTATTAAGTTTCGTCTTCCCACCACCACCTCCTCCACACTTGGGAGTGAAAAATTAAGTACTACATACGGCTAATAAAATTTGAGCGCCCGTACCTCACCCCTACTTCGATTAAGCATAGGGGCGTTTTTCACTAAAACACTATAATTATTCAGTATGGGTAAAAAGAGTAAGGCTAAAGCTGGCGGCGATTTCTGGGATGAGGATCCCGATTTGGCCCCTGAGCAGGCTCAACCCATCGAAGATGATGACTTTTCTGGAGAAGAGGAGGACTCGAAGGCCCCCCAGGAAGCCAACGACGATGAATGGGACGATGGTCTCCTTGGCGCATTGAAGCGCAATAAGAAGAAGAAGGATAAGAAGGATGAGGAGGCTGAGGCCAAGCGTAAGGAAGAAGCTGCTAATGAGGGCGGCGTCCAGGTGAAGAGTAAGAAGGAGAAGGAAAAGGAAAAGAAGGAGCGTGAAAAGGCCAAGAAGAAGGCTGCTGCCGCTCGCAAGGCTGCTTCTGCTCCCCAGCCCTCGAAGAAGAAGGACACCAGTGCTGAAGCTGAGGAAGATGCCGATGCTGATGCTGATGCTAGTGCCCCATCTCCTGCCGAGGTTGCTGCTGCCGCTGCCAAAGGCGGCAAGAAGGGCAAGAAGGGCAAGCTCAATCCCGCTTTGGCAGCTATCCAGAAACAACAGGCTGCTAAGGCTGCTGCTGAGGAGGCTGCTCGTGAAAAGCTCGAGGCCGACCGTCTTGCTGCTGAGGAGGAAGAGGCAAGACTCATTGCTGAGGAAGAAGCTGAGGAGGAAGCTCGTCGTGTCAAGCGTGAAAAGAAGAAGGCCAAGGAAGAAGAGCTCAAGAAGCAGGGCAAGTTCCTCACCAAGAAGCAGCGTGAGCAGCAGACCATGTTGGCCAGGCGCAGAGAGCAGCTTTTGGCCTCTGGTGTCCAGGTTGCTGGCTTGAAGAAGGACCAGACTGAGATCGACACCTCCTCGTCTGTTTCAGAGGTTGCTGAGCAGAAGGAGAAGGAGCGCAAGCAGCGTGAGGCCGCTGAGGCCGAGCGCAAGAAGAAGGAGGAGGCCGAAGCCAAGAAGAAGGCTGAGGCTGAAGCTGAGGCCAAGAAGAAGGCCGAGGCTGAAAAGGCCGCTGCTGGTGGTTCTGATGACGATGCTCTTCTTAGTGACTGGGAGGCTGGCCTCGAGGATAGCGACGAAGACAGCAAGTCTGAAGCGGAGAAGGACGAGTCCTCTACTCCTGAACCCGAGACTGCCAAGTCTTCTGGCGCTCAAAAGACCAGCAATGCCTCTGCTGCTAGCAAGGGTGATGCCGAGGAGATTGATATCAATTCCTTGCGCATTGACGACAAGAAGCGCGCTGCTGTCGACGCCAAGCGCGAGGAGCGTCACGCCAAGGCTGTTGCTAGTGCCAGCCAGAAGGATTTGCGTTCTCCCATCTGTGCTATTTTGGGTCATGTAGATACCGGTAAGACCAAGCTTTTGGACAACATGCGTAAGACCAACGTCCAGGAGGGTGAGGCCGGTGGAATCACCCAGCAGATCGGTGCTACTTACTTCCCCATTGACATGATTGAGAAGAAGGCGGATAGCATGAAGAACTACGTTGATCCTAACTTCAATGTTCCTGGTCTTCTTATCATCGATACTCCTGGTCACGAGAGTTTCACCAACTTGCGTTCGCGTGGTTCTTCCTTGTGTAACATTGCCATCTTGGTTGTTGACATTATGCACGGTTTCCAGCAGCAGACTATGGAGAGTATCCGTTTGTTGAAGGATCGTAAGACTCCCTTCGTTGTTGCCCTTAACAAGGTTGACCGTATCTACGGCTGGGAGAGCACTCCCAACCAGAACATCCGTGACTCATTGGCTTCCCAAAATGAGTCTGTCAGGAGACAGTTCGAGGACCGCGTCGAGGCCACTAAGCTTTTGTTCGCTGAGCAGGGTTTCAACTCTGAGCTCTACTACAAGAACAAGAACTTGTCTAAGTACGTCTCCATTGTGCCCACCTCGGCTGTCAGCGGTGAGGGTGTGCCCGACTTGCTCTACTTGTTGCTCGAGCTCACCACCTCTCGTATGTCCAAGCAGCTCATGTACCTCAGTGAACTCGAGGCCACCATTTTGGAGGTCAAGGTTATTGAGGGTCTCGGTACCACCATTGATGTTGTACTGAGTAACGGTGTGCTGCACGAGGGTGATCGTATTGTATTGTGCGGTTCTAATGGTCCTATTGCTACTAACGTTCGTGCACTGCTTACGCCTCAACCTGCGCGTGAGCTTCGTATCAAGAGTCAGTACGTTCACCACAAGGAGGTTAAGGCTGCCTTGGGTGTCAAGATTAGTGCCAATGATCTTGAGCATGCCATTGCTGGCTCGCGCTTGTTGTTGGTTGGCCCCGATGATGATGAAGATGAGTTGATGGACGACGTTATGGAGGATATGAGCGGATTGCTTGATTTGGTCGACAAGAGTGGCGAGGGTGTATGCGTTCAGGCTTCTACCTTGGGTTCCTTGGAGGCTCTTTTGGACTTCCTTAAGGATATGAAGATTCCTGTCATGTCTATTGGTCTTGGTCCAGTGCATAAGCGTGATGTGATGCGTTCAACTACTATGTTGGAGCGTAAGCCCGAATTTGCTATCATGTTGTGCTTCGATGTCAAGGTTGAGAAGGACGCCGAGCTCTATGCCAACGAGAATAACATCAAGATCTTTACTGCCGATATTATTTACCACTTGTTCGACGATTTCCAGCGCTACCAGGCCCAGATGCTCGAGCAGCGTCGCCAAGAGAAGGTCAAGGATGCCGTGTTCCCCGCTGTTCTTAGCATTATCCAAGTCATTAACAAGCGTGCCCCCATGATCATTGGTGTTGATATCGTCGAGGGATCTCTTCGCATCGGTACCCCTATTGCTATTGTCAAGGCTGATTCTAACACCGGTATGAAACTCGTCTATCCCTTGGGCAGAGTCCAGAGCATGGAGGTTGAACACAAGAGCCGTGATGAGGTTCGCAAGGGACAGGCCAAGGGTGGTATTGCCATTCGTCTGGACTCCGGTAACATGACCAACATGCCTACTTGGGGCCGTCACATTTCTGAGAACGATCAGATGTACTCCTTGATCAGCCGTAAGAGTATCGACACTTTGAAGGACCCTGCATTCCGTGACAGTGTTCCTCGTGAGGACTGGATTTTGATCAAGAAGCTCAAGCCCCTTTTCGACATTCACTGAAATCTCAAAAATTGAATGAAGCAGCATAAATTAACAGGCTATATTGAAGCATAATGCAGCATGCTAGAACGAATTACAATTGCTGTGTTATGAAGACTTTTTTCCCCCTAAAAAGTGTATACGTACTTGTAAGTTATATATACTTTTTGTATTTAATCTCATTTTATTACGTTGTTTTCTTATTTTGAGTCATTATTTAGTAGCAGCTGTTGCTTATAGGTCAATGATATGTACAGTTAGATGGCTTCAAATCATAATTTAATCAGATAGAGCTCTCTTGCATTTGCTTAGTAGGAGGTTCGGACTCATTGTTAATGGTGGGAAAGAATGCAAGGTTGTCTCTAAATGCGACGTATTCAGAGTCGGCATATCCTAGTACCTTAGTGATCTCACTACTTTGGATTCCCTTGATGCGTTTAAGCTCAGAAGAAGAGTAGTTCACAAGACATCTACCAACGGTCTTCCCACCGCACACAATCTCTACACACTGCTCCTGGTGGAAGTTTCCTTCCACTCGTGTAACACCCACGGGAAGCAACCCAGCTCTGTCTCTTCTGGTGACTGCGTGGTATGCACCTTCATCAACATAAATTTTTCCAGCAGTGGTAAGCGAGTGCAGAAGCCAAAAGGCCCGGTCACGAAGGTGACCGGGCGAGGGGCCTGGCGCAAATTTCGTGTAGAGATGCTTTGAGTACTGGGGCTCAACACCTTTCTCTTCGTCATCCAGGATGGCAGAAACTGTAGTGGGTGAATCACTATTCACAATGAACATGGAAATGCCTACACTAGTAGCAAGTGTTGCAGCAATGAGCTTAGTGGTCATACCACCGGTACCTACTCCGGATCCAGTACCAGCCGTGGAAACAGAGTCGAAAATAGCACTGACATTGGAAACTAGGTGAATGGGTTTTGCTTCAGGGTCGAGTCGGGGATTTGCCGTGTATAAGCACGAAACGTCGGTCATAAGAAATAGATGCGTGGCTCCAATCATGCCAGCGACCACGGCAGAAAGCGTATCATTATCACCAAATCGAGCTTCACGCGAAGTCAAAGTATCATTCTCATTCACAATCGGAACAACTCCTTGTTCAAGCAGCTCTTTAAGAGCAGCACAGGCGTTGCGGTATTGAATTCTGTCAGCAATGTCAGTTCGAGTAAGAAGAACCTGGGCTACCGGCTGTTCAAACTGGTTGAAAAGCTGCTCCCAAATGGCCATTAAGCGGCACTGTCCAATAGCTGCCATTGCTTGGACTCCAGTAACAGTTTTAGGGCGTTGTTTCATACGCATGCGTTGCAAACCAGCTGCGATTCCACCTGACGAAACGAAACAGACACGGTACCCGTGCTGTCGTTGCAGTTTAACTGCCATTTCAACAAGCTGCGCAATGTTTGCAAGCCTGGTGTCCATTGTGGACTCATCAAACAGGCTAGAGGTGCCTAGTTTAATGACAAGTACCTTCATGCACTTACAATAGGATTGTATGACTCAGTGTGATAAGCGGGTGTGCATGACCCTTCCCTAATGTCGTATACACACACACACACATGCACTGCTTAATTACAATGCTTGTATATACTTAAAAAAATATCATAAAAAGTTACTAAATAAATAAACTAAATAAATGAGAAATTAAGAATTTTTCTTAATAAATTAGGTGTATTCGACTTGCGCATCATCATGTCTGGAGCCAATGTAACATTTCACTTACATGTTGGTCGTTCTTAATAGTATTCAACACTGCACACGACTCACGAAATAGAGCATCGAATCCAATCGATTCTGAAAGCCGGATACACAAACGATTCTTATCATAATATAACAAAAGCTTGATTAATTCAGACTCTGCACTGAAGTAGTACCTCTTTACAATACCCTGCTGGAGATTGTTTACCCGACGACTCAAATGAATCAAACGATTAGCACAATCTGTAGTGAGGTCAGCTTGGGCCTCTGTAAGGCCATGATGAAACAATCCTACTTTTCTCACACTAGGCCGGATAACACTCCATGTCTGCAGAATATGTTGAGTTTCATTATAAAACTGATGAGCAGATTTAAGAACTTCTTGACCAATTGTGTATATCTCTTCGATATCCGTTCCATTGACATAATTAAGAGGCCTAAGGAAGCTGTAAGAACGCAACAGACGCTCTTTAAAACACCCGAGAATTATTGCACGATTACGAGCCCTTCCAGAGAAGCGATACTCTAAAAAGAGTTGATGGAAACGCAATAGCGCTTCATATTTTTTTGCATGAAGCTCAGTTGATTCTTTAGTATATGATGCTCGCTCAACACTCGGAGTGATTCGAGTTTCTAGACTCTTACCGTACTCTGCAATGAGGCCACAGGCTCGGTTAATGTCGTTTACTCCATTCACTACATCAATCAATGCTTGACACATCGCATTCAATTGTGCTCCATAAGCACCCAAAAATTTTATCGCCTGTTTTGTACTGGATATGTGATCATTAGGAGGGATCGCCAGTTCCGTAAGAGAGTCATAGCCGATGCAAAGTTTGCCTAGCATAGATTTATAAGTGAGTTTAATATCTGTAAAACCACCCAAATCTACTAATTTGCTGGTGAGTTCGCTGATTCTTTTTGTACGTTGCCATCCCAATGGAAGCTTCATTGCGTAGTGCAATTCCTCCTCAGGAAGCATCTTAATGGCTAGCTCATCAAGAGTCAGATCAATATTTGTTACCACATCTGGGAATAGAGCTACATCAGTGCATGTACCAGCGCGCCTTAAATCTCGCATTGATACTTTGTATTTGATTTCGTAACCGGGACTATTCACCGGCGTGGTGTCACTATCGTAATTTGACATTGCAAAGTTATCAGCAAGGTATACACCTCTATCTTTCATGGAAATAACTGAGAACGTATCGTCATTAGAAACCAGTTGAAATAATTGATCAGTATTTTCTTCCTCTGTGACGTTGATCCCAGAGTGAACCACTTCCACTGCAGAGTTTCCACACTCAGGAGTTTCCCGATCAGAGATCACCAATTGAATTAGATCTGGTTTCTCTTTTGAGCTATTGTTCTTTATTTCAAGACTATCAGTTGGAACAACTCTGGTGTGAAGTATACGCGATCCTATGATTCGCGTTCGATAAAATGCAAGGATAACAAACGCTGTTAATAGTATTCCAACTAATACAATGGAATTACTCCAATTGATTTTAGAATCGCATAACGTCACTTCTGATTCATTTTCATATCCAGGCAGAGAAGCTAATTGAGAGCGAAAGTCCATTCAGAGCCAAGGGTTCAGTGGTAGTTGTAACAAGGAGTCAAAGGGGATTTTTAGTATTATTATTAGTCAAATGCTAGAGTATCTGTGCTTAAATATTTTTCTAAAATTTGAATTTGAATGCTCAATGGCAGTATTTTGGACCGCATGATCTACATCTACAGCATAATCTGGCATACCTCTAAGTTTCATGACCGGAGCAGCATTGGTGACCTTACCCTTACTTTGGGCACTCAATAGTGATTTTAGCGATTGAAAGCTCATGATAGTGTATAGTTTAAAAAATATTAACATAAAATATAAATAAATTCATATCGAATTAAATTTTACCACCCTCAAATTCTTATAATCTTTGTGTCTAAAGCCTTTCCCATTGTCAATGAGGTCGATATCCCAGCCAGTGTTAAGGTGATGTTCGGGCGCAGGCGTGTGTCAGCAAACTTTTCACTCACAATGATCATCCCAATCCGCTGTTTTTCGTGCGGTAAAGTCGTGGGCGACAAGTGGGAGCCTTATCTCTCGCTGTTGCAGGATGAGGGACTCTCTGAAGGTGATGCGCTTGACCGTCTCGGATTGAAGCGTTACTGCTGCCGCCGAATGGTCCTCACTCATGTTGATCTCATCCAGAAGTTTTTGCTATACAATCCTTTCGAGTCCAGAGAGAGCATTTAGAATTCACGAAAGAACACCAAAAGCAAAAAAATCCAACACAAAGCCTTATGCTTTGTTGTAGAATATACGCATTAAGTTGCTAATTATGAGATGTCTTATTTATCGATATATACACACCACTTGTCTTCATCCACTACTTCAAGGTCTTCATTTAACTCAATTACAAAAGGGATTCCTGTTTTGAGGTCGATCTTTTTAACCACTTCGTTGGATACCTTTCTTACTATTCTGATCAGTCCCCTTAGTGAGTTACCATGTCCGACTACAAGCACGGTATTGTGGTCTCGGAGTTCAGCTGACACAACATCAGTCCACCAGGGGTGAATACGTTCAGCCATAGTCTCCAGTGATTCTGTGAGTGGGACATTGACGAGGTCATGATAGCGGGGATCTCCGACCTGGCTCCATTTGTCGTTAGGATCAATTGGAGGTGGGGGCACATTGAGTGATCTTCGAAATAACATGAACTCCTCATGCCCGAATTGCTCCTCCACTTCTTCTTTATTTCTCCCCTGTAATGCACCGTAGTGACGCTCATTAATGTGATAAGTATGATCGATATCTAGCCATAGTCTGTCAGTAACCTCCAGCACTATGTTAGCGGTTTCGATTGCTCTCGTGAGCATCGAAGTATAGACTTTTTGTGGTTGATGCTCATATTTCGCCAATCTCAATCCAGCATCGTGTGCCTCCTGACGACCTTTTTCTGTTAATGGCAAATCTGCCCATCCACCGAAGCGATTGGCCTTGTTCCACTCGCTTTCACCGTGTCTCAACAGTATCAAGCGATAGGTCATGATGTGTGTAGGGTTCATCCTGCACGCGATATGAGCGACCCAGAGAATGAGAATCTCGTGCTTAAGCGATAAACACTACCATTTGCACTTAAGTTACCTAGATAAAAAACAATCACAGAAATACTATAACAATGATTAATTAGAACAAAGTATTATAGGAAAAATTGCGCAATACGGAATTTGATAGAAATATGATTTTGCAATATAGCTACATAGCTATAACTAATAAATAACTACAAATACTTCACCACTGGGTTCCAACGGAAATGGCAGCAGTGAGATTTGGATCAGGTTTTACTGCTTCGAATGATGTACGCAAAAGCTCGAACGATGGCTCAATCCCCATCTTCGCGAAGTACTCAGCAACAACCTGTTCGCTAACATCTAACTGATCTATTCTAGCATACTCAGAGTTCATGTCAGCAGTCCATACTTTTGCGGGAACATTAGGAGCACTCCCAATCTGCCCTCCGCCACGCACACAGCCTCCAGGGCAAGCCATAAGCTCTATGTAGTCCAGACTGTAAGGGTCACTAAGTGACTGGCGGCCAGCTTTACCCGATTTCACGACGGCGTTTGGTGCCTTCTTTTTCATTTTCAGCTTGCGCACAAGGTTCTGAATATTTCTGAATCCGTAGACTTGAGCGCCCTTGAATACAACTTCCTTGGAATCAACAGAAACAACATGGTACTCGATGTAATCGCTATTTTTGCCTGGAATTTCAATAATTTCGAACCCTGGCTTTATCATAGTTGTCTCATTCGCACCAGTAGAGCCAATTTTACCGCCACTTTTCTCTAGAGCGTAACCAAGGTACCCTCCAGAACTAGATCCTACGTTAGATTTGAACTGATCCTCCATGGGCCAGCCACTGGGAGCAGTTAAAGGTTTACCAAATGCAGGAAGCTGAGGAAGACTAGTCTCAAACTCAGTTTGTAAAAGATCAACTAGCTCTTTAGCTGTAATGACCAAATCAACCTCTCGAGCACCATCTTGCAGCGCAAACGATGGACGCGATGCCTCCAATTTTTTATCAAAACAAGGCATGATACTCAAGTGATAAATTCGCTTCGCATCAATGCCATTCTCACGAGATATGAGCTGTTTAACCAGATTACCGGTTATCTGCTGAGGAGAGCGTACGCTTGAGAGGTACTCAAGAACTTCGGGATGAGTTTTCTCGGCATACAAAGTCCATCCTGGGCAAATACTGCTCAAAATGGGCCCTTTATCCTCAGCCTTTCGCCTATGAAGCTCTGTCCAGCTTTCCTCCAGAGAAATTGCGCGGCCTATTTCAGTGCCCACCAAGTACTTGAACCCGAGTTTGTTAATAAATAATGATGCAAGTTTATCATCAACCGTGCGAAGATCCAAACCATATGCTTTGGATAAGGAAACACGAGTTTGATGGCATACTGAAGCAACAAACACTTCGCACGCATTTTCATCGGTCGTGTGTAGTTGTTTGATTAGCTCTTTAGGGCTTTGCAATTCCACAAGCATCGCTTCTGAGCTCGTGATACATCCGCTACAGGCCAAACAATCTTGAAGACTAATTTGCGCTGGTGCCAACGTCTGGCCTTCTTCTTTTACCTCACCATCATCACCAATAGTGATTTCGGCTGTTTCACTGGACTTTTCAATTTCAACTGGTTTAATACATGCAACTCCCGGGGCTATGAAATCATTGAGATCGTCTGCCGATAGAATTGAACTCATGCCTATACTAGTAGAATGGTGGCAAGTGAAATATATTGGCTGCTTCCCCAAACCTCAACTTTTTTCAAATGGTTTTCGATTTCGAGATATGGCATGATTAATTCTCGAGATGAATAAGTGTTGCACACAGATATGTGTCGCATTATGGTGTAACCAGTCTGCCTGAGTATATACTCCCCATACCCTAGATTATATAACTTAACTGAATTTCACCCTTTAGTTCAACAATAAGGGTGCTTAGGCAGTATCATGTCGCATGGTTGTCGGAAATCCGATGAGGCAAAAGTAGTGAAATGAAAGTTTGTATATTCTCTTTTTTTTTCTCCTTAACGATTTGACACAATATAGCAAAACGTAAAATTCTATTTACATTTATCGAGATGTTTGGTGTGTTCAGCGAAAGATCGAGTAATCTGAAATGACTCTGGATACACATCTGGCACGCTTAATATCAAAAGTAAACATATATATATATATATATAGCATAATATTTCCAGTGCATATTACGTCGAAACATTTGAATATGCGATAACCTATTATATTTACTATTTTTCATTGTCACTATGATTTATAGTTGAAGCTCGCTTCTCCATTATATCAGTTGTTGATGAACTGGAATACGAAATTTGTACCCATTGCTGCTGCGAGAGAAAAGCAAATTACAATTGGGCCATAAGAATCGGTGTAACAGGTAGACCATCTGTTTCGTAACGCAAGAACTCGCAGTATGTAAATGTAGATCGAGTAAGAGATGGTTCCAACCGCCACGAAAAAGAAACCCAAAGAAGCCTTTACCGCAATAGGGGAGCCGAAGTTAAGCAGACCACTAGCCATAGCACCCAACAAAATACCAATTTCAATCCAAGACAGGAATGTACGTTCGTTAGCGAAGTACACCTTTGGTTCAATTCTAACCGGTACGGACATGGTTTTTCCAGGTGGAACTTTAATATTCTCAACATATTCAGTTCCCTCGGGATCTTTGGCAACTGAAACATCATAACCGAGAATATCATATGCACGTTTCTTGAGTTCCCAGACGTAGTTAATCAAACTGTTGCTGTCGTACGAGCGCTCATTGTTGGATCCTGAAAGAAGACCAGTGTTCTCGGAAGCATTAGCATCAGAAGCAGCAGTCTGATTGTTGCCCGAAGCAGCAAATCTAACTGAACCAATTGCAGACTCTTCATCTTGAACTGGTCCTTGGCTTCCGTTACTAGGTAGGGCTTTGCCATTAGTGTCATTTGAGCCGTAACCAATTTGGGAAGCAGGAGGTTTTCTAATATCCACTCCCATCTGAGGCAGCCAGAAAGGAATCAGATTAACCTTATCTGGAAGAAGAGTCGCAGTACCGTGAATGAACTTAGAAAACTTGGGAACAGCCTCAACCAGGTGGCTTGCAACCAAATCACGGATCCAAAGCGGAGGCTCTTGGCCCATCTGAGTTTGAAGTTTTACTTCTAAAACAGCGTATGGGAACCTTTCAGCATCTTGAGGAGACAACTGGCTAAAAGGATAGTCCACACCGATATCCATTCGGCGCCAATTACGATGCGCACGATCAAGACCATCGAAATCATCCTCGCGAACCATAGTAAGTTCAGTATCAAGAGAAATACGAACACGCGCATCACCGGGAAGCTGGAAAGCAGTGCGGTTATAGAATGAACGAGTCACAGGTCTCAGACGATCGTGGATGACCCTATACTGGATTTCGGTCGCAAGCGCCTCCAGAGCATCGAGTTCCTTCTTGCTCTTCTTTCCTTCTCTGCGAGCCTTAGCAAACACCTGTTTCGAGGTCATGCGACCGCTCATCCAGTCATTTACGTACTTCTCCTTGAGGGGAAAACGGGCTTTGACACTCTTCTCACCAGTCCAGTCCTCACGGTGAGTCTTACGTTCAACGAACACAGTGTCAGTACTCATGCCGCCGTACCAGCGTACACGAATAGCCTCTGCACCTTCAGTCTTCTCCAGTCTACCACGATAAAGATCCAAGTGTGTATTATCGTAATAGATAGATGTGATGGCATTATCTTCAGGTTCAAACTCTTTGTTGGCATTGAAAACAAGTACAGGAAGATGTTTCAAGATATGAAGCTTCAACTCAGTAATGTTATCAGGATGAACCCAATATTTAGTGGTTTGACGCACGAAATTTTGTTGCTGTCCACCAGCACTGGAGTCACCAACAAAAGGATGGCCACGAGTACGTACCAAATCATAAAGAGTAGAAAGTTTGACGATCAAGTTGTCAAAGTTCTGCTTAAAGAAAGGCTTAGAGTTCATGTGGGCACTGAAGATAGGCCTTAAGTGCCAGCCAGTGAGCTTGTCATGCTTCTTGATAATTTTCTGGAAGCCTGTGTAGTTCAACTGAGTGAACTTTGACAAGTCATGCACATCAGCAATGATTGAATGCAGTTCATCTTCCAAGTCATCGAACACAGCCTCTTCCACGTCATTGGGGTTAGCCTCGCTAGCCGCAACACTCTGACGAACCTCACGCTCAGCAGCTTTGATACGTCTGTTAACTTCATTGGACTTAAGCTTTTGGAAGTTCCACACCTTATCGAGCTCGCTCTCGAGCTTGGTAACAAACTCGTTCTCGTCACCCGAAGTCCATGATTCATCATTGCGAGCAAGACGAAGACCCAAATCCCGCTTCAGATCATCGTAATTGATATAATGATATGTATGGTCTTTGATAAGACTTTGCTTAAGTTGCTCTCCAAACTTCATTTTTTGGGGAGAGATTGATAGGTAGGGAGGTTGAGTGAGCCCTGGTGAAAAGGCCCGCCCTAGCTGCAAGATAAAGCCCACGTGCGTGCAATGTCCCACAGTCGGGGGTTGTGGACGTCGGGCATGCGGTATATTAATTAATTTACACAAGTAGTAGAAGGGTGACTCAGGTTCAAGAATTTTTGGCAATAATTCTACTTTATTGCTATTTTTATTTACACAATGTATACTATTATTTGCTTAAGCTATTATCTCTCAACACATATGGATATACGGCTATTAAGTTAGGCTCAGTAAAAAAACTGGGACTTCATAATTTTCATTAAAATACCAAGTTTATAAATGAATCGAAGCCAGAACTGAGTATCAATTGGTACAATATATACCAGTAACTTATCAGTTTTAGCCTTTGGAAATGATGAACAATTGCGTAACGCTACGGTTATGGAACACTGGGTGAGTGCAGCAGCGCACATGCTGAAAACCCTGAACCAATAAGCTAGCCCAAATCAAGCAAAGATCCACACTGCGTTACTCTTTGTAACAATGGGAATCTTTCTTCCTCAGAAGGCCCTCCCAGGTCTAAAGAAGTATAAGTATGCAGGTGAAGACCACTCTTTGGTTTCTAAATATGTGCTAAAGCCTACATATACTCGCTTAGTGAACTACCTGCCGATGTGGCTCGCGCCAAATATGGTCACTCTTCTGGGCCTTTTTTTCTCTATTTGTAGTTTCATTCGTGCATGGTACTTCAATCCCCACTTCAATAATTATACAACTCCTCGCTGGGTTTTCTTTTTGCACGCCTTCGATATAATTGCTTACCAGACTCTAGATGCTCTGGATGGACAGCAAGCTCGCCGCACTGGCTCAAGCTCCCCCCTCGGAGAATTATTTGATCACTGCGTTGATGCCATCAATACTTCATTGCTTACTTATGTATGGGCTTCAGTGTCGAATCTTCCTAAAACTTGGGTTCTCGCATGCGAGTTTCTCTGTACTCTCAATTTTATTGTCTCTACATGGGAGGAGTATCACACGAAACGTCTTTTCCTCTCCATATTCTCTGGTCCAGTTGAGGGTGTGCTCATGATTGCTGGCCTTGAAATTCTTGTTGGCTTTACCGGCCAGGAAATATTTGATAAGCCACTATTCTGTGGTTACGATTTTCGGACTGTCACTACGATTGGTGCTGTAATCGGGCTTAGCTACAATAGTAAAGAGGCTGTCAGTAATGTCATAAAGATCACCAAAGGTAGTAGCTACTATGATCTTGCACCATTTGCGGTTATGTGGTTTGGCTTCGCTTCGTGGGCATATGTTGCATGGGATACGGTGGAAGAGCACGCCTTTTTGGCTTTTTTCCTCGCAATTGCGTTCACATCTGCCCTGCTTGTTGGAAGAATCATCACTGCGCATGTTACGAACCAGCCATATCCTATGTGGAACCCTTTGCTAGCTGTGCCTTACGTAGGAGCCATTGCTCACTTTTTGAGAACTAGCACTGTAAGTGATCCTGAAATTATCTGGGGACTCAGTGGATTATCACTTGGTGTCTATGCTGCTTTTGTTGCTGAGATTATCACAGAAATAACCACTTATCTGGATATTGCTTGTCTTTACATCAAACGTAAGCAAGCTTAGGTATCTTTGATAGCTTACCGTATATAGCGATTGTCTAAAACTGAAAAAATCTGTTTGATAAATGGCTATGGAGAGAATGCTCATATTTTTACATACTAATTAAAAGTAAGGGTGTTCCACTTAAACGCGTGTCCACAGCCAATATAGGGTATAACCACACAATTCAACAACATAAACAAACATAACTTTCCTTCAAGTACACAAGTCAATTACTTCTCCAATTCAATTAAAAGATAAATTCCTGATATGTTATTGAGAACTACTGTCACTCTTCTTCATCATAAGGAAGAATTTGACGGTTATCGTATGGACCTGGCTTATATCACTCCACAGCTAATAGCATCGGCCATGCCTTCTAACTCATACATACAAGGGTTTTACCGGTCTAATTTGACGTTGCTTGTCAAATTCCTCGATTCAAAGCATTCTAATCACTGGCATATTTGGAATTTGCAACAAGACTGCGAATTAGGATATGACCCCAGTAGTGTGGTTGACAAGAGTGCCAATCAGCTTGTGACCCGAGTGCCTACTCCTGACCACCATCCTATGGCAATGTATAGGCTTGTTGCAACTATCAATGATATTCATCACTATTTGCAGCAGGACTCCCAGAATGTTGCGCTCATTCACTGCAAATGCGGTAAAGGCCGCACCGGCACTGTCATCGCTGCATATCTCATGCTCTATCACGGCATGACCGCGCAAGATGCCTGCGATTTATTTACTAAAAAACGCATGCGTATGCCCATTATTCCCGCTGTGAGCATTTCTAGCCAAATGAGGTTTTTGAAGTACCTGGAGAAAAATCACCATTTGGTGGAATGTGGCACACTAGATGCCACTTGCTCCTACCATGTCACCCATATCATTGTCCATAATCCAACATTCACGGAATATGAGGTTAAACTCAGATCACTGACTCCTGGTGGGCCCTCTATTCGTGATTGGTCTTCTTGTGTACGGAGTAACTTCCACGTGCTAAAGCACATGGAGTCACCCAACCGCCTCGTTCCAGCGGATTTGACGCTAGAATTCATGGGATATACCAGATTTTCAGGTATAAAGATCCCCCTCACGAGTGTAACTTACTCTCTCAACCTTGAATTTGAGAACACTGATTCGGATGCTTTGTCTAGCGAGCTCATGCCAAGTCCATTGCTTATTACCCACAACAGCAAACAAGATTCGGTTCCTTCCCAATATTCTAGTAGCATTCAAAAATCTTACTGCTTGTGGAATGACACTGAAGGCATAGGTGGTTTGCCCCTTCGTGGCAGTAAGGGCTTCGACTCAATTGAGATTTGCTGGTACAGATCTCAAGTTGCACTTGGTTCACCATGTTTTGAAGAGCAAGTGCCAAGCCTTAATACTTATCATGAGAAATGCAATACTCACATTGATTTTTCTTGATTATACGAGTCAATCTATGAATTTATATTGTAAGCGTAGTTCTGGGTGCGATTTGCTGAATTGGCATTTATATATACATATAAAGTAAAGTGATTTATGTATCAATATTTGAGGGGGAAAATCTTTACACCTGAGTTTGGTTTTATAATGAATGAACGCCAAATAAACACATTGCATTGTGCGTGCTGGTCCCAATTTGATAACCTAACGCAGTAAGTATGGGTTGGGGTGTTTATGTTTCTGTCTGACGTAATTATTTATTTACCTCTCTCAAGCGCTCACGATCACAAGCATACATCAGAGGAATTGAAGGCACAAGACTTAATTGATACTGTACCGCCTGTGTATATCAACTCGTGTATATCAACTCGAAACTTTTCAAGTGCAAGATAATTACTCTGAAGGAGAACTTTCCCGGAAAGCTATAGCATTGATGGACGAAGGTGCATTGAGTGAGAAGGTGCGTGGGCTCAGAATACAAAAAAACAAGGCGCATTTGCCTGAGGATTCTCCTGATTTGGAGTATTCTGACAATGATAATTTGCCCCAGAGCCTCTCATCACTGAGTTCCATAAATGACCAAGCGATAACAAATAAGGAGTTGGAAGAGCAAAATGCACGCAGTTATTTTGACGACACAAGTATGTCAGGGATTCATAATGCTACAGAATATATGCATCCTGAAATAATACCACCAGAAAGAGTCAGCTCGCGCGTCACAAAGGATGAACGCCATGAAAGTAAACTCGATGATCAACAAGTTGTGGCTTCTGATACTTCTTCCTCATCAATGGCTTCAAAACCACATAATGTATCTTACAACGAACATACTTCAAGTCCTCAAGCTACTCCTGATGTTTCTGTTAGGGATGGGGAAAATGTGAATAGCATAGCTGATGGCCACGCTGTCGAGGAGTTTGATGATGGACCACCTAATGATTATGAGGATGAAAATAGCGCGTATCACTACGATACGAGCCATGGCTATGCATCAGATCAACAAGAGTTTGATTTTGAGCTGAAACCCACTTCTCCCCAATTTTCTAGTCATTCTGCTGACTCTGAGCAAAAGTGTGTGCCCGAGCTAAATGCCGATTCTCAGCACCCAGAGCATAAAGAGTATGAAACAGAAAAGCATGGAAATTTTGCTGATCCTGAACACAATAATAGTTCTGGCTCACTCATTCCAGCCAAATCACGGTATGTGGGTTCGAATGGTTCTCCTCACGGCATTCGTGAAACCAGTGATCGCTCTTTAATTGCTCCTTCGTTTGATCCTCTTGATGATTCAGACGATGAAGAGGGTCCTATGCAAAAAATCGAATCATCTAGTAGCTCAAAAGCAGGTATTGACAAACCTTCTGTGCCTGAAAATGCCTTTAAGTCACCCATATCCAGTAAGCGCAGCACGCGAAACTTAGATTACGTTTCGCCAGTGCAGTCATCCTCGCCGCGGAATTCACCTCACGGCTCTTTTCAACATAAATCACCTGCAGCTGGAGAGCCATCTAAGTCTGGCTTGAATGATGATGAAGATGATGAACTCAATGAAGATGATGATAATGAATTTGACTCCATTTTTGACAATGCTAACGAAGTATTGGCTCACGGTGGCCCAAGTGCGAACTTTTCTCGCAGGAGGGCCATCCAATCAAAGCAATCTAATAAACTTGAAGGCCCTTCTGCATTTCTTTCGTTTAATGGTGACAGTATCGTTGGCTTTAGAGCCAAAGAACAAGAGCGCAGAAAGCTGGAAACAGAAAATCTGGAACTCAAGATGAAGCTTCAGGAGTACCGCGAAATGAGTGCGAGTGAAAATGATATATCAAAGATGAAGCACGAGCTTGCTCGAGCAGAAAACAGAATTGATGAGCTGGAGCGTGCGCTCGAAAGAAAAAATAAAGTGATCGAGGAGTTGACACTCGATAGGGACCAGGCTTTTGAAGAGATAAATGAAGCAGAGTCGTCGCGAAAGAAAGAACAGGAAAGAGCAGACGGTCTTTATTCAGAGATCAATGAGCTTCAAGCTATGATTGTTGAGCTTGAGCAACAGGACAAGAAACTACTGACACAAGCTCATAAAGACTTCCCCGATATTCTTCCGGAAAACCCAGATTTGGCACACTTGCTTGAAGCACTACGTAGTACAGTGGAGCAAAATGAAACTCTTACTAGAGTGTCGGCTTTAGCATCATCTCTAAAGGCTCAGAGTGGCCAAGTTCAGGCTGCTGTTCGTGAAAGTGGTCAATCCGGTGACCCATCTTTAGTCATTCGCAATTTATCGCGTGATGTTAATGGCCTCCAAACCCGTGAACGTGAGCTCTTAGGAATGCTTAACGAAGCTGAAGATCACAGACATGAGCTTACATTAGCTCTTACACGCCTGGAGGAAACTACGAGAGATGCTAGGGCACAGAGCTACGCTATTATTCAAAATTTCTTTGCTGAACTTTTCGATGTTTTAGGTGAAGATTTCCAAGCTAAGGTCGAGGTTGAACTCAAGGATATTGTAGAGAGGTCGCAGAGTATGTCACACAGTAAGATTCCTCCTTTGATGGAATTAATGGCGCATTATACTCGGGCTATCGCTGATATGGCTCAGAATGGCCGTGTTTTCACCAACACTAACCAGAGAATTCAAGAGCTGGAAACTCAAAACTCCAGTCTTGAGCATCTTATTGAGCTTAAAATGGAGAAATTGAAGGCGGATAACATATTAAGAGCCCAAATCAGGGACTTAAAGCGCGAAGTGAAAAGAGTCAACGAACTCAGACAAAACGAATGGAATGAGTATCAGCGTAATATTCAAAATTCCTAGTATACGTATGATAGTTATGATGTATTTCTTTTATTTATAAAATCCTCTCTTAATTGAATAGGTGTCAATATCCGATTGGATAGTAAAGTGAACTATTTATCGCGATACTTATATACAATGTCCTGCCGATATTTTTATTTCACGAAGTCTTGCATGAGATAGATGTAAGGGTTCTTATAGAGCTCTGAATATTTATTTTTGATTCTGAATGTCCGCTATAGAGGATGTTCTTGCAAAACCCGAGTGGCCACTGGTAGACGATGAAAAGCACGATATAATTTTGAATCATCTGGGATCATTATGCTCCCGTGGTACTGATAGCACATTCAAAGTAGGTTTCAATGATAGCATGCTTGCCATTGAAAATAAGCAAGCTAAAGCCATTTTTGTTGCTCGAAGTGATCTCAGTGCCGCTGAATGCATGCCTCTAGCGCTCTCTAGCGCAGCTTATAATATACCGCTAGTAACTCTGAAAAAAGGGTCAAAGCAAAAGCTTGGAACTGGAGTTGCTGTGGCTTGTAGTGCTGATGGGCCTCTACTGCGGGCAGTCGAGGGAATTGGAAGCGCAAAGCTAGACTGGGTCTATCATGGTGCATCCTTAATTCAAAAAAAGAAAACCAAAAAACCGAAAGGTAAAAAGAGCGACAACGCCTAAAATTGTGGTAATACACTCCAATTCCAAGTTAATACGATCTAATTATTCCTATTTTATTTATTCTGAATATTCTTCTCTTTAGATGGTTCAATAATGCATATTTAATACATTTACAATTTTTTGTACCAAAGCATGAGTCTGTATGGCTGAACATCTGCAAGCATGATACCTAATCAGCTCGTGTAAGTATCCATCCAGCTCTATCAACTTCACACAACAACAGAACAAAGTGTCTTTATTATCAAAATGAAAATATACCAAACTCATAATATATATATATATATATATCATCAGATTAATTGACTTAGATGACTATTTTTATTCAAATAATGACATAATGGATGTTTCAATTCACCCTCGACGCGTTCACTAGTATTACTATTTCGAGGCCATTCAACCCTTCACCCTCACATCGACCAGTAAACAAACTATATGCCAGAGGAGCCCAGTACTCCAAAACACCGTAGCACATCATATAGGCAGAAAGATGGAGCTAAATCTCATGCAATGGGAAATAGAGTGGTATGCGCCACTCCGCACAGAGGCAAGGCGGTAAATAATTATTCCTTGGGTGATAGATTGGGTAAAGGCGCATTTGCGACAGTTTACAAAGCTATTCACTTGCGTACAGCAGAAGTTGCAGCTATCAAGCAAATTCCTCTTGATAAGATCAAATCTGTTGATAGTGTAATGGGAGAAATTGAGCTTCTTCAAGACCTCGAACACCCCAATATCGTGAAGTACTTTGGTTTCATGAAAGATGAGACTCACCTCAATATAGTGCTGGAGTACTGCGAGAATGGATCTCTAGCTATGATATTGCACAAGTTTGGCTCATTTCCCGAAAATTTACTTGCACGATACATGCGTCAAGTTCTGGAGGGTCTAGCGTACTTGCACAAACAGGGTACTATACATCGTGATATTAAGGGAGCCAATATTCTTACTACCAAAGACGGAATTGCTAAACTTGCTGATTTTGGTGTTGCTACAAAAATTGGAGGTTCTGAGCCTGGTGAAAGTCCTGGTGTTGTAGGAACTCCTCATTGGATGGCACCAGAAATTATTCAGATGCAGGAACCAAGCCCTGCTTGTGATGTATGGAGCCTTGGTGCAACTATAGTAGAGCTACGAAGCGGTAAACCGCCATTTGGTTCCCGCAGCGATATTGCAGCGATGTATGCTATAGTACAACAAGACTCTCTATCTATGATTCCCGCAGACTCGAGCGCTAGCCTGCGTGATTTCCTCATGCTTTGCTTTGAAAAGAACCCAGTGCTTCGAGTTTCCTCTGAAGATTTGCTACGTCATCTTTGGATCCGCAAATACGGCCAAGATGACCGCATTGCTGATACAGCACAGGCAGTGCGAGATTGGAATTCCCCATCTAGGCGTCGAAAGCTGGCAGTTCCTTCAAGAATTAATCTTAGGGAACCTTCAAAAGGCACCAAAAGACTTATTTCGGAGAGGTCTCCCATTAAAGCTGCAAATGAGTACAATTATTTGCAAGCGTCACTCGGGAAAGGAATGCTTGGTGCCGATATGAGATTAGAAGAAGACACGGATGATAATTATGAAGATGATTTCGCATCATTAGGTATATTCGGAAAAGCTGATTCAAGTAGATCCGACAATTGCAAACCACTCGCTAGACAATATCATGAAGTGGTCCAAACCCATTCCAAACGAGATGATATTGATAGTGTGAGAGATCTGCAGAAGATCCATACGGCAGATAAGTCTAATACCCCTTTACCTCAGGTATCGAAAAGGAAGCCTTTGGCCGCTTTCATGGAAGATGATTTCGAAGATGACGCATACGACCAAGATTATGACGTTCAGTCATTAAGAATCGGGCAACCACTCAAATCAAACCACAAAAAGAATGAATACCACAAAATGGATCCGAAGGATGACGGCTGGGACGCTCCTTTGGAAATTGAACGATGCTATTCCGGAGATGGAAAACCAACGGGACACAGCGCTAGTAGTATTAGTAGTGGTTTAAGTAGCGTGGCATCAACAGACCCATTTTTGGGACTTGAGGACCTTCTTGATGATGATGTAGATGAAATGCTTCTTACTGCTCAAGAGGAAGCTAAGCAACTCACAATCTCGCTTCAATCCTCGACTTGTGATCGTAGTTTCGTTTATCAGCGCCTCAAGGAGCTTGTCGTTTCAAAGCCTCAAGTTAGAACTACTTTGGAGCAAATCAGATTGTTCCCTAAATCTCTATCTGTTTTAAATTTCGCATTGAATACAGCTGACCCAGAAGGTCGCAATCTAATTAAAAATCACATCGCGGATTTTCTCTCTTTGGTAGAAGCTTGTATTCCCGTTGAATTTGGAAGTGATTTTGTTACTAACTTCTGTATAGCCGGTGGACTTTCCTTTGTTCTAGCACAATCAGAGATCCTGCCGTCTTATGTACTGCGTTTACTGACAAAGATGACCAGCACTACGTCAGTAGAAGATGAAAAAATGTCAATTGCGCGTCAGTTGGCATTCCGCGAAGATGCTATTGCGGTTGTGTGCTCATTTTTCTCAACAAAGAGCGAAGCTTCAGATATTTTGCGTGCATCTTCAATCATTCTTGAAATGTTCCGGGTTTGTGGGCCTCGACACAGGTCCAACTTGTGGCACCACTTTAATGCATACGGATTGTTTGGGAAGCTAGTGGATTTGCTTCACTTGAAATTTGTTATGGCTGATGAGGCAAATAACGTACTGGCGATGAATCTGTATGAACTTATCGTCAGCTTTTCACGAAATCCCCAAGAACTAATATTGGGTACTATTAACTACCGCGTTCTTAGGAGATTGATGCGTGCATATATACTACTTCCCATAAAGAGTGGGCATCGAAAAGTTCTACTGGAGTTCTTCAAAAATACGAGTACACTGCCGCCAATTCTGAATGAAATGCAAAAAGGTCAGATTGCCCCTCACCTTATCAAAGCTCTTAGTGACTCAATGAAGGTCGCTTCAGAATTTTCTCAAGAGGCAAGAGTTACAGCGAACTGTCTCGTCCCGACATTGTTTAATTATACCCGAATTGAGAGATCCCGAAAGCGTGAGGTAGCCCAGCACGAAGTTTTGAAGGTACTCAAGGATTGTGTTCATGAGTATCCAGGTCTTCGTGAGTTTGTCTATCCCATATTCTCTGCGTTGGTTCATGCTGGCTGTGACGACTGTTGGATTGCCCTATGGGAGGTAAATGCTCTTGATACGTTTATCAACCTTATAACTGAGACAGGTTGGCAAGCGATGGCGATAGCTGCCATTGGCGCCTGGATTGAAGCTCAAACTGATATGGTAACGCCTAAGTTTCTACCGAGACTCAACTCAGTTACGCGGGCTTTAGATGAATCATCTGGAACAACATTTGAGAGTATATTATCTGCAGTAGCTTCGTTGGTGGATCGCAATAGATTCCTATGTGCTTATTTCGACCTACCATATCTTTTTAGCACACTTAAGTCTTATCTTGCAGTGCCTCATGCTGTAATAAGTAGTGCTTCCCTTGTGCAAGCAGTGCAAATAATTGCCTGGGTTGTATCAGAAAATCGCGATTCAAAGAGGGTACTTGAACATACTGGCCTCGTTGCTTTACTTAAGAGCTTGGAAGATGAGAAGAGCATTCCTCTACCATGTATCAAGTTAATTCACCAGATATCTAGACAAGCATATCTTTGATATATAAGTTATATGCATAAATTGATATATAAATAATAAGAACACATAATGAAACCCAATGCTTTCTTAAATCTGCAAGTCATCAAGTAACTCGGTAACGTCAATCTCAGGTCCATCGTCCACACCCTGCTCCTGCATGATCTGTCTTTGCTGCAAAGCTTCATGGTCCTTGTAGAGATTGATGGTTTGTCGAAGTTCAGGATCTTCTTCAAGTTCCTCCAAAAATGCATCGTAATCATTCTCATCTCTACCATTATCAATGAGACCCTCATCGCGCTCCTTTGCCATACGCTTAAGCTTGAAGACCCGACGCTTGTTCTTCTTGGGGTATGACTTCTTAACAAGCACAACGTCTGGGTGAACACCAGCAGGCAAGGATTCCCACGCATCAGAATTGAAATTGGTGTTAACCAAGAAGTATCCTAGAACGGTATCACCCGGGTGAATGAATGCACCGAGGTGTGACCGAACAATATAGCTCTGACCCATGTCGGAGGATCTAGCAACCATGACGTCACACAACACATTTCTTCCTCTCATCGGGCCAAGTAGCTCAACATCCAAGACAACAAACTCTTGAAGGTGATTGCTCGTTTCAAGACTCTGGAAAGGTTCACGCCAGTAGACGTTACCAGGAAGGTCAGCAGTCTGTAAAGTATTAGGGTCTAAGAACTGGATTGCACTCGTGATCTTGGAGCAAAGAACCACACGATTGATATTTCCCATTTTAGCAGCAAGATCTGCAGGAAGAATAACCAAGTCATCGCGACAAATAGGAGCAATCTCCACCGAGTAGCTGAACTTGTACTGAGATGTACCAGTGTGAGTATCCGTAGAAATGAGCTGTTCACTTCGACCACTACGGATTGGGGCTACATTTGCCAAAAACTCAACCAACTTAATGGCATGATTGGGTTTAGAAAAGAAGAAGTCGATACCGTCCCGCGATTCGGAAATAGAGACACAGTCCACATGAGCATTGTGTCTGAGCATAAGCTGCTCCAAGTACAGAAATGTCCTCTTGTGCTGGACTTTCTGACGCAACTGAACCGATGCTCTCCACTGGTGCACAGTAAAACTACGAGCACAATCCGAACATTGCGTGTTGACGACAACATACTCGACTGGGAAGGTCTCCTGAAGAATAACACCAGATCCAGCTTGAGCCTCACCCTGAACAGTGACATTCACTTTGATTCGCTTACTGTGGGGTTCAGTCCACAAAAATCCAGCATCAACTAATCTGATATTGGTGCTTTTAGACATGAGACCTGGCAGCTTTTTCAGCAACAAAGCAAGCAGCTCACGAGATTCAGGCTGCGCAACGACCCAAGTAGCAGGAGGAATCAGAAATCTTTCGCAATTTCTGCAAAACTGTGCAGTTGATTCTCGGGGAATATCAACAGTAAGTTTACTGGTAGACCTGATACACTCCATGCACATGGTCAGACCTGTAGTACCATCAATAGGCCTGCTACAGTTGTAACACATTACAGTAGCAGGAGTATATTGACGAATCGTCCCATTATAAGAATCCATTTTGGCAATTGATGGAACGACAATTGTGTTCCTTTAGTATTTTTTTTTTTAAAGGATTGACCTAATGAGATGAAAAATGCACTACTCTGATATTTTTTTTGATATTAGGGGCTCACCTTACCCACATTGAAACGCTAACACCGTCATATGCTTAAGTTTCCAAAACTGTACACGTAAACCAGAGTTGATATACCAAAAAATATTCCAAAACAATTTGTTGAAGAATTGGATATAGGAAAATTTTATCGGAACTGCCTGTCATTTTTGTGATTGAAGTGTGTTCCCATAGTAACTTATTTAGCACAGCGGTGATATATCTTAGCAGTAAATAGTTGCCTCACCGCACCTAACCCACCTACCACCGTTTCCCACTCTACGATACTTGCCCTCGCACCAACGATCTACCCAAACGGTTGGTGACCCCGAACTTAACGGCGCTATAAGGCAAGGCACTAGACACGTGACCACCAAATCAGTAATCATCAAGGGCCACATCCGTAATCTGGCATCATTTTGCGACCTGTACTAAGTGAACGACAACACGCTTGTTTGGGATTTTGTACAGACCTAATATAGAATTTTCGATTTTCTCTTGCATATATGCCCCATAAAGAGCTTGAGCACCTTGTGTCCCAAGTGGACGCGCTTGCGTCTAAGCTCAAGAACTGCGCAGCTGGTCCCGTCGCAGGTACGATGGTGATCGAGCTGGCGCAACAGCTTGTAGCCTCTGAACTAAGTACCGACTATCCTGAAGCCAAAGAGAAGGTGGAGAAGATCAGCATCGAGCTCCAGCCCAAGTGTATGGGTGTGAACTGGTCGAAGGCCTTCGAACGCCCTCTTGAGGGCAGGTTCACCCCCGCTTCCACTCGTTTGGTGCTTGATCTGCTGTGGATTATCGGTGGTCCACGCGTAATGAATGCTTTCTTCGCGATGCGACCTTCGGATCCTGTCACTTGCCGATCCATCGTGGAGTCCCTCATGTCTCTCGATCCCACGGAGCTGGGCACTAAGTATCACCTGCCCGCTATTATTGATGGCGTGTATCCTGCGGAACCGCTAAACTACGAGACTATTGCGCCGATGTTATTGTATACTATGCCTCGTGTCGACAGTTTTCTCCAGGACCCGCTGATTGCAGCGCTAGCGCTTGCTTTCGCTTCTCGACTCAGTGAGGAAGAGTTCGGTGCCCAGGAGCTCAGAGTACTGCAGGACAGTGCTGTGCATCTTGTTGCTGCTCCAGTCGCGTACTTTGATCTGGTTGTGGCTAAAGTGGCCAAAAACTCCGGATTAGCCCTCCAAGTATTTGAAAAGGTCAGACAGAGCCCCAGTTTCATTGCTGCTGTTGCCAACACTTACTCAACTTCCCTGTTTGATGCTTGGGCTTCCTCTGAGACTCACTTTCGTGACATTATAGACTTTCTGTTCAGAGCAGACTTTGTGGCGCCGTCTCCCATGTGGAGCGACTATCTGTTATCGTTTGTGGGATCTGATGATAGAGCATTCAAAGCGTTGCTTGACTACACGCCCTACTATCTGGCTGCCACCCACAGTGAAGTAGATGGCAAAGATAAGCCAAAGCTTTCACTGCGCATTGTTTATGCTGTAGCCACGTTGACCCTCACAGCGGATCCTCACAGCGACAAGAGTGCTCCTGAGCAAGCGGAGAAGATACACTCTCTGCAGTTGCATCTTTTGCACGACTACCCTAGACTCATCAACTTTGGTGAAGGACACGATGATGCTATTCTAGAGAATGAGTACTACTCTTCTTTCTCCCCTGACATCGAGACGGAGATGAAGGTGTGCTTTGAAAAAATGTATGAACAGCAGCATGATATACAGGAGGTTATTTCGCTTCTAGAGCGTCTAAAGGAAAGTGAGATTCCTCGGGATCAGGATTTATTTGCCTGCATGATCCACTCTCTTTTTGATGAGTATAGATTCTTTCCGCAGTATCCTGTTAAGGCTTTGGCCACCACTGCTGTGCTTTTTGGTAGTCTTATTCACTTCAGACTCATTGACGGTGTGCCGTTGCAGATTGCACTCAAATTTATCTTAGATGCACTGCAGCAGGATCCTGATAACAACATGTTCAGGTTTGGCCTACAGGCTCTCATCGAAATGCGCCAGAGACTCACTGAGATACCTAAGTACTGCAAAATTCTTGTCACAATTCCAGGAATACAGAGACATCCTCACTTCTTCGAGCAGATAAAGAGCATTGCAGATCCCGTCGTTGGTGAGGCTGAAAATATCTCTTTGTTTACCTCTGTCTTCGATGGTGGAATCGAAGACTCTTCTTTGAAGTCTTACTCTAATGCATCAACACAGGTGAGCGAAAAAGTAAGATTGATTGTTAATAATCTCACTGTTAAGAATGCTAGTCAGAAGGCAGAGGATTTGGCAAACGAGCTTGCGAAGCAATCCCCCATCAACTTCGTGAAGTTGGTAGTATATCGTGCAGCCACTGAACACAACAATCATGATCTGTATACAGAAGTGCTTTCGAGGTTGCCCTACGATTATACTGTTTTCTGTGTGGATGCTATTGTATCCCTCGTTTCTGCTATTTTCAATGACAAAGATGCATTATCGGCTGATAATCGAAATGCTGCAAAAGGCTTGGGAACTTTCCTTGGCTCCTTAACGCTAGCCGAAAACCGTCCGCTCGTGTTCCAGCAAATCCACCTCAAGTTGCTTTTGGCTGAAGCCGTGCGCTACGAAAAGATGCCAGCAGTTCTTCCGTTTGTGTGCCGTGTCTTGGCCCAGACGCCTCGCTCAAAGGTGTTCGTGAAGACTAATCCTTGGATCGCCTCCCTACTGTCTACACTTAGCGAGCTTTACCGATATGGTTCCTTACCTCTCACTCAAAAATTTGAGATTGAAGTGCTTGGTAACGCTTTAGGTATCAAAATCGAAGACCTTGAACCGAATTTTTACATCAGAAGCGAAGTCAAGCAGCAAGAAGATGCTGCATCTATAACTGCCACGAGGGGTGGCCCTGCGGTTCTCAACTCGCTCCCCGTAATTTCTGCCCCTCAGCAGAGCATTCAATTAGGAACCGGGCTTCGTGGAAGTATCCCTACAACGGCAGCAGTAGCAGCAGGTACTGTTTCTGGTGCAGCAGCTGCGGGCCTTTCCACGTTTCCTACCCCCTCACAGATTCCCAGTGTGCCATCGAATACCAATATGCCATCCGCTGGTATGGTCCCTAATATCCCACCGGGACAGATGCCGATACCTGTTGGAGGAAACGGTGCTCCGCTTAACTCTTTACCTCCACAAGTAGCACCTGGTGTTCCGATTGTAGGAACCACTGAGTTTGCCTCGCACCCAACTCTCAGACAGCTACTCGATCTGTCGAGGTCTAAAACTCTGCAGGATGTTCTGTTACCTGTTATTGACCGCTCAGTATCAATTGCTTGCTTCACAACCAAGGAATTGGTGCTCAAAGACTTTGCTAATGAGCCTGATGAAGGTAAGTTGCAGGCCGCCGCACATATCCCAGCTTTAAATCTTGCTGCTTCTATGGCTATTGTAACCGCTAAAGAGCCGTTTATTGAAGCTCTTGCGCATAATCTAAGGACATTAGTCGTTAGTCAAGGTTATGGCGATGCTCAAGCGCTACTTGATCAGATCAGTATCGCTGCAAGGGAGACTATGGATTCGCTAATTCCCCTGGTGGAATCTGTGGCTAAGGAAAAGACGGCGGTTGAGATCGAAGAGACACTTTTGCCTGATTATAAGGTAAGACAGCAATCGCGTCAAATGGGCAGACCCTTTAAGTCTAACAATAACCAGAAGGTTCAGTTTGCATTGCCAGAGGGCTTGGAAATTAAACCAAATGGCGTTTCAGATGAACAATTGGCTGTTTACGAAAACTTTGCCGTCAATCTCAATGTCGAGGAACCCCAAGTAATTCAAGATTCTTATGGTGCAGATAGCTCGTTTAGTGGCCCAGTATCGTCACATGGTTTGTCAGTTGAATTGCAAAAGCTCTCAGCCGAGCTCAAAGATCTTGAGGAAATTACGAAGTCAAGTCAAAAGCGTCTCGGTGAGCAGGACAAGGACGACCCCGTTTTGCATGCGCTGTCTAAAATCACTAATTTGGTTCGCGTCGGATCCAAGATCAGTGAAGAAATACCTTTGCGAGCTTCTCATCTTGTTGTACATTCTCTATTTGGTCCCGAATCGACTAAGAGTACGCTTTATCGCGAATCCCTTTGTTATCTACTCGGTGAACTCTGTCGTATGTCCGGTTTGACTGCCAAGGAAGTAGTCCTGTGGCTTCTTTATGCTGATGATCTGAAAAAGTATAATGCTAGCGTCATTGGAACTTTGTTACGCGGTCGTCTAGTAACACCCACTGAGATTGATGCTAGCCTCACGAAGGATATTAGTGAGGCTGATGTGAAACCTGAAATTGTTGACTATGCTGCGAGATTACTACTTGATGCACTTGTGGGTCCGGAACCTTACTGCCTGCGTAGTGACTTTGCCGGCACAATTTTGGCACTTTCCAAGCTCAATACTGAAGTGTATCCTTCCGCTGAGATTCTGATGAAGACACTACAAGAGACTAGAGGTAATGGATCAGGAAATGAAGGCCACATTTTTGCGGAATGGACCCGTCTCATGCAGCATCATGCAAGTGCTTACTCACCTGCGTTGCTATATGCTTTCGTTCGGGATCTTCATGAATTAGGATGGGGGTCGAATCCTGAGCAGTTGATGTACTTTGTCCGAACTGCAGTTACTGTTAGTATTAAAAGCTACATTCAATCAAAGTCTTTTGTGGGTGTTGATGCCATAGCTGTATTGCTTACGACATTGTTGAAAACTGTGAAAGAAAATAGCAGTCTTGCAACAAGTATTTTCACGACAATTGTTCTTCTTATCGCCCGTGACCATGAAGCTGGAGCATTTGAATCACTCCCGTACTATAGGTTGCTGTCGAGTGTGGCTTGTACGCTGCCTCCAATTTACTTGGAGGAGTTCTGCAGTATGTTGCTCACGTTACAGCCTTTTGCTTTTCCCGGATTTGCATCATCTTGGATTACGCTTGCTTCGCATCGGTTTGTGATGGGTAGACTGCTTGCCAACAGAAAGCAATGGCCAATTCTGGAGGGTTTACTCAAAGCGCTTCTGTGTTTCACAAGAGAGACCTGGCTGTCAACCAGTACCGATACTGCAGTTCGTAGTTACGTGTTCAGGGCTCTTGAAAGGATATTCTTGGTCATTCTGAATGATCAGCCTGGGTTCTTTATCAGGTATGCTGATGAAATTACGGCGTATCTTGTCTCTGAATTCATACAATTGCGCAACATTGTACTCTGTGCATTCCCTGAAGGAATTGAGCTTCCAAATCCTGTGAGTGATAGCCCTATAGAGTATGCTGATGTTAGTCCTGAGACAAAGGATGCAGTTGAGGATGCGGCACAATATTTGACTGAACGCAATGTTATCAAGCTCATTGAAAATGCCTGTTTGCCTCGTCCCCAGCTGACCCCGCAGATTGTATCGGCAATCCAGACGGCATTATCTTTCAGCAAACCACTTGAAGATCGCGGTATTGATTTTGATTCTGTAAATGTCTCTATGCTGGGGTATAATGCCTTTGCGACCTATGTTGCGCATCTTTACAACCAGCAACCGCCTTCTTCAGGTAATGTTGAAGACAGCAGTGCAGCTCAGCTCTGTGGTCGTATGTTGTTAACGCTCTCTCGGGAAAATCGCTATGCGTTTGCATCAGCAGTAGCAAATCAGTTGCGATATCCTGAGAAGCATACTTATTTCTTCAAGGGATTCATTCTTGCATTATTTACTGGCTTCGGTGAACGTATGTTTAAAGACGGTATTTTTGAAGCCCGCCATGTAGTTACCAGAGCTCTATTTGAACGACTCATGGCCCATCGCCCTCATCCATGGGGACTTATGAATACTTTCTCGGAGTTACTTAAATCCGAGAAATACAACTTCCGTGAAATGCCATTTATCAAGACTTCACCTGACGTCAGTGTCCTTTTTTCCACCTTATATGCACACATATCAACCCCTGAGGTTGCCAGCTAAATGAAGTAGTCATTCTTATGTGTACAAGAACATGACTATTCCGTAAACTATTTATTTATGCAACTTGTAACTATATTCTTTTCAACAGTGTCTCATATTATTCTAATATTTGAAAAAATGAAGAAGATACACTTATATTTCCATGGCCCACGCTTACCGTTTCAGGTTAGTAGCAAAAAAAAGTTGAGTTATTGAGCAAAATTATCGAAGAACAGTATTAAAACGATACTCGTTAATTTCGCATCACCGTTATCAGCCGGTATGCAGGTCAATATCACATGGGTACCGCAATATCTCCCAGTTTTACGTCATAGGATGATCTTATCAGAAACCCTCAACGATACCGCCAATCATTGTGAGACATTCCCTTAAAATGAGCACAGGGTTTTATGTGTGCATTGCTATCAATCATTCATCCTCATGACGCGGAAAAACGCTAGCACTTTATTTACCGGAATTTGATATAAAGACTGATACTTGCTTTATTATTCACTTTACCTTAGAGTCTAATACTGGAAGTGTTGTCATTAAGTTTATAAACATATATGTAAACTAAGATTCTCCAGTCTCCTTACCCTATTCTGACGCAGTAAAACTATTTCATCCGCGGAGATAGGGCTAGCGCTTCTGGGCTTAGCCGTTATCGCAAGCACTCACAAACATCTTCACTATCACATCGTGGAAATTACAATATTCAAGTGTGATTAATTAAACCTGTTATTCATGAACCATAATACGGATCCATCTCTCGAGACAGCTGGTTCACAGCCTCGTGAGATGCCTCCAAGACGACGACTTTTTGAAGGTGGCAGTGTATCTGGACTGCCAGTCCCTTCGCACAAAGCGAAATCTCATTTGAACCTTAGTTCCGAATCATTCAGTGTAACTGAGCAAGCTGCTTCACTGTCCAGCAGAGCATTGATAGAGGGAATGAGCTCTTCAACTGGTATACCAGAAACTGATGAAAATGCTTTGGAGGAAGACAGCGCTACTGATGACTTTTATAGTTATCATGATGACACCAGCTACAGGGAGGGCCATGGAAGTTTCTTCAAACCCACAGACGAAGCAGAAGCCTCGTATTCTAGTGAATTAATCCCTAGCGCATCTCCGTTAAGCTTCACACCATCGTTCAACGAAACGCCCCCAGTTCCTGTTTCAAGTCGTGGTAGAGAGGAGTCTGAGACTCCAACTGGACAAACTAGCGTATTCTCTTTGTCTATGTTATTGCGTTACGCTCCGTCAGTTTTGGTTGGCTTGTTATTGAACATCTTAGACGGCTTGTCGTACGGAATGATTTTATTCCCTCTCGGTACACCTGTTTTTGCTGGATTAGAATCAGTTGGATTGTCTTTGTTCTATATCAGTACAGTGATTTCGCAGTTGGTGTTCAGTTTGGGTGGAAGTTCTTTTAAGTCGTGTATTGGCTCTGAAATGATTGAAATTGTTCCCTTCTTCCATGCTTTAGCTACAACTATTAGCACAAAGCTCGAGGGCTACTCTAATGAAGAAATAATCGCAACAACTGTAGCTGCTTATGCGGTGAGTTGTTTAATCACTGGCTTAACTTTCTTTCTGCTAGGGTATCTTCGCCTTGGAAACCTGGTTGGCTTTTTCCCCTTGCACATTCTATTGGGTTGTATCGGTGGTGTTGGTGGATTCCTTGTCCTTACCGGTGTTGAGGTCGCATCTAGGGTCGAGGGAGGTGTTCAGTTTACTTATGAATCATTGTCTTACCTCATGCACCCTGATATTTTAGCAAAATGGGGATCCTGTTTGTTCTTAGGATGCCTCTTAATGTACGCTGAGCGTCGGCTTCATCATCCTTTGGTAGTTCCGGGTATCTTGATATCTATCTTTGTTCTATTCTACCTAGTCATTGCTTTGATACCTAACGTGGACATTGATTCTGCTCGCAATAACGGATGGGTGTTCCCCGCTCAAAGCTCAGATGAGCCCTGGTATTTTGTGTATTCGTTTTACCGTCCATCTCTAATTCATATCCAACCCATTATCCATTGTATCCCGGTAATGTTTGCTCTCACCTTCTTTGGACTCATCCATGTGCCGATTAATATTCCTGCTCTTGCTGCCGCTGTGAAGGACGACACAGTAAATGTGAACCAAGAATTGGTTGCACATGGTATATCAAACACTATTTCAGCGCTTTGTGGTTCTATTCAGAATTACTTAGTTTATACTAATTCGGTTATGTTCGTCAAGTCGGGTGCAGATAAACCAGTTGCTGGTGTTCTTTTAGCAATTGCTACCTTCGGTGTGATGGTTGCGGGACCCGTAATCATTGGGTACATTCCGGTAATGGTAGTAGCCCCGCTAATTTTTATGATGGGATTCGATCTGGTTACAGAATCTCTGGTTGATACCTATGGAAGTGTTCGAAAACAAGATTATGCTACTATGCTTGTTATCGCTCTTACCATGGGGTTGTATGATTTTGTTGTAGGAATAATGGCTGGTATTATTTTAGCATGCTTATTTTTCGTTATTAGCAGTGCTCGGAGAAGCCCTATCACTGCAAAGCTAAGTGGCGAGTATGCTCATTCTACTGTTATTCGTCACCCTGTATTACAAAACTTTTTAAAGGACATGGGAAAGCAGGTTTTCATCATCAGATTAAGTGGGCCATTATTTTTCGGTACCAATAGTACACTGGAAAAAGAGGTTCGATCTCTCTTCGACTGTCGTCTTAATAATTCATTTTCGTCGGTAAAATACCTGATAATCGATTTGCAAAATGTATCTGACATTGATTATTGTACTGTAGATACATTCTTGAAAATGAAGCGACTGCTGGATGCATGCAGAACTCGTCTAGTCTTAGCTGGCGCTGAATCAGCTGGCCACAAGATTCGTGGCTTAAAGGCTGTTGATCTCGTCCCAGAGACAGTAGATCCTAATGACCCACTTAGTGTTAGAGTCTTTGCGACTCTCAATATTGCTCTTGGATGGTGTGAAAACCAGTATATCAAGAGCTATTATCACCATAGTGCAGGGCTGTCTCATAGACTAGCTAATCACCAATCATCTACTCGCCGAGTTCCCACGGCAGTCCCTAATGGCCCGCACCAATGGGAACTGAATCGCATTTCAGAATCTCCCTCGAATCACGGTAGTGATCAGAGTATTCAACTCGCACTTGGTACAACTCCGCGCTCCTCTCATCTTCAAAAGGCTGTTAAGTCCGCCACGAAAGAAGACTTCAAGTCTGTCAGCAAGTGGAAGCTACATAAACAACCCGTCCCTCTAATCATGCAAGTAGTGGGATCGATTTCGAAAAAGGATCTCGATTTCTGGAGTAAGCTAGCCGACAGTTTGCAGGAGACCCATATCAAATCTGGTGAGTTGCTTCCTTCTGGATTCCATTTAATAGAGTCCGGCATTTTTAGTATCAAATATGAATCAGGATACTACGAGACAACTCTAGCTGGAACTGCTTTTGGCGAGCTTACCAACGAGACTAAACGTACCGCTGTTGTTAAAGCTGAGGTAGAAGCAAAGGTGTGGACTTTAACCCAATCTAAATTTGATTCACTGCGCAGCTCTCACCCAGATGTAGCAATTGAACTTCTTTCTGTGTATCTTACGATGGTTACGCAGCGATATGGAAGGTTGACAGATTATTACTACATTGCGGAGTAATTCGAGTACTAAATACATCCAATGTAGATCTGCTTACTGTATAAATAAATAAATAAATATTAATATTAATTAACCTCTCAAAATCTCTTCCATATTTTGAGTATCACTAAACTCAACACAAGTACGAACACTGACAATATGATTATTCGGGTAAAGGGACTTCTCTCCTTTTCTTGTGTGGAAGTTTCTTCAAAAAATCCAACGTCTTTGTCCAGTTCTACTAATTTTTCACGACTCTTATTCATCACAGCTTTTAATTGTGAAACTCGTTCTTGCATTGTGCGCAGACGCTCAACTGGAGGGTTCCATTTGCGCAGTTCCCTTACATCTATATCCAAACTAGTTTGGCTAGATGAAACTTGATCATTAAACCCCTTCACCATCTCTAATGCGAAATCCTGCATTTCTTGAAGTTTATTAACCTCATTTTGGAAACCCTCAAGCGTGGATATAAATTGTTGTTCACATTCACTATACTCAGGATTAAACTTACTCATAGATGATGCATTGAAATCAACTATTTCATCCAACGCTGATGTCACGCCTGACTGTCTGCCATCTCTAGTGACTTGACTTCTATCTCGTTTTGATTTGTTCTTATGCGCAGGTCCTCGTGATTGTGCTCCTCCTCCAGAGCGAAGCATATGTTGAAGTTTTGATGACTGTGGTGACTCCATTTGTTCGAAAGAATGCGCAATGTCATCATGCATATTATACTTCGTCGCTCTATTCATCATGAGTGTCTGGAATGCAAGCACACGTCGTGTACGGTTCCGGATACTCAATAACGTTGGGTGCTCAGTTGAGGTTTACCCTACGGGTACTATATGCCTAAGCGGATAGCGAAAGCAGATAAAGCCATGATAATGTAATCATAACGAACGAGCTCACGCATTATAAATATAACAGAAATAAGTGGATTAGAGAAATCCAATAATCGAGAATTACTACTTGTGAATTCGCATTTATTGCTTATGTATTCTTTCTTCTTCATCATATGTACCTAGATAGCCTATAACTAGCTTACGATATAACGCTACACTTTACCGTTATTGAATGCCAGTGTTGAGACCTGCGGTGGTATTGCAAAAACATATGATACGGTTAATACAAAATGGGCAGTGGTTTAATTTTTTTATTTCCACATTAAGAGCTCAGAAGGTCGCAGTGGTCAACGCCCAATTTTTTTTAATTCCATGTTTGCAGAACCTTTTGATCTGTTGAAGCTGCCGAAAATCTCAGGGAATTCATCTTTGAGTGTTCCTGTAGTATGCAGCGATGATCACTTATTTATTGGAGTCTCTGGGAGTTCAATCAACAAACTTACTGTGGTACCCCCACAGGTTTTAAGCGCTCACTCTGTTGCGCCAGGTACAATAATAACATCAATTCTTGCCGATGATGCATCCTTAAGGGCCTATGCTACTTCTGAGAGAGGAAAGTTTCACTTGAATATTCTTAGTGCTCAAGATGAGAACAGTAATAAGGTTGCTGTTTCCAAGGAAGTCGATGAGGAAGTTTGCGCTATATATCTATCAGCCGATAAATCCAACATAGCTACAGTCGGGAAGCATACATCTTTGGTTCATTCTTATTCGGTAAATGATCTGAGACAGGTTTCGGTTGGGAAAGGTGTTGAGCAGGGCATTACTGTGTATAGCTGCCCCATAATCGATGAAACAGTGAATGAGACTTTATTTACCCAGATTTGCCTTGTTAAATCTGGCATCTCTTTGAGATCATTTGTTCTTGATGGAAAAGGTGTTCGCTGTCTCCATACTACCTTGCTAGAGGGTCCCAAGCACATCAATAATGACGAAACCCATTGGTCAAACTATGATTCCTATTTATATGCTGTCAGCTTTGATACCGTATCAATCTATCATATTCCTGATGGCTCTTTTGTGAACTCATTTGACCTCGAAAGCACTGAGCCAGTTATTGCGGCAATCGCACTTCCGCATAATAATCTTGCCATCTCGAGATCAAATGTTATTGATCTTGTTGATTGTACATATCAGTCTAAGGTCTCCAGAACTCAATTAGTTGGAAACAATGACATTAAACTGTTAAGCTATTCCGATTATCATTCTACCCTAATTGCTCTAAGCAACAAGGACCAGTTGATTGGAATTTCGGTCACTCCTACTTCTGGTATGGTTCTGGAATCTATTGGTAAGGGTAGTGCTCAAAAGACAGGTACATACATGTTGGCTGACATCTTCGGTGGATTTCATAATCAGTCTGAGGACCAAAAAGTTTTGGCAGAGCAAAGTCTTAAAAGCACCCAAGATGAGGTTTCGAGTTGTATTCGTGATATCACTGATGCCATCGATAACAAGGATGGCCCTGGCTTTTCCCGTATAGTGACATACTTGAAAAACCCGAAACTCAATTGGCTTCAAGATCAGGACAAAATTATCTCGCCTTCGGAACAGGATCTGGTATTTGAAGAGAGCGACAGGGTTGCTGATAGTGACCTGATTAAAACTGTGTGCAAACTCGCGTTTATTCCCAGATTCAAGCCTTACTTACCCATCGGTGTTGCGCTCTATCTTCTTACGCACCCGCTCTTTCCTATAACTGATTCGGCGTTTCGAAAGATGCTAAGTAAACTTGAAAAATCTGACGCTATGCTTTATAGGCAGGCTCTGGTTTCTTTGACTGGTTTAACTGTCGAAGATCTCGTGACTGGACTTCTGTGTAAAGACGAGCCAACTTTCATTGACGCAGCACTGCGTCTCCAAGAAGACTTTGGTACGCAACAAATCCTGATTGGCGTGCGAAATGCTTTCTCGGGTATTCAGTCGGTCTCTTCCCTCAGCATAGTAATTGAAAGACTTAGTAGGTTCCCTGAAACTGTTGGGTTGGTCGGTCCGTTCATTGATGCCATTGGTCTCCTTGCTTGGAATGCCGAGCATATTAACGACCTCAGGTCCAGAATCAATGAAAATATCGCTTCTGTTGAGAGTTGCTCAGTTACGGATTCGGTAATTACTGAATTGTTTGATAGTATTGGCGTTGATCCTACTAGCGGTGCTATTCCTTCCTCGGGTGAATTACAGGCCAGAAGCCAAAAGAAACTTGCGAATGATTCGAAGAATGCAGTGGTGGCCAAGTATAGTGTCGAGACTCTTGTGTTATAGCCGAGACTTTAGTTATGTGATAATTATGTTCTTTTAGCTATTTGAGTAAACGATGTTTAGATATTATACTCATATCAACACATTATGATTTAAAATGTTTAAGTTATGGAACTATATGGAATTTATTATAAATAAGAATAGTATAATGATGCTAAATGAACAAATAGGTGACGATTCTATAACTCCTCACCTTCATCTTGGTCATCTTCTTCCAGAAAGTCATCTTTGCTTGCCCAAGCCATGACCACGAATGCAAGAATGATGAGGACACCTCCCAAAATCTCAGCAAGATTAATCTTCTGATGCCAAGCAATAAAATTCACAAGTGGAACAACACAGGTGGCCAGTAAGCTTGAAACAGAGCCAAGAACTGGTGATGTCAAAGACATAAGAATGAGGAAAGCTCCAGAAAATGTTACATTTCCAGCAATGGATACCACTAAATATTGGAAAACCTGTTTAGAAGGTAGCTCAAATGTTTCCCACCCGCCAAAATGAAGCACAAAAAGGAACGGGAGCATCAATATGAGAGTGCCCAACCCGATTCCAGCTCCAATCAAGTTCGCAAAAGCAGCTTGTCTTCGAGCAGACACTGTCTGAGGAGGACAAGACAACTTTTTGTACAGTACTTCATATAAACCATACAAGACTGTACCAAAAGCAATGATTATATTGCCCCATACACGTCTCTGTCCAGTGGTGCCTCCCTCTTCTGAACTCTCAGAAGAAGTATTGCCCAAATATGCAACCACAACTACGCCTATAATACTCAGTATAACACTGCCAAGTTTAGTGTAGTTTATAGATTCCTTCAACAAAAGTACACTGAATCCGTAAGCGAAAAAAGTCGCGCAGTTATAGATCGCAGTGAGATCAGCAGTTGTAGTCATATTGACAGCGATGTACCACGATGCACCGGCAAGGTTAAGAGCAATCGATACCACACTAGAAACATAAACAAAAAATCTGGTCAACTCGGTGGCAGCGTAGCCATCTTTTTTGGCAACTAGAATCGCAGTTTGCTTCAAATGAGTTGTGTGTTTTTTGTAGAATACAGGGATAGACTCTCTGCGTTGGAAGAACTTGGCGATCCAAAGAGTAAGAAGCTGTAATGGGAAAAGGAGCATCATACAAGAGTGCGTGATATACATAACAAACATTGGCTTTTGATACCCAACCGTTGCAACCTTACCGAGAACCTCAGTTTGAAGAACGAAACCAGCTATGGAGAGTATGAGTGCGGCTCCTGCCATCACTTGTCTTTTTCGAGAAGAGTGAGGACCTCTGTGGAGGGGCTGTTGGCCAGGAAGTAGCGCTTCGTTAACTTCCGTCATGATCTGCTTGTTCTTTTGATGCTTCCAGAGTTACTGAAGTAAAAAAACGGAATGAGATATCTTTCTTCGATAGTCGATTGCTTTTACGCGTTTCCCTGGTATCTTATTAGCCAACTAACGTGCTATTCAATCGGAAGAATGAGTATCAAAGTCCGATTATGACTACCCTAACCTGTTTCAGATAGTACGTAGATAGTATGGCTGGGAGGGGAGATTAGGTCTGAGAAGATACCGCTTAATATGCGCGCCTCTTAGTCTATGAATTTTTGGGTAAACACAAATAAGTTCGAGCTGTGTGTGAATACCTTTCAGAAATAGTTCTTTTTTTCCTTCTTCATTTATGATACATAGATTCAGCCTGAATATGCCATCCTCTATCATTAAATAACAGTTAAACTTCAGTAATAAGTTTTATATGTGAGAGTTGTACTGTATCGATTACCCATTCTCCCGTTTGCGCAATGTTACATCTAATAGTAAAGAAAGAATCTTAGGGGCATCTAGCCTTTTGCCGCGGTTATGAAGATTAGATCATCTCGAACAGAGTGATGTTCAACTGTTAAATTATTATATATACACTCGAGTCTAATTGCTAATTCTAAGTATCTCCGGTGATTACACCTAGAATTTTTTCATGCCAATTTTCAGGTGGTTCAGCGTGAACCTCCTCTTTTTCGTGTCTCTCAACTTCTTCAAGTCCACTTACAAGATCTATATCTTTGAGACTGTACATTTTTGGCTTTTTCCACAGTTTCCAAGCGACGTATACTACGATATCGAATGGAATTATGACATAACTGAGAACAAAAGAGGTTGTGCTCCAGTTTCCTTTAATGAATACTGACCATCCTGCGAGCCATGTCATAGAAAACGTTGCGAAAAAACTGAAGTACGCAACGTAAGGCTGTCCCCAGGACTTGAATTTCAACGAGTTTCTATCGAATCCTTGAGCTTTCATAGCAAAATAGAAACGTATGTATGTCGCACTCATGAGCGCATAGTTTGCCAGTTCAGCCGGTGTCCCTAAGGACACAATATACGATAGAACTGTATTTGCGGAGTTTCCTTCTTGTAGAAACGACAGCATAGCAAATGCAACGACTACAATAGATGCTGCAATAGGTACTCCATTTGGAAGGCATATTTTGAAGATGAATGGCGCCTGACCTCTTATCGCTAATGCGTATAGACTGCGTGAGGCACAGTAAAAGTACGAGTTTCCCGCACTGAACGCAGAGATGATTAGTCCAACATTAACGATGCTGGGTAGAACTGGAATATTAAGTCTCTGCATTGCAATCACGTACGGTGAGCCAGACGCACCAGATTCAGAACTATTTAATGCTCTGAGAAGCTCTGGATCATTGTAGGCACAAACGATGCCCATTGCCAAAGTTCCAAGCATGAAAAAAGCACTTAAACGCCACAAGACACCTTTATATGCTTTTGGGAGAGTTTTACGAGGATTAATCGCTTCACCTGCTGCCATTGAAACGTAGTCAGGGCCAGCAATTGTATATGATGCTTGACTGAAGCAAGCTGCAAACCCCATAAATTTGCAGAGAGCACCAGCTGTGAGATGCTGACCTTGCTCTCCAAAAACACCAGGTCTATACTCTGCGAACGCTCCAGGATTATTCCAGTACCTGAACCCATATACATCATGCAGTGGATTCCCTCCCACCATGGTAATGAATGTAAAGAAAAGCAGTCCAATGATTAACAGCACTTTAAGGATTGACAGCCAAAACTCGACCTCGCCATAATAGCGCACAGGACAGATACTGTTTATAATAATATAAAGAACAACCTGTGGTACAATGACCATCCAGGGGGAGAAATCAGCTCTCCAGTACTGGATAATATATGTGACTGATGTGATTTCAAAAGGAACAAGAGTAGCTTGTAAAATAAAGAAGTTCCAACCCGATGCAACTTCCATTGCCTCATCAAAGAATCGGCCAGCCAGATTAGTAAAAGGAGACGGGACTGGATACTGAGTTACCATTTCGGCAGTTGTAAAGGTAAGAGCAAAAATGGGGAAGCACCACGTTGTAAAGGCAATAAAGAGCGAAGCAGGTCCTCCCTTGTTCAAAACTGACGCAATTTGTACGAATAGTGCTGTGCCAATTGTACCACCAATTCCGATAAGTTGAATATGCCGAGACTTTAAACCTCTTCGGATATGAACATTCTTGGATACTTTACGCAACCCGGTAGAGGAACTCTCATCGTCATAGTCAGATTCATTTTTTGAGGATTTAGCTACCTCTATTATCTCCTCTGCATGAACTGCAGGGAAAGTCTCATCTTCATAATCAACTGATTTTAAAGGCGATCTTCGAAAGATCGCTACCATTGATAACTATTGCGTATCAATGTAGTCAAGACCGTGAATCGTGATAAATCCGAATATTTTAATTTCTAGTTTTTATCTTATCTGTTATTACAGTGTGATATAATTCTTTGTCGGGAAAAAATTGGTTATGGATGCGCTCTTATGTATACGCATAACCCCACTCCCGACGATTCACCACCCCTCCCCCCCGCACTAGGTGCCTGTATGAGCCAGTCACATGATGTGCATAGATAATGCATGTGAAATAGGAAGATGATAAAACAATGAATTCAACATAAGCAAATTGACTTTATTATATATATGAGTCAGTATTATCACACTTTTAGAACTTTTGTAGCTTTTGAGCTGTTCAATATCGAATCTTACTCTCCTACAATTAAAAATAAATAATAGTAGCTTGACTTCGACGTAATGAAAAGACAGTAAATTCAAGGAATTTATGAGCTCATTTTCGGGATGCAGCTTCGTTTGCCAACTTATGGGCAGATTCGTTTCCAGAGTGTCCGCAGTGGCCAGGGATATAGGAGACACCAACGTGAACACCCTTCGTTTTCAGGTTTCTGGAGTGGTCACTGATACTCTTTGCAATATCTTCATCACACCCTTTTATGTTTCCCTTCGCTACACCAATTCCGTATTGGGAGTCGGAACGGATAGTATAATGTTTAGAGCCACTACCGGAGGCAACCTCCCGGGAGATTGCCCTATAAGACTTAGAGATTGCAGCAGCTTCAGCACGTCCACTATTCTGTGCTCCTTTAACTGGTACAGAAGAGTTATATCTGCTTCCATCTGAAAAGTATATCCCGATACCAGACTTCGCACCCAGAAGGCCGTTGCGAATCGTGCTTCCATCAGCGTACACATTTCGGGTAGTAGCATTAGCGCTGCCTTTACCAGAAGACCCTTTTGATTTACCCATATCGATTAATATATTTTATTTTATTTTTCTTTCTTCGAGCTGATACTTCATTCAATTCAAATTCGGTGACTCCTTTTATAGACCTGGATTGAAATAGAATAAGAATTAAGGCATTGTGCTGCATTAACTTAATTGTATTCTTTAAAAAGTCTATCTCTAAGTATATAAGCAATCCAACCCCATCTAAGCCGACACATTTGTTTTTTATTTTGATTGAAGATATACATATTTTCAGAAAAAGCTGCCTTAAATTTAATGCCCCTGACATGAAAATGTAGTGGCTTACAAAAACTATACTATGGATTTGTTGCAGTATTCGACTGAGCTTTGTCGTCGCTACTTATTTGTTTGTATATTGCTTTACCACCACACTGCACACTCTAAATCATTCGTCAATGAATTTGGCAACGAATAATGCAGATTATAATATTTATTGTTATATATTATTATTCAAAAAAATATTTTCACACAACGGCAAGACATTTATTCGCTAAATATGGCAAAATAAGTTGATATTTATTATCAAAGTATATATCCCCATTATCATATTTGTTAAATTTGATCAGAACATTAGCATACCATAGAATGGGGATGGTTATGTGCCTTATCAGTCACACTAATCGTATAGCTTGGTAGCTTGGGTCACATGTTGATAAGGCAGGTAATCAACCCCGGGTAAGCGGAAGCGCAGAATCCAGTACTCGGTGTAACAGTGCTTAGATCCCAAGGTTAGGAAAACCACTGTGATATCATAGTCAAAAAGATAAATTAATATATAGGTCTTTGAATTGCGCAAACGAAATTTAATTCAGGCTGACATTTAGAAAAGTTGAAAATATGTTCGCTCGCAATAAAACTCTATCTAAGGTTTTTACAAACTCCAGGCAAATTCATGGCCTTTACAAGGTCCCTGAAGCTTTCAATGAGCCCACTAAGACATTTTCCCCAGGATCTGCTGATCGTGCCAAGCTCGAGGAGGCTATTGCCAGCCTCACTAGCACCCCTGCTCCTGAGATTCCTCTGGTGATTGGTGGTAAGAGAATTCATACCAGTGAGAAGAAGGCTCAGATTGGCCCTTACGATGGCCAGCCCGTTGCCTACATGAGCCGTGCTTCCAAGTCTCACGTTGAGGATGCCATTGAGGCTAGCCTCATTGCCAGATCGAAGTGGTCTAAGCTCTCTTGGGATGCTCGTGTTGCTGTTTTTGCTAAGGCTGCCGATTTGATCACTGGCCCCCACCGTTATGAGCACCTCGCTGCCACTATGGTTTCCCAAGGAAAGAATGCTCACCAGGCTGAGATTGACTGCACTTGTGAGCTTGCCGACTTCCTCCGTTTCAACAACCAGTATGCTCAGATGCTCTATCAGCAGCAGCCTCTTCGCAACTCTCCTGGTGTGTGGAACCGTGCTCAGTACCGTGCTTTGGAGGGCTTTGTCTACGCTGTTACCCCCTTCAACTTCACCGCCATTGCCGGCAACCTCACAGCTGCTCCTGCTCTTGTTGGCAACAGTGTTGTTTGGAAGCCCAGTGAGAATGCTGTTCTTTCCAACTACAAGGTCCTTGAGGCCTTCGAGGAGGCTGGTGTTCCCGATGGTGTGATCAACTTTGTTCCTGGTGATGCTCAGGAGGTCACTGAGGCTGTTCTGAACCACCCCGAATTTGCTGCTCTTCACTTCACTGGTTCTACTAAGGTCTTCCAGGATCTTTACCAGCAGATTGCTAGCAATCTTCCTAAGTACAAGTCTTACCCTCGCATTGTTGGTGAGACCGGTGGTAAGAACTTCCACTTTGTTCATCCCTCAGCTGACGCTGTCCATGCTGCCCGCTCTACAGTCCGTGGTGCTTTCGAGTACCAGGGTCAGAAGTGTTCTGCCACATCTCGCACTTACGTTCCCAAGAGCTTGTGGCCTGAATTTAAGCAGGCCCTTGTTTCTGAGACTGAGGCTCTTACTCAGGGTAACTCCCTTAAGTCTACTGAGTTCACTAGCTTTATGGGCCCTGTGATTCACGATCGCTCGTTTGCTAAGGTTTCCGAGGCCATTACTGCTCATAAGCAGGATAGCCAGCTCGAACTCATTACCGGTGGTGGCTTCGATGATAAGGCCGGTTACTACATCCAGCCTACCATCTTCGTTACCAAGGATGCTTCTCACCCCATCATGACGAATGAGTACTTTGGCCCTCTTTTGGGTGTTTACGTTTACGATGATGTTGCCCTTGACGAGACCATCGCCTTGGCTGACAACACTGGTGAGTATGGCTTGACCGGTGCCATCTTCGCACAGGACAGAAGTGCCATCGAGAAGCTCACCGACGCTTTCGAGAACTCTGCTGGTAACTTTTACATCAACGACAAGTCTACTGGTGCTGTTGTTGGTCAACAGTGGTTCGGTGGTGCTCGTAAGAGTGGCACTGACGATAAGGCTGGCAGTCAGCACTTGCTTTCGCGTTTCGTTGCCGCTCGTAACATTAAGGAGAACACTATTCCCTTGACTGATGTTTACTATCCTTCGAACTACTAAAGCACATAGATTATGAGATATATGTAAATTCATGTTCATTTGACAGGTGTTGCTAATTTACAATATATATATATATATGCATATTAGGGGTTTTCTCCTTTCATTTTACAAACGATGAATCTAATCAGCGTTTACAGCCTCCAGGTCGGGCTTGATTTTGTAGTAGTGGTTTCTCCACCAAATGCGACGACCAGACATCGCCCAGACCCACAATGGAAAAGCAATACACTCTCTAGTGCACCACGCAGTGGCCCACTGTCCTATACCACGTTGTTCGTCATCAGTATATTTCAATAATGTCCGATAATTCCAGTAATCGACAACAAACCAAAGCACGCATAATAGCGCGAAGCTGGTCCACGATAATCTACAGACAGTAGTGAAGAATAGTGTACCAAAAAGACAATCTGTGAATGGTTCCACCAGCGTTGCCGACGTCACCATGTATTTACGGAGGCGAATCCACCGGCTGCGTCTTCTCCAAAACTCTTTAATCGTAATACTAGATCCCAAAGGCTGAATGGCACCATCTGGGGCGATTGCTGTCCTTCCACCTTGCTTCCACAAAGACTCGGATATCATCTGATCTTCAGCCATAAACTTAGCAAACTGTTGAAGCCCGCATCCAGCAGGCTGAGAAACGCTAGCATCTAAGTCGCTTTTCCTATAAAGGTTTGACTTTCCCGTTACGCACGGGGCTATACCCACTGCATTAATACCAGAATAGAATGTTGAGTGTGCTGTCAGCATATATATCTCATCCAGTAAACCACCAAATTTCGTTACCGGCTCTGCAAGTGCTATTGGAAGGTGGTGAACTAGCTGTACACTTTTGTGGCTAAAAAGTGGAATTGCACGCATTAGCGCATCCTTGTTCATGCATATATTGGAGTCTAGTACCCATAGTATATCATTAGAAGCTTGCTTGTATCCTTTCACAAGATTGCATACTTTTGGGTTGATACCGTAATGGTGATCATCGCCGACAATCACTTTGGCGTTTACGTGTGGATAATCCTCAATGAGCTTTCTTGCAACTTCAATAGCAGGATCTTTTGAATCTGCGACACACATGATAATTTCCACATACTCAGAGGGATATGATTGAGTGAATGTTGACTTCAAGCACTCTACTAAATTACTGTCGGCTATCCCAAGTAGAGGGCGAAGTATTGTTACTCCCACCGGCGTAAAACTTTTAGAATCTTTAGAAAGGGATTTGGTGCTAACTCTTACACGTAAGATGTGTAAAAGTAAACCGAGAATTCTAACCAAGTATACAGCAGCATACCATGCTAAGGATATAGGTTTCAGTACGCTCAAGGTGCTCATCTCATCCTCTAATAATTTCTATTGAATTAGAAAGCTTGGCCAATTTTTCGCTTTTTTCAGTTTGTTGATTGTTTTATTTTGTCTCGGTATACGCTTAATGTTTCAATGGCTGTATAAGCTTTACAATCGTGCCCTAATATTTTGGCAGAGGTGTGTACCGTTAATACGGAGCGCTCTTGCTGTTTAGACTTTTTTTCTAAAGGAGAATACAGGATATTGTTAACGGGAACATGCGGGGAGGGGCACAGCGTATGGTTCCGGACTATTTCGTTTGGGCAGAGCAAGTATACCTTTCATGTATCGAAGACGGAGTTGCTGCCGATAGAAGTATAGTGGAGCCCGGTGAGGTGCTTGCGAAAAGCCATATTGTCGTGTTGCGGCTAGGGCACAGCTTCCCCGTTACCCCTGAAGATAATTGCAAGTCCCAGCTGTCCCCCGAATACGGAATTCCGGAGGTGAACGTTCAATTATCCCACTTGATTGATACGATTTTGATTACTACTGAAACCGCCAAGTTATCGTACCTTCATAATATATTCAATTAATGTGTATTTATGTATATTTCTGGCCCACTCGACATATGAATACTGCCGTGTTTTGTACTGATGAGTGCATACGTCATCGCATATCTTTTTAATTCCCGAGAGACATCCTAACCCGATGATGTAAGGGCCGTGTCACCCTTCTGTAACCTCTGTCAGGTGATTTTTAAAAGTTATTGATTGATCCGCCAGATAATACACCACAAGAGTGATAAGATCGTGATATTCTTCGCCATTCAAGCCTCTTAAAGTATCAAACGTTAATATACAAAGCTAGAAAGCTGGAACATAGCTTATCTGGCAACAGTGTCGATACTGGCTATGGATTCGAAGCAGGGCTTCAATGCGTGCCTTCGGTGCAAATCGCGGAAGATAAAATGTGACCGCGAGATGCCAAAATGCTCTAATTGCGAAAAGGCCGGAACTCCATGCTTAACTACCGATGCTGCAACTGGAAGGCATGTCCCACGAAGCTACTTAAAACACCTTGAAAGCCGCGTCCAACAACTCGAACAAGAATTGGAATTATCGCAACGGAGCTTCTTCGTGCCTGAAGCTATTGTACCATATATGTCTCAGTGGCCTATTCTCTCTATATCCTCGCAACTTGTAGGTGCGTTGAGTAATAAATTTCCAGCCCACGGTGAAGCACGATTGGGGCTGGGCTCGAGTGACTTGAACCAATCCAATCAAGAGTCCAGCCACTCTCAAGAAGATTCAATTGATGAAGCACACCAACATTCGAAACCTCCTTCACCTAACAGTTCTTTGAATGGGCGTGAGCCTTGGAAATTGCCAGTTGATCTACCATCGAAAAGAACTGCTGAGTCAATTATCAGGTTGTATTTCGAAGGCTGTAACTCCATGTTCCCTATTTTGCACCGCGAGCAATTTATTCAACGATATTTTGAGCCAGTTTATGGTTGTGTTAGTCCAGGCATTCAACTGTGTTCAAAGTTCACCAATTTGAATCTAAAGCATAGCTCCAATGAGCCCGGAACTGGTACATTCTATCGCAGGTGGGTAGATTGCTCCAATTCTATGACAGCTGCTCCGGAGCCGGCTATTCAGTGCTGTCTCTTCTTCCTGTTCATGGTATTCGGGTTGGGATCCGTAATTGACTATACGAATGCTCCCTTTCAAGATGAAAATATGGTCATGGGTACGCGTTACTTTTCTGCTGCGCTTAATTATTTCCCAGCTGTTACCCGAGGATATGTGAATGGAAGGGAATTAGCTAGCCTCCAGGCCATCCTATTGATATCTCTTTATGGAATTGTGCGTCCATCCACTGCAAACGCGTGGTATACAATAGGTGATGCAATGAGAATGTGCATCGATATGGGGCTTCACAATGAGAAAAAAGCGAATGAGAAGCGTTTAAATTCTTCCGAATCGGGCATCAGTACTTTAAAAAATGATGATCCTAATAATGCATTATTTGCCAAGGAGAAAACGGATGATTTCACGATAGATCTCAGACGTCGACTATTTTGGGTAACTTATCTAATGGAGCGTAGTACCTGCATTAGTTTGTGTAGGCCCACATGTCTTCAGGATGAAATGATCCAATGCGAGTTGCCCAGTCTTGTAGATGACAGCTGGCAAATCCCCATCGAAAAGCCTCGGCTATTTTCTGAACTTGAATCTAGTGAACACGGAAGTGATCCGAATAGTCCAGTAAACTCCAGTGAACGACTCAAGGATGAATCTAATGGACGAAAGCCCTTATTTGACCCTCCTAATCGTCCGAGTTACAAATGGGTTTTCTCGGGTATGCTTCATTTGCGTAAAATTCAATACAAGATACGAGAACTTTTGTATGAACGAGTTGATCTTTCTGATGTTGACCAAATGCGTAAGGTTCGTGATGGTCTTGCATTGGAACTGGAGGAGTGGCATCGTATGACACCCTGGGATCAAAGTACCTTCAATTTTGACTGGAATACGGATCTATTTGAGGTTGCGTATCTATACTCAAGGGTGTTATTGTATAGAAACTCTAACGCGATTCCTCATCCTACTATTGAGGAAAGCAAACTTCTCCTGGATTCAGGCGTGCGGCTTTTAAAGCTTTGGATCAAGATTGGTGATACAGAATACAGGCAATCTCCATGGCCAATCTTCCATGACAATCTTCAAACTGCTACTGCTTGTATGTATGCTCTTCATGTCACGAATGCATTCAATCAAACTTATGATCTGAAATCGTTCGAAAATACAATTGAGGGAATATTGAAACTCTTAAAGAAGTTCAAGGCCACCACAGAAACAGCTTCAACTCATTATGATTCGCTAAAAAATATGATGAGAAAAACGATGGATTATCTACAGTCTCCGGAGAATCGCAAGCGGAAGCGGAGCTCTGCAACCACTGGTATTGAGACCAAAAATGATCATTCGGTTGCTCCTACAGTTGCACCAATCCCTTCTCAAATTCCGATACAGACTCATTCTGGCTTGCCTTTGCCGCAGCAAGTACAATCTCATGTTGCTGTTGATGCTGTTCCTTCAGTGCTGCCTCAGCAGTCGTATTACTATCCATATCAATCAAACAGTCAATTTGCTGGAGGTTCACAGCAACATTTGAGGGATCCTAATTCAGCATATTCACAACTAGGAGCTAATAATCAGCAACGCTCTGGCTCATCTGTGGTTGGCGTATCAATGTCACCTAGTAATAGGCAGGTTGATATTACCACACAAGTTGCTCCGGGAAGTGCACCCATAGGTGGACTTAATACATCTGCACAATCTATGGCATCTCAGAATGCGGAACCACTACAAGTTAACCTCCAAGGTCAAATTCAGCATATTTATCCGGCTGCCCATCAGCCAATAAGATCCCCAATAAGTGCTGATACTTCTACAGTTCCATTACAACCGCCTCCTCCACCACCCTCACATTCTGTTCCCGTTAGCTATATTGTTAATCAAATTGGTCAGACTACTGTACCTCAAGCTCCAGCGGCTCATTCATCTGTAGGGCAACCGCCGGTGTCTTCTACAGCTCAACCACTTGTTATGCAACCTCCTGTGACACAAACACCATTGACACAACCACGCTTCCCTCCTCATTATACACAAGTGTACTCTCAAGGACATGCTACGTCTCAGCCGCAAGGACAACAACATGTCTCGCCAGGTTTCTACACTCCAGTGTCAGCTCGTCCTGAACATGTGAATACTACTTCACAGCACCACCATGCTGAGTATCGGCCCACTTCAGTTAACAATCAAGTTGTTAATGTACAACCATCTCAACAGTACGGCACGAATCAATCTCCCAGTATTCAACCAGTGAACTCTTTTGAAAATGCCCCCGTGTCTAGCGCTCCAATTTTTAGTAATCACGAACAGACTCTGCCACCGATAAATAGTGTGATTAATACTGCAGGGGAGACGTCTCAGTATAATATCGCACCTCCGGGTAGTAATGCGAAGGCCGATGGCCACATTCGTGATATGTTTAATAGTACGCAGGGGGGGTTTCGCACAGGATTTTAAATGATGAACGCTAATTAATTTCATGTATCAACAGCTATTTATATATACTACTTTCATATATGTAGTAGGCTTACTATTCATCATATTTTGTATGTGATTTGAACACTTTAATACTGCGCTCCGATTGAGCAAACAGAAGCTTTCGCTTTGGTATTTCCATTAACATACACCACAGTTCACTATCCTCCTTCACAGGTTCAATTTCGGTAATGACTAGGTCATTTTGCCGGTTCTTTTGCCCATTGACTACAACTAGGGTGTCATCATACGGGAAAACAGTCTCTGAGGAGGTATGTGCACGCAAGTAAGACCCACTGTTCGAATTTTCAATCCCTTCGAGTAACGCAAAATTATCTTCAGCATTTCTGAACCAGCAATACACAGATAAACCTAGCAATTGCGGGCATTCCGGTACTTGATGCAGGAATACCTCCATTCAGGCACCGATGACGCGCTTGCTAACAATGTATGTAGACACACAAAGGTATGCTTTACCACACACGTGACAATAAATATATATATATATAATCTCAACTGATGGTTATTTATTTCATGTGAATTTAAGCTGAAGCAATTATATCAGAAAAAAATGAAGGAAAATAGTCATAAATAAATATATAGTCGACCTAAATGTGATGCCAAGTTTGTGATACGATACAGTAATTGCGGCCTTTCTTTTCTTGTGACGTAAACCTTGTATGATTTTCCACGGCCTTTATTATTTTTTGTAATGAGGCAACTACCTGCCTAAAGCTGCATACGTCTCTTACTCTTGTTCTTAACAAGAACTGGAATCTTCTGCTCATCCTCGGACTGTGACTCTGCTTCGGACATGTCAACATCCATGTCTGAGGCCTGTTCGCTCTCTTCTCCGGACATCTCAGAGCCCTCTTCAGCCTCTTGCTCCTCACGAGCAGCCTTCTCAGCAGCTCTTCTGAGCTCGACCTCGCGGCGGCGAAGAAGCTCGGGGTTAGCCTCGACAAGCTTGCGGTCAAGCTCGAGCTGACGCTCCTTGTTACCACGCATGCGATTCTTGAAGAAGGCGCGCTCACGGCGCTTACGAATCTCCTCGACTCTCTTCATAGCCTCAAGAGTCTTGCCAACCAACTCGCGGTTGTATCTAACAGGAACATGGCGACGCTGGTTGAAGGCAAGAGTAGAGTCCACGACCATCTCTTTTCCAGCAGCCTTACGGAAAGCCTTAGTCCATTTGAGTTTTCTCGGGTTACGCTTCATCTTGAAGTTGTTGTGGCACTTAGAGCGACAGAATCTGAATGTTTTGGCATCATTTCGAACGAATTGAATGCCATGGCCCGGATATACCGGCGAAGAACAGAAGTGACAGGTTTCCACACGCATAGATTACCTCGTTTTCTTGATAATTGCCCTTACTAAAAAGAATTCCTGAAATTAATTGCTTCAAATAGGTTCAATCGTTGTTTCGATTTGAGATTCCTATTTTATTTTAGTATGGACTGAAGTCAAGAACAGCGGTGAAAAAAACTTACCTTAGCCTAGATATTTACGTTAGGGGAAAAAAAAAATCCAAACCGAGGCGAAATTTGATACAACATACTTTCAGTGGTAATCTTTCACCTAACCCTATTATCTACACCTATACTCAGTGTCAGCTTTTTGTGCATCAACATTAATCAAGTGTTTTTCTTGCCGAACAATATGACGTTCCAGGAATGCGTTAAGGAGAATCCCATTTTTGTAGGAACCTGTACTGCTGCTAGCTTGTACATCCTCAAGCTTGCCTTCACTAAGGCTGGTCCCAAGGGCTTCTACACCGGTGGCTTCAGCGACAAAATGAACAGGAAGGAAGCTTTACAAATTCTCAACTTGAAAGAGAGCACATTAACTCAGGCCAAATTGAAGGATGTGCACCGCCGTATCATGCTTTTGAACCATCCTGATCGTGGTGGATCTCCTTACTTGGCCACCAAGATCAACGAGGCCAAGTCCGAGCTTGACAAGCTCCCACTGAAGCCGAAATAGATGACTACGGCTTGTTGTTAAGAATTTTATCTCAGTATTTGTACATAGACAGTGGCATTTATATATAAGAAAATATATATTTAATTGATTGAATGATTGATTGGTTGCATCTCCAAAATATGAGCACCTTATTTAGTAAATAGCGACACAACATCTTCGTCATTTATCTTGTGTCCTAATCCACACTTCTGTGGGGAGTGCTTGACACTTGTGCCCCATACCATCGCATACTTGAACTTCGTCTTGAAATCACGGTGAATCGAGTTGCAGAAGTCTTCGACAGTAGATCTCCGCTGTCTAACAATTACCGGTTCGTCCAGGTCGGGCTTGCTTCCCTTCGGCTTGGTAAACACTCTATTCAGTTTCAACATATCCCAAATACGTTCCCGAACATCATTAAGTCCCAAATCCTCCTGAACTGAACAAACAGCAGAGTTGGGAAGACGCGCCAATCTATCGGTTTCTTCCAACGACACCGCATCGATCTTATTAAAACAGTAAAGGCAGGGAATATAGGAGCGATGTTGAATATTAATCGCATCAATTAATTCGTCAACAGTCACGTTGGGGTCACGAACCATCACATCCGCGTTCATGACCCTATATTCGCGAAGCAAACCTGCGACAATCTTATCATCGATGTGAACTGCAGGTTGCACATAGGTGACCTTAACACCACCAGTTTGTTTGATTTTTATATCAATATCCGGGGGAGATCTATTCAGACGTACACCAACACTTTCCAATTCATACTCCAAAATTTCACGCTGTGATTCAGGCTTAGTAGCGTCAAGTACCATTAAAATAAGATCAGCTGTTCGAGCAGTGGAAACAACCTGACGTCCGCGACCTTTTCCCTCAGCTGCACCTTGAATAATACCAGGAAGATCTAAAATCTGAATTTCAGCGCCATCGTATTCGAGTACACCTGGAACACTCGTAAGAGTGGTGAAAGCATAGGAGGCGACCTCGCTTCTTGTCTTGGTGATCTTGGACAGCAACGAAGACTTACCAACTGAGGGAAAACCAACAAGGGCAACACGCGCATGGCCAGCTTTGGCTACTTCGAAGCCTTGACCACTCGAACCTTGAGAGCCAGGTGGAGGCTCAAGGAGCTGCTGTCTCAGACGAGCAAGCTTACCCTTTAAAAGACCAATGTGATACTCAGTGGCCTTGTTTTTTTGCGTGCGAGCCATTTCTTGCTGGATCTGCTCGATCCGCTCCGAAACACTCACCATTTTTCGAAAAGTATTTACCTCAGAGTTAGCAGATCAAATAATTGAACAAACCCTACTAACACACAATATTATTTAGAGAACCACAAAGTAAGAAAAAGTAAGTGTTGGAAATTTTGTTATATAGGCCTATATAGATTTTTTTTTATTATTTATTTATTGTTCTTTTTCTTTCTTTTTTTTTTTTTATTATAGAATCAATTAGGTGAGTCAATTGGGGAGGTAAATACAAGTGCTCAATCTGGCTGCCTGGCTGCCTACTCACACAGAGTGCTAGTTAGAGGGCTAGTTAGCTAGGCCAAAGAGCAGACTGTGCAATACCACCACAATGTACTTTTATTATCTTTTGAAAAGAATTATGTTTGTTTAGTCTAATAATAACAATCTGACAAAATTATGGTAGTAATAATAAATCATAACAATATTATAACAAGTTCTACGAATCATTCTACTCGGAGTCAGAGTCAGACTCAGACTCATCGCTCGAGTTGTCGTAAACTACAATCTCTTCATCATCAGAGGGGCCGAGCTCAATGACGCTGTCACTCTCAGAGCCGCTGTCAGACTCGCTCTCGGACTCACTGTCAGAGTTGCTAGAAGACTCGTCATCAGAGTCCTCAGCGTACAAGACGATGTTGTTGTCGTTATCATTATCAGAACCAGAGTCGCTCTCAGAGTCCTCCTCGGACTCAGCATTAGCCAAGAACTCGTCAACGTCCTCGGAGTCAAGGCTCTCGTCATTAACATCAATCTCAGGCTCGTCGTCCTGCTCAGCGTAAAGATCAGCGTCAGAGTCTCCATCATCCTCGTCATACTCCTCAACAATGATATCATCCTCAGAGTCAGAAGAGTCAGAGCTAGAAGAAGAGTCGCTCTCAGAGTCAGAGGAAGAAGAGGAGGAAGAGTCGCTCTCGGAGTCGGAAGAAGAAGAGTCGCTCTCGGAGTCGGAAGAAGAAGAGTCACTCTCAGAAGAGCTGGAAGATGAATCACTCTCAGAGTCGGAAGAGGAGGAAGACTCGGCCTCAAGAAGGTCGATGTCCTCAATGTCCTCATCCTCGCTGTCGTCGGAGCCAGCGACGATACCAGCACAGCTGTCCTCAAGAACATCAGTAAGTTCCTGAGAAAGATCATTGGCCTGAGCAATGTAAAGAGCGACCCGCGCTCTGAACTTGCCGTGTCCCTTACCGCTAGCGATCTCGATCAAAGCCTCGAGGCGATCGATGAGACCCTGCAGGGCATCAAGAGCAAATTGGAGGAAGTCAACATCGCCAACGAGCTGGTCAATGTCGAGAGCGGCAAGCTCGTCATAGATAGCGAAAAGCTCACCAGCCTCCTCATTCAGAGCGGAGTTACGAATAGTAGGGCGAGAATTCTGCTGCTTAGAAGCCTTCACAACACCACCAGCGGAGCCAGACTTCTTCTGGTTCTTCTGATGGCTGCGGCGGCTGCTAATTCTATTCTGGAAATCTTTCTCGTCGTCGCTAGGAACGTATACGTACGGCATTATTAACTTGTGAAAAGTGCGTATGAGTGTTACGAAAAATCAATTGTGAGGTGGGGATCCACTGTTTATATATCGTTAGACGTTGGAAATTTTTTTGTGGTTATTAATTGAAAAGTGCGCTAACCCATACCCAGTTCTAAACAGTGGCCTCCTTGGTATATATTTCAGAAGTTTCAAGTGAACGTTTCCCGTGATATAATACCGAAAATGTTCCAATGAAACTTGCATTTATTCTCATATTCTTTAAAAACTTTCTTATATAGATTTGGTTAATTTACGTGCCATTTATTGTTGAATCTAATCAGCCCAACTTCGAAGAATAGTGTCGAATGTTCTAATAACCTCGCCCTGAAATTTGCCTCCTTGCCCCCATTATTTTTTTCTTTCCGGATTGTTCAAGTGGTATATTTGCCGCCGCGTTAATGTGATAAATTAGGAATCATGGTACCTCAATTGCAAGAATCAATTGATCTTCCGAAACTTACGTTTAAATCTTGAAATTTCATAAAAATAATTACGTATCCTGTTATGTCTTTTTTTTAATTAAAATTAAAAATTTCATAGAGTGAATTGTGTAAATTGTGAAAGATTTATTTTCTCTCACGTCATATGCTGCAGCTGCCACCTTATACTTTTACTACGTATGTCCCATGCAGCAGCAGTCATCTAAAATGGAGTTCACTTTAACAATTTCACACACACGAACAAAAGCCGAGTTTGTCGGTTAATATATATATCTAAATCTATAGAGATCCTTTTTTTCATCATGTTTCTATAATCATATGTTCCGTCAGTATGATAAATGAGCTCAGGCAATTATATAATTGATACCGTAAGACCAATCGCTTTAACATGAATTTGATTTAAAATATATATATAAATATGCATGAATTCAATCGACGCTTTTTAACGGTTTTATCCGTACTTCAATCATAGATGAAATACTCTAGTTCAGCTAGCCAATATATGGCGGCACTCGCCGTGGAGTCCTGGCCATTCATTCATTATTACTAACCACCATCACTTCAGTCTGCAAGAGAAGATTCTACGGTACAATGGTGAAACCTGTATTGAGTGGACTACAAAAAGACGTTATCAATCTTTATCGTAGTTGTATTCGTGCGTCTTATAAAAAGGGGCCTGCTCGTCAAGAGTTTATCGACTATGCGAGGCAAGAATTCCACAAATTCAGGGGTCTTAGCAGAAAAGATTTTACGACCATTGAGTACCTTCTAAGGAGAGGCAACCGTCAGTTAGAAACATATTCTAGCCCTAACTTGACAAGAGTTCACTAATATCCTCATTGGTAATTCGAGAGAACCCGCAATTTATTTCCTTAGACGTTTGTTAGAAGGAGACTAAGTCAGCGAGAGTTCTTAGATTGGAATTATTTTCTCTATTTTCTCGTTCTACTCATATTAAGAAGTGAACACGTCTCTGTGCTCAGCTTCATCGTTTGTTTGTTTTATTCTGCAAGCCGATTATTTTGTTTTTGCATAGACTTCCCTCGGTTGAGCGAATCCTTTTATTAATTTGAAACGATTATCACGATACCGAGGTAAAAAATATGATATGCTTGTGTGTCGGAGAAACGGGATTAATAGCTTATCGTTATTACCCCTGCATGTACGCAGTAAGTATCATTGATTGTATATACCCCTTTAAAGTATAGCATATGCTTAGAGTAATAAGCTCTTTATGTTAAATATTTCAACAAAACTTGTTTGATTTTTGTTAGTTTTTGGGGAATAAATATTTCTTAGGTCAACTAGTTAGGCCATTCTACGTGAGTTTTCATAAAGCAGGCCTTACCGAGGTAGGCATTCAGAGCCGAGGTTGTCATTCCAGGTTAGGGTGTGTGATCTTATGCGCGGCTAGTGTGGGGTAAATCTACACTTCCTGGGTATTTACCACAATTATATATTGTCCAAAAAAGCCAGCATTCAAATTTATCCACTGCAATTGAGATCACAATACTAGTGTTCTTGTAATCCCTTCCTTTCCTTGCATAAACACTTTGTACCATACAGTCCCGCAACAGAAAAATGTCAGATGAAGTTGATTCTACCGTTGAAGCCACGCTTCAAGAAAATCCTATTGTAAGCCAAGTCAAAGCATTCGCTGCTGGTGGTTTAGGAGGTGTATGCGCTGTGATCACTGGTCATCCTTTCGACCTGATTAAAGTGCGCCAGCAAACAGCACCAGCTGGGTCTGCTAGTTCCAGCGCGATTGGAGCACTCAAAACACTTCTTGCTCGCGATGGACCGCGTGGTCTGTACCGAGGTGTTGGTGCCCCGCTTGTTGGTGTTACGCCAATGTTTGCTGTTTCATTTTGGGGCTATGATGTTGGCCAGCAGATTGTTGAGGCAGTATCTAAGGTCGATGCCTCAGGCAAGCTCAGCATTGCTCAGATTTCGGCCGCTGGTTTCATTTCCGCTATTCCTATGACCGCTATTACGACACCATTCGAACGTGTGAAGGTAGTTCTGCAGCTTCAGGGACAAGGAAAGCTTGCCGAAGGACAGCGTCAGCTCAACGGTTCGTTGGACGCTGTAGGACATATTTACAAAACTGGTGGTTTATCATCTCTGTTTAGAGGATCGGTAGCCACACTTGCCCGTGATGGTCCTGGATCGGCCCTCTACTTTGCTGCATATGAGTATATAAAGCGGAAGTCAATCGACGCTGATGGCAACATCCCCATGTCGAAGATCATGTTTGCTGGTGGATGCGCCGGTGTTGCTATGTGGGTACCGGTGTTTCCAATTGATACGATTAAGTCAAATCTGCAGTCCAGTGAGGTGCCAGTATCTATTGGTCAAGTGACCCGTAGCATCTATGCTCGTGGTGGTTTTAAAGCGTTCTTCCCTGGTGTGGGTGCCGCACTTGCACGATCGTTCCCTGCTAATGCGGCTACTTTTGCGGGTGTAGAACTAGCTCATAGATTCTTCAAAAGTGTGGGAATTTAAATAGATTAGAGAGAAAAAAAAATTATATACATTATTATCATCTAGAGGTGTATACATCAATTATTCTACATTATCAATTTCACGGCTGATTCGTCAAGTGCGCGTTTCCTGGGCAGGGGCGGGTGATAATCTAAACATACGAAAGGAGAAAGAGTCACACTGAAAAATGAAGGCCGTTATCCAAAAAGTAACTCGCGGAAGTGTCAAGGTGAACAACGAAGTTTTAAGCTCAATTGGTAAAGGTTTAGTAGTTCTGATCGGAGTTTCTCCGGAGGACACTGAGGAAGACTGCGAGAAGGTTTCTAAGAAGATCACTACTCTGCGCTTGTGGGAGGATGAAAACGGAGCCATGTGGAAGAAGAACATTATCGATGAACAAGCCAAGGTTCTATGTATTTCGCAGTTCACTTTATACGGAAAAATCAATAAGGGAGCCAAACCAGACTTCCATGGGGCTGCGAAGGGCGAACAGGCGTTTAAATTATACCAGCACACCCGCTCTCTTATTGGTAAGAAAATGCCAAATGGTATGGACGATGTTGGAGATGGACAGTTTGGTGCAATGATGGAAGTTGAGATCATCAACGACGGACCCACCACTATCCTCTACGACACCAAAAGTAATAACTAGATAGGTATCATAAAGTTATAGTGCTTGACTATATATATGCATTATGAGATATCGGAATCTATTTCGTGTCACTTCGCTTTTCCGTCTTTGCTAGCTCCTGGCGGAACTTCTCCTTGTAAACCATGTCCATATTGCGTAAAGTGGTCACCTTGTCGTCTAGCAGCTTACCCAGATCGACCAAATTCTTATTCAACGTCTCGACTTTATTATCAAAAAACTTAATAGCATCCTCTGCGCTCTTTTCCACGTAATAATCTGTGCCAACATCAACGATAAATGTCTTGCTCTCAGACATCTTTCCCGGTACATACAAACTAGAGGTGAGTGGAACCATGATATCTGTGCCATCGCTGGCCTTGGCACTTGCAGTTTTCACACTTTGACTGCAGTCAATAAACTTAGCCATAACACTACGCAGCTCGCCACCACTCTGACTGAGGTGATCGATTTCAGCTTCTAAACTCTTTCTGATCTCGGAGAGCTGCTGAAGCGAGAGCGTGGTGATATCGACTTTTTGTTCTGACATTTCCGTTTATAGTTATTGCTTTGATATTGCCCTAATAAGCTGTCAAGTGCTATACGATTTGGCAGCGAATTTCACACGAAAGAATTAGTGCGCTAAGGTGTGTGTCTGTCTGTAGGCGTATGTACGTAACGCTGGGTTTAGGTCACTAATCTCTTTGAGGACGAAAAAATTAAGGGTATCATTTAGGCCTTTAAAAAATTATACAGCACTTGTGAGCCAGATGGTGTCAATTGCTATTCCTTCGTCACTCGTTGATGCCTCTGCTTGTTATTCTTTGGAGCAGGCTACATACACTTTGTATCAAATCGCTAGAGTGTGTGTACACTTCCATGTCTCAGAGATAATTGTATACGAATCATCCCAGGATTCTAGTAATGATTCTGCTGAGAGTGCCTCAGAACAACCAAAAAAAATCCGGCTAGATGATGATAGCAGTAACAAACCTCAAGAGAGCAAGCCCACTTTGTCCTCTGTTGATAATACGCTAATTTTCACAGCCAACATGCTTCAATATCTGATTACTCCTGTTTACCTGCGAAAATTGATCTTCAAGCCATTCGGAAATTTGAAGGAGTTCAAATATGCTAAGAATCTTCCCCAAATCCCTGGGCTCTTTAATAATAAAAAGATTATGCTGGGTATCGCCATGCCGAGAGAACGAAAGAAGCGTCTTCCTGGTCAGAAGAAGCTCACGAAAAAAGACAGAAAGGACGCAACAGTTACTCCATATATCAATTTGGGTTTTGATCGATTGTTTAAGCTGAAGAATGATGCCACAGTTCAAACTCATAGTCAGGTTTATATTGACTTGGCAAAGGGTGAATCTACCAAGCCGCCTAGTATTTCCTCTGGAAGCACCTTCAGTGTGCGAGCCGTTACCAAGTTCAGCCAAATTTTTACTCAGAGCTCTATACCTGATGGCTATACTCAGACTATTTACACTCCTACTCAACAATTCAAATCAAGCAAGATCGCTAGTCCGCTTGTTCAGAATGTTGACTTTTCAAGTTTGAGCAAGAACAACACCGAAAAACTCTTGCTAGTTTTCGGTGCCTGGCCCGAGGTGCAAAACGCTGTATCAAATGATGAGGAATTGGAGCTTCCTGATGCATCTGCTTTGTTTGATGGCATATATAAAGGATGCGAGCGTATACGTCTAGAGGATGCTGTTTCGATTACTCTGGCGAAGCTGCTTCCCTAATACTAATGTATTATTGCTGCTTTTTACAGTTAGCTAAATGTATATATATATTCTATCGTATTTATATATCTTTCTTTTTTTTTTTGTTTTACTGCGCATCGACATCAAAGTGTGTTGCGAAGTAGCTGGTCTCGCTCAATAGACTCAAACAGAGATTTGAAGTTCCCAGCACCAAATCCATCAAAATTCTCCCGCTGGATGATCTCGATAAAGAGTGTAGGTCTGTCATTCAAAGGCTTTGTGAATAATTGAAGCAAGTATCCATTGTCGTCAAAATCCACTAAAATGTTGAGGGACTGGAGAGTTTCGAGATCTTCTTTAATTTGTACAGCAGATGTACTCAACCTCTGTCTAAGCACATCATAGTAGCTGGAAGGGATCTGAATAAATTCTACGCCCCGCTTGTTCATATTAGAAATCGAGCCAATAATATTGTCCGTCAAAAGGGCAATATGCTGAATACCTGGTCCACTGTTAAACTCAATGAACTCTTCAATTTGGCTACGCTTTTTACCCTCAGCTGGCTCGTTAACTGGCATCTTAATCAAATCACTTGAAGAAGCCATCACGGTAGATCGAAGCGCGGAGTACTCTGTGAAGATTTGCTTGTCATCTACGGACCAAAATTTGTGAAATCCTAAGGCTTTTTCATAATACTCACACGCCTGTTCCATTTCATTCCAACCTTGGTTCGAAACACAATGATCAATGCGGTAAATATAAGTGTCACCAACAATAGAATCCAAAGCTGAATCTTTAGCTTCTACAGCGGCATAACCAGGAAGAAACAGATGCTCTGCATACTTGTGACGCTCCACAAGAGTGTGAGTGGTATCTCCGGTTGCCTTGATGGTAGCGATAGTAACTTCTCCATGTGTGTCAGAAACAACCTTCGGATTTGTGATACCCTGAATTCCCCGTTTGGTGGCAGCATAATACACCATTGCTGCGTTATCAACACTGAATGCGACATCCTTAACTGCATCACCATGTTTTGAAACATGCTGATGAATCTCATCAACTAGATCTCTATTCTCGGGTAGACTAGCTTTTTCGCGTAGTGCCGAAATGAACAAGAAAGTTATTTGGCCTTTACGTATAACATGAGAACTGATATCCCTTGAGCCAGTCTCAAGTCCGCGATAAGCTACAGGTTTAAAGCCAAAATTTGCACAGTAGTAGTATGCAGTTTGTTTGGCATTTGACACATACCAAGTAACATGGTCATATCCACCAAATATATCAGAGGCTGCATTAAGATTGATGACGGAGCTATCTGTGTTTTCGATAGATGATTCAGGAGTAATCAAATCAGCGGTAGAAGACATTGTATCGTGAGTGTGGAGAGTAATTTGTTCTAATTCTATAAATGACGCTATATAACCCTTCTCATTATATATTATTCGAAATGCAGCCGGCTCGTATACAGCCACTTGTCAATCCATGCAGTCCATGAGATGCATGCTGTGTCCGGGATCCTGCCCTAAGGGTTGGAGATAAGCATCAGTACTGTTGTCCTCCAGACGTAAAGTGCGTTATAGACTCACCACTAGCTTCCATAATAACATTAAATTATTTCAATAATAATTTAAAACTTGAGTTACCTCTCCGTCGGTGATGAATATTCACTGGGAGCTTCACAATATAGTCTAGCAATTCAATTCGCAATTTAATTAATATATATAGTTCTGGTTATAATAAATAGTATTGATGATATTAATAATGATTAGTTTGAGATTATAATCTCAGTAGGTAACACCAGGTACAACATGTTTGGATGTTTTCCATGCCGTCAGCATCGAAATTAAAGCTGTCGTCAATGCAATCTCGGTATCGAAATTCTCGTCTACAATGAGCTCCCATTCAAATCTGCCTTGACGCAGTAACTTCGCAAGAGCAATTCGTACGCGTGTCTCTTCGCGGCCACCGCCGGGGTTGATTATTTTCTCGAGGTACTGGTTCTCACGCGACCATTCGTATGGAGCACCATCATCAAGATAAAATCTGCGGTCAGGAAGGCCACCATATAGTAAGCGAGACGACCCAATGCTTCTTGCGTGGATTCCTTCTTTATTAGAAAATAAAACCTCACGCTGGAAAAGACCACAACGAACCGCGGCTACCTGCTCCCGAGAGGGCACTTTGTAAACAGTCCACAGTGTTGAATGAGCACTATATCGCTCAATTGAGTATATTTGATTTCCAGCAAAATCAAAAACATTGATTTGAGTATCAGGTTTTGCACTGTCGCTTCTAACAATGAATTTCTTCGTCGCCTCTGGCAAGGCAGTAAAGTTGCCCCCAGGTTGGGTAGAAGAAAGTATTCCACGAGGGTGGGCTTTAGACCAGATATCCGACATTTCAGGGTACCAATTAAGGATTTCAGACTCAATTGCTTGCATGGACTCTGTAATTGTTGTTACTATATCAGTTTGAGAGTTAGCAGAAAGGGTTAGTGCTGTTGTTCTTCCTATGTATCGAGAACGTGGGGTACTCGGTGCTTATATATACTTATGTAAATATAGCTGTCGATTGAAACAACACCTTCACAATTGCATCTCAAATCATCAAGATTTTTATTGCAGCATTGTGTTGCACGAATTGCGTACGTCTATGCCATCTAGATCTGAGTGCAGAGATTATTGCCACTGCTTCAAATCTAATCGCCGACCACGTTCAGATAATTTGGAACCCATGTACACAACTGATATAAATGTATATGTGTATATATGTATATATAGTTACCATTAAGAATCAATTAGTACTAATTATAGTCTGAGTGTTCTTTACATAGCTCATTATATCAAGTTTCGAAAAATAAGTGTCTCACAACTATGAAATTAATTTATCGTGTTTATGTCACATGCTGGCTGCACGTTACTCACTACGTGCTGTCCCGGTAAAAACTGGTTCTAATGAATCCACGGTATTGAAGGTATGCTCACAACCCTTCCCTGCGAAAAACCTAAAAATAGGGAAGGGCCTAAATTTTGTGGAATGGACATACCGCGTGACTTCATAAAAATACGAGTCTCAATAAGTAGCATGAATATACTGAGGATACTTTGAAATACTCAGGAGGATTAGAAAGAAGCTTAATTTATCTAATGTTTTAATTTATTTATATGTGTCTTTTTCCCATTAAAGCAAGTATATATTCTTTACATTCCTCCCGACTATTAGTGATGCTTACATAGAGATTATGTCATTCGGCGCCCATTGTTATGGGTCGTAAACATAACCACATTATTCTCATCACACAACGTAAAGAAACAAAAAATGCATTTTGCTACTATTGCTGCCACTCTTTTCGCTGGTCTTCCCATGGCTTCTGCCACTGGTGAGCTTGGTTTGTGCCTCGGTGTGAAGCGTAACTCTGACGGTCAGTGCAAGGAATCTTCTGACTACGAGGGTGACTTCGACCAGTTGGCCTCCTACACCGACACTGTGCGTGTCTATGCTGCTAGTGACTGCAACACCTTGCAGAACATTGGTCCTGCCCTTGATGCCAAGAACTTCAAGCTCTACCTCGGTGTTTGGCCCACTGATGATGCCCACTTCGACGCTGAGCAGCAGGCTCTCAAGTCTTACCTCCCTGCCATTTCTAAGGACTCCATTCGTGGTATTACCGTTGGTTCTGAGGCTCTCTACCGTGGTGACCTCACTGCTCAGGGTCTTTCTGACAAGATCAACACCATCAAGCAGCTTCTCAACGACATCAGTGATAAGAACGGTAACAGCTATGCTGGCACTCCCGTCGGTACCGCTGACTCTTGGAACCTTTGGGTTGATGGTGCCAACACCGCTGCTATTCAGGCTTGCGATTTCGTTTTCGCCAACGCTTTCTCCTACTGGCAGGGCCAGACTATGAACAACGCTAGTTACTCGTACTCTGATGATATTATGCAGGCTCTCAAGCAGATCCAGTCTGTTAAGGGCTCTGATGACTTCAACATCTGGGTTGGTGAGACCGGCTGGCCCACCGAGGGTGAGAACTTCGAGAGCTCTACACCTAGTGTTTCCAACGCTCAGCAGTTCTGGAAGGAGGGTATCTGTGCTCTCCGTACTTGGGGTGTTGATACCTTCGTTTTCGAGGCCTTCGATGAGGCTTGGAAGCCCGAGTCCTCTGGACAGGCCACTGTTGAAAAGCACTGGGGTATCCTTGATAGCAATGGAAAGCCCAAGTTTGACTTGAGTTGCTAAGGGCCCTTGTACTCAAAAAAAAATTATAAAAACTACTAACCACTTTTATACCCCACCGTTCTTCCTCCGCTAGTTGGTAAACTAACTGGAATTACTTAACATGTATCATATATGTAAAGTTATATGCATTTCTCTTAGTGTGTCGCGTTTCATCGATCTCATATATAATAGCCGTGCATTTGTCATATAGGCTAAACTCGAACTACAATAATGATAATAAATTGATTTTTTGGATTTGATTTTTCCACTAGGTATATAATATATAATGATAGGATTTATGACTTGAAATTTAGGCTCACCATGTAACTATTTATTTATACATCCCACTCAGCCACCATTTGCCACAAATTTCAATGTCCAGTAAATTTTTCAGCAGTTTCATAAGATTACAATTAATAGTGAAATCCACCATGCATAATGAATTAAGCAAAAAATATATATATTAGAGTTTTTACACCCTAAATAGAATATATAAATTCCTTAGCCATATGGCCTTATTTAATTTCTCTCCTGTCAATCCGCCTCCTACCCTACTCTGTTCACTGCAGTCACGCTTGCATAGACTGGGCGATACCCGCATACACTTCACTATCAATCATTAGTAATATTTGTAATGTATCTCAAGCCTTCATCTTTAGTTTTTCACTAAATAGATATTTCATGGCATTATTTGATTTGAAAATTACAATAGGGTCCTTACAGACACATTACCAAGCTATGCAATATAAATCGAGCTATATATCATAAGAATAATGCAGCTAGATTATCGAAACTATTGCCTCAGGCTTTATTTAAATATATTCACCCTGACCCTCCTTAGGTATTGGGTATCAATGCTGACAAGTACCCCTTCATAGTATTTATATAATACGGGTATATCGCATACACATCTCCGAACTTCTATCGGGACACTTCACTTCACAATGGACCAGAACGATGCTCCTGACGCTCCGGCTAAAATAGAAGCTGTTAAGAGCGCCGAGTCCCTTGCGGAAAGTAGTGATGGAAGTGCAGAGCGCTCATCTCCTCCAAATGAGAAGAAGGGCTTCTTCGGTAAAAAGAAGAAGAGTGCTGAAAAGTCCAAATCAGATAAAGAAGATTCTGAGGTCGACAGGAAAGGCGAGAAAGAAGCTATGGAGCAAAAGCTAAACGCGCTTGATCCTCATGATGCTGCCATTATCAGGTCGCAAGTAGAATTCCGGAAACATTCGGCAAATTTCTTTACACTCTACCGGTATGCGAAACCTTGGGATACTGTCTTGGTTTTGCTTGGTGTATTCTTCGCAATTGTTCATGGTGTTGCACTGCCTATGTTTACACTGGTGGTGGGTAAGATTACCAGTACTATGAACGATCTCATCGGTAATCAGTCTCTTGATCCGCATGGATTCCAAAGTAAAGTTGATTACAATGCGCGCTATTTTGTATACATTGGTATTGGTATTCTTGGCTCTAGTATCCTTGAGTCATACTTACTTGTCCAAACCGGTGAGACCCTCGCCGGTCGTTACCGTAAAAACTACCTCAAGGCTGTTGTGCGTCAAAACATCGCCTATTTTGACATCATCGGCAGTGGTTTTGTATCTACTAGAATCACAAATGATACTGCTAGTGTTCAGGAAGCCATCAGTGAAAAACTTGGAAATATTCTTCAAGGTGTTGCCACATTCGTTGCCGCAATTGTGATTGCTTTCACCCAACAGTGGAAACTTTCTTGTATTCTGCTCAGTGTTGTTTTCACAAATCTTTTTGTGATGGCAATTGGTGGTCGTTTGATGGTCAAATATGAAACATTGAGTAGCAACCGTTATACTTCTGGAAGCACCATTGCTGAAGAAGCTATAAGTTCAATTCGCAGTACCGTTGCTTTTGGTGCGCAAGACCGTATGGTTGAAAAATATGATAAAGTGTTGCGCTCTGCGTTGAAGCCAGCACAGAAGTCTGCTCTTTCTTTGGCTTGTTTTCTGGCCGGTATTTGGGCTGTACTGTTCTTCACATATGCACTTGCTTATTGGGAAGGTACTCGTATCATCGCGCAGACTAACGGAAAAGTTAACATTGGTACAATCATTTGTGTTATTATCGCCGTGCTCATCGGAAGTTTCCAATTAGGTAACGTCGCACCCAATATTAGGTTTATTGCTAAGGGTGTTGCCGCTTGTAAATCATTAAATGAGGCGATTGACAGAGATCCTATTATTGATTCTGAAATGAAGGGTGGTAAAACAATTTCAGATTTGAAAGGCCAAATTGAGCTCAAGAATGTCAGGTTTAGATATCCTAGTCGTCCCGATGTCCTCGTTCTACCTGACTTTACTCTGACCATCCCAGCTGGACAGACTGTAGCTTTGGTTGGTATGTCTGGTTCAGGTAAATCTACTGTAGTCGGTATCCTCGAGCGTTTTTATCTCCCTCTTGCTGGATCTGTTACATTGGATGGCGTTGAGATCAATGAGCTTGACCTTAAGTGGTTGCGTCAACAAATCGGCTTTGTTCAGCAAGAACCTACCCTCTTCTCTGACTCAATCTACGAAAACATTTCTTATGGTCTCATTGGCACCGAATACGAACACGCTCCTGAAGAGCAGAAGAGATCAATGGTAGAGCAGGCAAGTCGCGAAGCCAACGCCTATGACTTTATCCAAACCCTCACCGAAGGATTTGATACTAATGTAGGAGACCGTGGATTCTTACTGAGTGGTGGTCAGAAGCAGCGTATTGCAATTGCTCGCGCTATTGTATCTAACCCCAGAATTCTACTCTTGGATGAAGCCACTTCTGCATTGGATACGAAATCCGAGGGTATTGTTCAGGATGCACTTGACCGTGCTAGTGTCAACCGTACTACTATTGTTATTGCTCACCGACTTTCTACTATCAAAGACGCCCACAAAATCGTTGTAATGGCTAAAGGTGAAATTTTGGAGCAAGGATCCCATAAGGAACTTCTCTCCGAAGATAGCTATTACAGGAAGCTCGTTGAAGCCCAGCAGGTTATTGTTAAGAAGGATGGTGATAGCAATGAAGGCCAGAAGGATTCTTCTGAACCCGGGCTGGTCGTGCAAGAAGACAAATTCGCGGGTCAGGATATAGAGAACACTCAGGAGAAATCTGCTTCTGCAGATAGTGATGCTGTTGATATCCCCGGTATTGAGCGCCCTAAGGATTCTACCTTTATCAAACAAGTTGCTCTCTTATGGAAGCTTAATGCAAAAGAACATTGGCTGATCTTCCTCGGTGCATTTTGTATGATCCTGTTGGGTTACTGCTACCCTGCCATGGGACAAGTCACTGGTCATACTATTCAGTCAGTCATGGTCCCTCCTTCAAAGTATTCTAAGATGCTTCATGATATCGGTGTATTGGCTGGTTGGTTCTTCTTCCTCGGATGTATTGCATTCATTGTTAGTTTGGTAGGTATGACAGCAGTGGGCTTCTCTTCTCATAGATTGGTTCGTGAAGTTCGGCTGAACTTGTTCCGTCAAATACTTCGGTTGGATATTTCTTTCTTTGACCATGGTACTAGTTCCCCAGGAGCTCTTACCTCAATTCTCGCTAAAGAGGCTCGTTCCATCGAAGGTATGGGTGGTGCCACCATGGGTCAGATCATGCAAAGTTTTACTACCTTAATTGGTGGTATTGCTACTGGTATTCCGTATAGCTGGCGTGTCGGTCTGGTTGCTTTGGCTACTGTCCCCGTCCTCTTAGGATGTGGTTTCCTCCGTGTTAAGATCATGATGAGTCTTGAGGAGCGTGGACGTGCTGTTTATGAGGGCTCAGGAGCTATGGCCTCTCAGTTTACGAGTGCTGTCCGTACTGTTCAGTCATTGACTCGTGAGGATGATGTTGCCGAAAGGTATGCTTCAGCCATTGACAAGCAAATCAAGAGCTCTCGTATTCCTGTTGCCCGTTCAGCAGTTTTGTATGGTCTTTCTCAAGGTTTGACGCCCTGGGTGATTGCTCTTATTTTCTGGTGGGGCTCGACTTGTTTGCGTAAGAACCAAGTTGGCGTGTTGCAGTATTATGTATGCTTCATGTGTATTACACTTGGTTCTCAGGCTGCTGGACAAATTTTCAGTTATGCTCCTGATATGGGTAAAGCGCGTGAAGCTGCTGCTAATATTCACCGTATTTTGTCGGCGCAACCCCACATTGATGTTGCTAATGAAGGTGGTATTGTTCCTGATCCTTCTGAGGTCCGCGGTGATATTGAGCTCAAGAATGTTTATTTCAGATACCCCACACGACCTCAGGTTCCTGTTCTTGCTGGTCTTGACCTGTCTGTAAAGAAAGGACAGTATATTGCTCTCGTTGGCGCTTCTGGTTGTGGTAAATCTACTACTATCGGTCTTGCTGAACGTTTTTATGATGTCCAGAAAGGTGCTGTACTTTTTGACGGAAAGGATGTCAGAGACTATAACCTCCAGGCAATGCGCTCCCATATTGCTCTGGTGCAGCAGGAACCCATTCTCTTCAGTGGAACTCTTCGTGAGAATATAACTATGGGTTGGGTCGGTGATGAAAACGATCTTTCTGATGAGATTGTATATGCCGCCGCGCGTAAAGCTAATATTCATGACTTCATTATGTCGCTGCCTGATGGTTATAACACTACTTCTGGTTCTAGAGGATCGCTTCTTAGTGGTGGTCAGAAGCAGCGTATTGCAATTGCTCGTGCTCTTATTCGTAATCCCAAGGTTCTATTGTTGGATGAAGCCACTTCCGCTCTTGATTCAGAGTCTGAGAAGGTCGTTCAAGCCGCTTTGGATGAAGCTGCTAAGGGACGCACCACCATTGCGGTTGCTCACAGATTGTCTACGATTCAGAAGGCTGATATCATCTACGTCTTTGACAAGGGTCAAATTGTTGAGCGTGGTAACCACATGGAATTGCTCGCTCTTGATGGCCGTTACGCTGAGCTCGTGAAGTTGCAATCTCTCGAAGAATGAACGTTCTACATAATAATAACTAATTTAGAATACCATAATATAATTTAATTTTGGTCTTATGATATCTGAAAAATAATGAATAAGCTATTATATTCAACCAATTTTTTACCGAGATATGTTATGGTGCGTATCCGCCAGTTCTCGAGCCTATATGCCTCTATGCGGCACTCAACGCCTTTGATACCCTATTCTGAGCGTGTTTGGAAGTATGGTTATGCAGTGGTCGTAGGGTTAGTATTCCAAAGTGCGGGTGTAACTCATTGCCGTAAAAGATTCCGAGTATCGGCGTATCTCGGCAATTTACTAATATGACTTTATAGGTGGCTTCTCATTAATTTTGCTGTATTATAAGTTTATTTATCTTTGTCAATTACCGATTGATTGTTGCTACTACGAATTTTGGGCTAAATGCTTTATTTGCTTACTATATAATCCTCCCCTCACTAGTCCGACCTTACCCCGGTTAAGTCTTGCCGAACCTCGCCCCAATTGAGTTGATTGGTAACGTCTACCCGAGCACGCCCCACTCCTAGTATATATATATATATACACCTCTTCATTGGCGTTTCTCCTTTCAAACCAGATCTGTGAGACTTCATCCTTGTCTGATAGACTTTGTCTCCTTCCCGAAATTCTTGTCTAAACAAAACTTCTACGAATTATAAAAGATGGTTAAAGCAGTAGTTGCTGGTGCCGCAGGTGGTATTGGACAGCCTCTATCATTGCTCCTCAAAACTTCCCCTCTAATTGATGAGCTCGCGCTCTACGACGTTGTTAATAGCCCTGGTGTTGCTGCCGATCTCTCGCACGTCAGCACCCCTAGTAAGGTTGAAGGTTTCTTGCCTGATAACGATGGTCTTCTCAAGGCGGTAAGCGGTGCTGATATTGTTGTTATCCCCGCCGGTGTTCCCCGTAAACCTGGTATGACCAGAGATGACCTATTTAAGATCAATGCTGGTATTGTCAGCGGTATCGCTGATGCCGTTGCCAAGAGTGCTCCTAAGGCTTTCATTCTTATTATTTCCAACCCTGTGAACTCTACCGTCCCTGTGGCTGTTGAGGCTCTGAAGAGAGCCGGTGTTTTTGATCCTAGCCGAGTATTTGGTGTGACTACATTGGATACCGTGCGTGCCAAGACATTTATCGGTGAGATCACCAAGACCAGCCCTAAGGAGGTTAGTATCCCTGTTATTGGTGGCCACAGTGGTAACACAATTGTTCCTGTGCTCTCCTTGTCTCAGCCTTCCGTAGACTCCTTGTCCGAGGATGATAAGAAAGCACTTATTCATCGCATCCAATTTGGTGGCGATGAGGTCGTTAAAGCCAAGGCTGGCACTGGTTCAGCAACTCTTTCTATGGCTTATGCGGGTTTCCGCTTTGCTACCTTCGTTCTTGAAGGCCTCAAGGGCAAAAAGGGAGAGACAGTTGGATATGTTCATCTAGAGGGTCTTCCTGGAGGTGAAGAGGTCCGCAAGGAGCTTGGTATCGATTACTTCGCCTTACCCATTACCTTTGGACCTAATGGTGCCGAAAAGGTCACGAATATTCTCCCTAAGATTTCTCCCGCTGAGTCTGAGCTCGTTAAGGTGGCAGTTGATGGCCTTAAGGGTAATATTCAGACTGCCAACGACTTTGCATCTTCCCAGAGAAAGTAAGTATTAATTCATTAGAAATCTCACCGCAGTGAGAACAAAAGATTTGCATCGGATTAGTGATAGATCTACCTAAGTTTGTTTGTTTGTTTGTTTTGGTTAATTGAGTGGTTATATGGAGTATCGACATGCCTCGGACCATATAGGAAGTCGCCAGCTTTCGAATTTTTATGAACAAAGGTAGTGACGAATTAAATCCGAACATCGGACAGAATACTAACCAATACAGGCTGTAAATGATAAGTGAGCATTGATGATACCCTATTATTGTCAAACCGCTTTTCTTGATATGATACAAATAGATACGTAACGCGCCTCGATGAGGCTAAGGAGACCCTTTGTTGGTTGTTATAAGCATTTTTTTACAAAAAATGTAGCTTTCAGCATGCTCAAGGGGGATGAATTACTGTGTTACTATCACACGATATAAGTGCTATGACAGTGTTTGCCTAGGTGTAATAACACACACAGTCCTACATAGCATCTAGGCGTGATGAAGTCGTGCTGAAGTATAACATGTTATATATAAGCCACCATAACTTATTAACTTAGGAGAATCCGTATAAATAATTGAACAAATTTTTAGAATGTTTATATTTGTAATAGCATGGTCTCCCCTGTATTCGCTGACTGAGGATTGGTCGGGCCACCAGCTAAGATGACATGATCTACGCATGTAATGTCGCGATCTGGCTAATCTCTTTCGGAGCTCCGAGTACCTAACCACATTCTGCGAGTCGTACATACAGTATATAAACACATCCCCTGTTCGTCGCTGACACTATATACACCCAGATCAATCAATCACTTGTCAATTAGTTTCTGAAAACAATGTCTTCCTATCTTAAGCTTATCTCTGGTCGCAGAACAATTTATGCCCTCTCTAAGGAGAACTTTCCTATTTCTAATAAGGAGGTGGTAAACATTGTCCAGGATGTCATTGCTTTGACTCCCTCTTCTTTCAACAACCAGACTAACCGCGCCATTGTCGTGTTTGGTTCTCACCATGAAAAAGTGTGGGAGGCAGCTCGCTCCAACCTTAAGCAACTTCTCCCCGAGGATCAGTTCGTCAACACTAGTGCCAAACTTGATGGTTTCGCTGGAGCCTATGGAACTGTCTTGTTCTTTGAGGATACCGCTACTGTCAAAGAGTTTGAGGAGAAGTTCGCTATCTATGCTAAAAACTTCGTTCCCTGGGCAGAGCAGAGTTCGGGCTCCGCCCAGATCAGCGTTTGGACTGCTCTCGCCAATGAGGGTGTGGGCGCTAACCTCCAACACTACAATGAGATCATTGAAAAGGATATTGCTAAGGAGTTCAGTGTTCCTGAGCACTGGAAGCTCGCAGCCCAGCTCGTATTTGGCGCCAAGGCTGGCGAACCTTATGAGAAGACCACTCTTCCTGCTTCCGAGACTGTGAAGGTTTATGAGTAGAATCCAACAATTCTTCTATAGATATAAAGATTATGAAGTTACATATTTAACGTTTCCTCGAAATAGAATGCATGTGTAATAAATGGCCTGAAGCATTGTATTATTTATCTATAAGAGCATGTTCAGCATATGGCGCTCAATTCCGAATGAATGGATTCAATCTCACAATTCAACTAATCAAAAGTAAATGTTGGTATGCTGAAGACATATTAAGAGTTGCAATAAAAGAGTTATAACAATGTTTTTAGCATTAGAATTTGTCTAACTCTGGCAATTCCTAAGGCATTCTGAAGAAGTATTACTAATACGAAGTTCAAAAAAAGAGAAACTGCAGCACCTTCTGTTCTCGTATGGTCTCCCACTACAATACTTGGTAAGGCCCTCGGGTGCTTAAATAGGACTGATCGGACGGGAAGTCTTGTTTTCACCCGGGTATGGCCGCAGCTGTTGTAGCATATTTTTAAAATTATTTATACTATTTAAATGACTCGCTAAAAGTAGAGTTTCAATATCGTATTAATTTTTGCTCAAACCTGTATTTAAATCGAACTCAAATTCATAGCAATTACACTTTTTGGAGTTAATGATAATAATGTTAATGTAATAGCAATAATTATGCCCACGGTGAAGCTGCGGAGACAAGGGTACGGGATTATGATGATTGTGATGAGCCTGATTCAATGGGTACGATTCATAACAACTCGACCTACAAATTGCTCTCAAGGTCAAACATAAAAATTAGTAACATTTCCGTTGCTTAAAACACTAATTTAACATGTTCATCTGTATTCCTATACCTCTGGATCCAATTTTTGCTCTGTTCAGGTGGATTGGAAACCTCTTTGGCTGCAGGTCTAACTGAGCACACCGAATGCTACATTTCTTTTCAGCATCACTATACTAAAATTTGCTCTAAATTGCAGTTAACTACTTTTGATATTATTTCGTCCCACTCTTGATATAGACTATTTCTTATGCAAAATGTCGGTGATTCCGAAAGACACACGGCTAAATTAAGGTTTACATGATATTCGCGAGGTGCGCTATCAACCCAAATCACAATAAAACACTGCTCATTTAAGTCATCCTTAGAAGATCTGAATAAAAGAGCTGAGTAGCTTTCTTTTGATAAGGTATCTCGAAGCCATCCTGTTATAAACTTAAATGAAAAGATCATTATCGAGTGGCTCTGATCATGAAAATCAACATGTTTATGCAACAAGCATTCCATTAAATCTTGATATTCCACCCCCTGGGGAAATAAAAAGAGCACGATCAGGCTCACCTTCCCGAATCGTTGGTCCTTTAGTATTCAACGGTTCGGGGACTGCACTTCAAAGAGCGCTGTTGGCCGTTGAGCCTTCCAGTCTTCCCGGGGTACACCGAATGACACCACAAACAAATTCATTAGTACGTGTTTGGGCTCCAAATCTTCCTGTCACTCAATATTTAGAAGTTGATGTATCGGAGATGCTTCACGCTATAGACGGAAAATGCATATTCATATTCGACCCCAGGAGCTCAGAATCTGACATTGGTGTATGTGGGACAGATAGAGCTCCTACGCTTTTTCAAAGTGAAGCCATCAAAAGATTTGGTCTTTTCGTGAGCAGCTATCCTCCTCCGCAATTACAGGGGGAGTTTGCTCAAGCATACATTCCGGTGGTGCAGGATCCTAATAACATCATCGGTAGTCTTTGTAACTTTTCAAGCTATCTCGGAGCGTGTGCTATCTTGGTAAAAAATAATGAAGTTAAAGCAACCTGCATGCTTTCGAGATCTCCTCAAGCCATTGAGGCTGTACTATCAGAGTGGCTCCGTGTATGATGCGCAATCTTAGGTATCTAGGGGCTCAAAATATACATATGACGATCTATTTTTCAAAATTAATAACACACTGTATAATTTATTGTATGTTTTATATACTTTCTGATGTTTTTTATTGACAGTGTTTTTGAATAGTACGAGCGCGCGCGAGCCTTGATCCAGCACTATATATTGTGAGGGCTAGGCATTTTTTACTCTTTAGTTTTGTCGGTCAATCCTCCAAGTATCGGACTTGCACTACTTACGTTCTGTAAGTAGAGCGTAGAATGATACCTGAGACTGTGAAAAAATACTTTGATATTTTTTACTGTTTGCAGCTCGGTGGGGTGCTTGGCCGTTGATTAACGTCCAATTTAATCCCCGAGGTTCTCAGGTCATAGATCCTTGGTTTCACTGCGGACCACATCCATATCTTGAAAACAAAAATTAGTACAGAGCTTCATATAGTATGTAATTTTTAATCGATACTATCTTAATAGAATTTCACGCGGCAGTCGATCTCTGAATTGCCTGCATGATTTTAAATGCGACCAATGCCAATATGGAAGCTCCGCCAACAAACATCGCCTTCTGTTGCACGTCTAGCACTGCAAATAATGGGTAGGGATAGAAACCATTGTGTTTGAAAGTGGTTTCGATCCAGATCCAATAGCTTCCACCGACGCTGAGAAACAGGAGAAGAGGTGCGAACACGCCCTGGCGCCAGCGTCGCTGAGCAAAGAATGTGGCACTTAAAGCCTCAAAAATCGCTGGGTACAAATGCAAGCGACGATCAAGCTCACTGCTGATTTCAAATGCAATGCGCTTATCCTTAAGAAGCCCTGGCGAGGAAAGTTTCATCGGCCAATACAAACAAGCAACCACCGCCTCCAGTGGGGCACTAATCAACAAAACCCAATTTTGCAAGGTTGCAAATGTCCTGAGTGAAGTCAGCAATGCTAAAACCGAAAACAATTGGTGAATCAGAGAGGCAGCGACGCTAAGAACGGTAAGAAACTGGAAATGTCCACCAAATGAAGTTGCAACGATTGATGTTGGATCTCGCGCAAGGATCGAAGCGAATGCCGAGGAATATATCCAGAGTGCGCCTGCAGAGGTAGCAAGGGCGAGAGCCTGTCTTACAGGATGCATTTCGTTTAAAACGGTTGAGTCTCGCGAGATGGTGGGAAGTTCGTATAGGGCTAAGGTCCCGTGGGGTTACCCAACCGTGTGTATCCCACCTCTCAGTGAGCCCGACAATATAAGTAGCGGGCAAGTACAAAATAGAGAAAAAAAAAAAACAACTAGAATTAGAACAAATAATTAAAAGTAAATAGATGAATTGTTTCGAGTGCATGTGTTGTTTTATATCCAATTGTACTATTACATTTATATTTTATAGAGAGTTTCATCCAGCCGGGTCTAATTTAAATTTATTCCACCCGAGACTTCTTACCTCCTCTCTTGGGAGTATATTCAGTGGGATGTAACCTCCTTATGTGCTGCTGCTTATGAGTTGCAGCCTTCCGGCCCTTGAAGTCTCTACCACAGATCTGGCACACTTCTACTCTGAACCCCTGGCTGTCGCTATCACTTGCCATTGAAGACGCAACCCCGCTGTAAGGGAGACCGCCGGTCAGTCCCGAGATATCACCATGCAATCCATCCGCGTACCCTGGATTTGGTGCAATGTAATCCGAAAGGTTAGCACCAACATCAGGCAAGGATGATGGACTGAGATCGTTAGGAAGGCTGTTTTGTAAAGAGAAGTCGCCGCCACTGTGAGGGGTAAGCTCCTGGTTGCCCATCTGCGCAAGAGCAGATGCGCTACGATCACCATTATAAGGTGGAAGCGATTGAGCTTCGGCACCATCATGGTTGAATTGAGTAGCGCCTGTTGCTGGTGATAAACTTCGCGACAAGGCATCCTGGATTGGGTAATCAGCATGAGGCGCTGATCCAGATAGGTTCAGTTTGAGCGATGGTTTAGACAGCTCAGATATAGAGTTCTGTCTCGAATTTGCCTGCGAAGTATCAAGAGTAGCGTCACCCAACTGCTGAGCAGGTGATGACTGACGAGAAAGCTGCTGTTGCTGCTCGTGGAGTCGCTGTTGGATTTGTTGCAGCTGAATCTGCTGTTGGGTGAGCTGAGTCGGTGCACCATCGTGCTGCTGTTGTTGCGCCTGCTGCTGTTGTTGTTGCTGCATCTGCTGTTGTATTTGCAGTAGGAGCTGTCGCTTTTTGAGCTCCTGGGCAGAGATGGTACTTCCCTGGGGTGTCGGGGCCTGGGAAGGCAAAGAAGAATGTGAGTTTTGTCTTTGGTGAGGGAGAGGAGAGTTGCTGTGTGATCCCAGTTGTGGTATTGACGATTTTCTGGAGGATGGGCTGCCAGGAACTGAAGAGTTGTTACTGTGAGGACTGCTCTTGTTTCCCTGGAGGTTATGCGCAACAGGAATGTTTGGGCGCACACCACCAATAGTATGCGGTGGGAGCTGGGGTGGAAGCTGTCCAGTGCTGGCTAGTTGATTAATCGCGACTCGCTGTTGCTCATCGTACGGCATAGAGCCAATAACACCAGTCACAGGTATATGCGTCAAAAAGGGGTGTTGTATAGAAGCATTCATACCACTCTCACCCTGAGTACTCTTATTTCTTGATTGTGGTTCTGAATCATCGGAAACGCTTGACCGGTTAGATGAAGGATAAAAAGGGATGCCGTCGACCGAGTCGATCGCGTCGCAGATGGCCAATAAGCCTATGCTGTCATAATAGGACGGTTCAGCTCCCATATTAGTGTTCCAGTTTTATTTCAGCGTTCAAAAGTTAATTAGAGTGATCAGTTTCGAATCAGATCTAGGAATGATCGTGTTTATTATTATTCGGTGGTTACACTTCCTCTTTGCTATCAATTTTCAAGAGACCTATTCTGGCCGGACAGAAGCGTCTTTGATAATGCTTTAGTTTGTCACCAAGAAGGGTTTCTTTTCACGCAACCGCTTTTAATCGCCCTGTATTGACGTCTAGTTATCGTAGATGATTGATGTACGTGATGGTGATGACTGGGAGGTTTTTTCCTGGCTAGGTTAACCTCTACCCTCATCGCAGTGTCTCCTCGCCCTTCGAGCCCATACACCTTAAAAAAGATCAGCTTGCTTAGTATAGTCACCCATCACACGCACAAAAAGATTCCATCCTCACGCTTCCTAAAGTTGCGTACATATATTGTGAAGTGCGCTTGAGCTATCAATTGAACTTATTCCATATAAATATATCGTTTTGTTTGAGTATATGAATAAATAATTTTTATGAGTATATTTCCTGAATATATCTCCTCTCTAAACCAGAAGCACGGCGTTGACAGTACCATCTCTATCGGGCTCATTAGTGACCTGGGCATATTTACCCCACACAACCTTACCACCAGCTGTTACGAGACCAAGCTCACTGACATTAACCTCAATGATAGTACCTCTTGTCAATACACCCAATTGGGTGTACATGGGGCTCTGGGGGTTCTTCTTAACGGAGAGAATGGGAAGCGAAACGGTAACACCAAGCTCAGGGTGGGTGACATTGGCCTTTTTCTGACGCAAAGCACTGGGGCGAATAATACGCTCCATCTTCACCGGTCTACGTGTGAAACCATCACCAACGAATGTATGCTTGGTGATCATACGCTTCCAACTCTTGTTCTCACGCTTACCGGTCTTCAAAGCCTTAAACATCTCATCCTCCGCAATACCACGGACCTTGGGAAGAGGGACCTGGAACTTGTCGGCCTTTTCCAATCGCTTCTGCTTAATACTGGAAGAAAGAGCCTTGGCGGAATTGGGCTGCTCACGATCAAGCAAATAGGCAGGAAGAGCCTCACCAGAGGGAGCAGCTTCACCACCACCTTTGACCTTGCTCTGCTCATGCTGCTTCATCTTCTTCTTCATTTCACTCTTCTCGGCGTAACGCTTCTTAGCGAACATCTTCGCCTTGTGACCTCTCAAGTTCTGAGCATCCTTGGACACACGGTGGCCCTCACGAGCCTCACGCTTTCTCTTGCGCTGCTCGTAATCCAATCTGCGGCCATACTTCTTAATATGGTCCTCAATGTATTCGTTCTGAGGCATTGGGTCTCAAAATTATTTGTTTGCTTGTTAGGAAACTAAGCTGTGTTGATCTGTAGGCTTCCCTAAATTTTTTTTCTTCCTGCCGTTTGGAACTTATCAGGGTTGGGAAGTGATACTCTCCAGCCTTTATTACTATTTGGGTGAAATTTCCGTGGCCCAACAGTGTAACAGTGTAAGGTTCGAAAGAAAAAAAAATTGGGCAGTGGGTACACGATAAACATACAATTTTCAAAAACGTGCAGACTAACTATCCTTTGAACTAGGATACTTTACGAACATACATTGCCTTATAGCAACATTCTGGAAATAAATTGTGTTTCTTTAAGGCCTATATGGACTCTATAGAACCGATTGTTGCCAATTTGACCAAATCAATTGAGGAGGGTACCTTCATTGAGCCCGGCGTCTTGAAAGAAACTGAAGATGGAATCTCACTACTTGCATTGAAAAACGAGGTTCTTCTGTCATACATATCCAATCTTCTAATCCTCTCTGCTGCTCAGCTTGAAAAGAAGGAGCATGCTTTCGATGAAGCTAGACAAAGAACTATTGAGCAAAGAGTAACCCTGGAGAAAGGTATTAAGGGCCTCGAGGCAAAGATTTCTTATCAAATTGACAAAGTGCTGCGAGCCTATAAGAGATTTCAGGAGCAGCAAGTTGAGTCTGAAAACCGCAAAGCGAATGAAGAGGAGGCAGGGTCTGATTCGGATGAAGACCTCACCTCGTATCGTCCAGATATTAGTAGCCTTACCACTGGATCGGGCAGCAGTAAGAAGTCTTCTTCATCCCGCAGTCGCCGCAGTACTAATAATGATGATGATGACGATAGTGGTCTCGATGATGACGATAAGAAACGTTATGTCGTCCCTAAGATCTCCTCTACAGCACCTGCATTTGAGAAAGAAAAGACCAGGCGTACCCCTCGCAACAGGAGAGATGTGGCCATGGAGGAATACATTCACGAAACCGGTGATGCTCCTGTAGCGGAACCTTCCATTGGTAGTCAAATCATGGATTCTGGCCGTGGTGGTGAGCGCACTGCTCGCGATCGTAAGAAGGCCAATGACATCAAGGCTTACGAGGAAGCTAACTACACTCGTATTTCGCAAACCTCCACCAAGCGTGCACGCAAGGAAGCTGCTCAGCGACAAAGGGATGCCATTTCGAAGTCATTCTTCGGTGAGGACTGGGGTTTCCTTGACGGGGATAATAACCGTGGAGGCGGAAAGAAGAGAAAGACGAAGCATTAAGCGTCTCAATCATTTATTGATTGCAGTGCTAATAAATTATACTTATTGTGATGGAATTAACTAATTATTATATAATTGTGTATAAAGACAAACTGATTTGAAGGGATATAATAGAAACAAAGTACATGCAGCTTTAAAAGTGCATGTATTGAGAGATAAAAAGGCTGAAGGAAAGAAAAGTGTGGCTCTCCGAGCACTCTTAGAAAATATAGGGGAAGTAAACGTAGGGGCATCTGCGCTTGTACTCCTCCCAGTCATCGCCATACTTCCTAGCGCACTTTTCGAAGTCACGCTTGGTACGGTGCAAGATCATGCAGAAGAAGAATACGGGGTAGAAGTAAGGCAAAGGCGAGTTGAAGCCTGTGATAAGTGCCCAGCAGAGATTCTGGATGAAATCGGCAGTGTAGTTAGCCTTGCGAGCATACTTGAACCATCCATCAGTGAGGAGAAGCGAGCCAGACTTGGTCTCGATATAGTCAGGGTCCTCAATGATAGTGTACGGCAAAACGGGGAACGCCTTACGGTAAACAAGCTTGTTCTGCATCTTCAAGCGGAACGAATTCTTCTGGCCGTTGGTAGTATCGAAGAAATAGTAAGCAACAGTGATGAGCACCCAGAGGAAGATAGCATATCCATTGCTGATCTTATACTCTTCGGGGTCGTGGGTATACAGGTACAGGGTATTGTAGCAGTAAGTGAAAGGCACACCACTAATGTTCCAGAAAATGAGCATGAAACCGAACTTCTCGTAGAACATGTCCCAAGAGGGGACGATGAGGTGCTCACCCTTAGCACAAGCGTTACCGTACAACCAAGTGCCGTAAAACACAAAGATGGCCTGGTTAGTAACATATCCGTAGGTCTCGTACTGGTGAAGGACAAGAGCTAACGAAAGGAAAATAAGGGTGAACCAGGGAAGACGAACCTCAAAGAACAACTTGTAGTCCACAATGCCCAAGCGAGGATAGAGAGGTCCACCCATAAAGAAATCGTGGATTACGTTTCCAGACATGCGCACGGCAGTCTTCTGAATCAAAGATTGAACGAAGATGTATACAGAGAAAACAAAACCAATAATGATCGACACAGACATGATCTCACCGAAGTGAGCAAGGATAGTAGGCAAGTAAAAGACGCCGGTAAAGTGGAGAGCAAGTACCAAGGCAATCGATACATAGAGTGCCTGGTAAGCATTACAATAGTACTTCAAGTGCTTTCCCAAGTGAGCAACATAAACACCCTCAGTCCACAATCCACCAGGGAGCCACAAAGCAAGAGCAAGCTGGAAAACGAAATAGCCACCCTCAATTGCCCAAGCAAGGCGGGTGGGGTAACAGGTCTCGTAAGCAATTCCAGCAATTCGCTTAACAAAATCAGTGAAGGGCTCGCCAGCAACAGGGAACATCAGCTGTGAGTCATTGGCAACGCAGCACACGTATAGGTACCACATAAGCAAAGGAAATCCAATCATCATGGCAAGGTTTCCAGGCCAGTAACCAAATTCTTTAGAGCCATCGTAAACCGTCACATCAAGAGACTTGCTAGTAGGAGCAGATTCGCCAGCAGCCTCCTTAGCGGCCTCCTCAGCGGCCTTCTCGGCTTTAGTTTTCCTCGTTCTGGTGGTGGTGGTTCGAGTCGAGGTGCTCTTAGTTGCTCTGGACTTAGTAGTCTTGGCAGCCTCCTTTGGTTCACTTGATTCCGCGGCAGAAGCTTTGGCTTTACTGCCCCTCGGCGCTCTGGTTTTCTTAGGCGCGTCTTCGGAAGAAGCTGATGCTGCCGCCCTCCTACTGGTTGGGCGCTTCTGTTGTGCCTCAGCTAAGGCCGCGACTTCGGCTGCAGCCTTTTCTTTGGCTTGTCTTCTAGTAGTAGCCATTTAGCACACGCGTAACGTAAGATGGTGACTCTGGTTTAGGTAGAATTGTTGTTGTTGTTTTGATGTGATCAGACACGACTGTGAGGGTTATGCACCTGTCACGTGTATTGGCACGGACACAATACCTGTTCAGGATAACCCACGGCACATTGTAAAAATCAACGGTTTGGGGAGGAAAGCTTAACACGTCCATATTTCAGTATCTAAAAGTTGGGAGGTTTGGTGTGGTGGAGTGTCGTCCACACTGAAATCAGAATATGTACTAAACGAACTATTGAATAACTGAATAATCAAAAAGATAAATTAGAAGTAATACAGAAAGGGGCAAGTCAGTATAAAATGAAGAGAAAACAATTGCTTGTATATCTTAGAGATATGGATTATACATAGATTTCAGACGGCAGGTGTGTCGACTTTTTTAATTGAGGGACGCTGAACGCGATTGGTATACATGATCTTCCAAGCACGCTCAAAAATGAACCTCCTAACATGTCTAGGTAAAGTTAATAACAGGTCTAGATGAAGTCAGTACCCACCTCAGTCTTGAAAGCCTCGAGGTAGCCATAGATTGTGGTGACTGCAAGAAGAATACTTGATCCCGAACCAAGAGCACCAAGCAGATCAGAGGCGACCGAGAGGAAACCGATAACAGCACCACCGACGAGAGCTGCGGTGGGGATCAGACGCTTCAGCTCCTTGTACGCGCTGTCACGGCTACCAATGATGGTAACCTCTTGCTCACGAAGCTGTCGAGCAACCTCACGAGGACCGGTGTTGCTAACCTCAAGCCAGAGCTTAGAGAAGCAAGCGCAAATTCCGATCACGAATGCAATGTACACAAGAGTTCTGATGGGGTCGCTTCTGATCTCAGTCCAGTTCTGAGGAGGCACAATGTAGTACGAGAGACCACCATTGGGCACAAGCTGGCCATTGTTAGCAACGCTAATCTCCCAAGTGCCGAGCAAGCGGGTGAGGATATTATCAGACCATCTGTTGAACAGAAGCTGCGAAATCATCACCATGTTCTGTGACAAGGCACTCTGGAGCATGATAGGGGTGGTAGATGTGTAGAAGAGCTTGATAGGGAAGCTACCAACCGAACCACGCATCTTTCCGCTACGAATGGGCAAGTCCACCTGCAAGTTCATGAGGTAAACAACAGCAAAGAACAAAGCAGCCGTCACAATGACCTGAGACATGTTGGGCAAGTTAGAACGAGTGAAGGCCTCGATAAGTGCAGCACTCTTGACCTTGCGGGTAAAAAGCAAGTACACCAAAGAGAGAATAGCACCCTCAAACTCGGGGCCCTTGGCGCCGGTCACGGTGTTGACCGAGAAGCAACGCCAGACGACCTGCTCAGATGTATTAGTTGTGACAAACAACGAGGTTCCAGAGCCAATACCGTACCCCTTCTGCACGAGCTCATCGAGCAGAATAACAATGAAGGCGGCGAACACAAGCTGGAGAATAAGAAGCAAGCACACACCAGGGCCCAAGCTGGAAGGCACACCATACATACCAGTCATAACGTATGCAGTAGCCTGACCGAACGAAAGAATGAACGCAAGGAACTTCTGCGCGCTCTCAAGGAGCTCGCGATCGCGCTTGTCCTCCTTGTTCATCTCTACGATTCCCGTAGCCATAAGAAGCTGGAAAACCATGTTACTGGACATGATGGGCGCGATTCCCAACTCCATCAAAGTACCCCTGTTAGAAGCGAGCATCATACGAAGCCACATAATGGGGTCACTAGAGTCAGAACTAACGATACCATAAAGAGGCACCTCGCTCATAACCAAGAAGATAAGCAGAACAATACCTGTCCATAAGAGGCGCTGCTTAATCGGAATCTTTCTTTTAGGAGTGATAACTCCCGGTAAATAAGGAGCAAATGGGCTCACCAAGTCTAGAAACCGGACACCTGCCATTTGTGGTTGTAAGTTACACGGTTGCACAAACAGGTGACGCTCGACTACGCGTTAAATTTGATGACTAATATGGTACCCACCATAAACCTCCCAAGTGTATGCATGCGTTTCTACACAGTAGCGCGTCTAATGAAAAATAATCGAAGTTATTGTAAAACCATAACTCGCGGCAACGTAGCACGTCGATATATATTAAGAAGAAGTATTGTGGTATAGTCTGATTTAAAGGTTGATATTGAATATAAATTAATCTTATGTTATACTGGCCTCGTATCTGAGGTAATCGGGACGAATTTGCCGTTGGATAATTATGCACTATGCTGCATGATTAACCCTCACAGTTGCTAGCACTTAGATCTGACGTTACATTTATCGCACCCCAGATCGCCCTATGATCCTCGGTAAATTTAAAACATAGTCGTACTTGGGTTATTCATTGAACTTATCACTAAAAAGAAAAATAAACTATACGATGCTAATGATGTTCACCTCTTAAGTACGGCGTCACAAAGTCGCAGCGCCATCGCTCATACCAACCTTTGCTGAACCTTGTATTCTCATTCTCATTCTCATTCTCATTCTCATTTTCATTTTTGTTCTCCTTTTGAACTGAGAAGCTCTTCTCAATTATATTACCGCATCAGCGATATACAATAAATGTTTCATGTTTTACTTCTAAGTAGCTGGAGTAAAGTAAGGTTTTAACCTTATATATGAAATAAGTTGAGGTCCAAGCAGAAGATGTGGCAATAGCTCAGTTGGTTAGAGCATAGGATTGCAAATCCTGGGGTCCCGAGTTCAAATCTCGGTTGTCACTTTCTTTTTGGATTTCGATATTTCCCAACCATCCAAATCCTAACCACTAATATTTTGGTACAATTTACGACCAAATAAGTTTGGTAAAATTCTGTTTTTTTGTTGCAAATTTGCAGCGGAAAACACGTCAATTGCTTCGTACTTAAATTTTTTATCATATGTGCGTGCGCGCTTGGTTGTGTTCTTACACATACGCCTAGGGGCATATGCCAAATGCCGTCACGTGTGCACGTATTGACGCGGTGACACCTGGGAATGGTGGAAAGGTGTCCCAACAACAGCACTCGCACTCACCCACGTAACACAAACAACAATGTCTTGGCAGCCATACGTTGATAATCTTGTCCAGTCCCAGAAGGTCGACAAGGCCGTCCTTGCTTCTCGCAATGGTGATTCCATCTGGGCTCAGAGTCCTGGCTACACCCCCACTACCAATGAGCTTCAGGCTATTGCCCAGGCCTTTACTGATCCTAGCGAGTTGCAGGCTAATGGTCTCCGCGTGGCTGGCCAGAAGTACTTTGTAGTCAAGGCTGAGGAGCGAAGCATCTACGGTAAGTTTGAACAAGATGGTATCATTGTTGTCAGCACTGCTCAAACTATCCTCATTGCTCACTACTCTTACCCCGTTTCGGCTGGTGAGGCCATTAAGGTCACTGAGGCCATGGCAGACTATCTCATTAGTGTTAACTACTAAGCATCGACGCCAATAGACATCCATGAACGCTAACGTAATCGTACAAATATAATCAACATCATTCTCATAGCCATTTTTATCGTTTGCCCGACCTACCGCCACCATGCATATGCTTGTTTTGGATGTCTGTATGTGTGAGGGAAGGCGAGTGATAAGATCATACACACATATATACAGTACAAATGAAATGTCTAGATAATATATAGTTGCAAAAAATGAGTTGGAAAATAATATTCAAACAGGGAGGATACTGCCCGTGCTGAGCTTTTCCACGTAAGGGGAGATAGCAGGATGATTGAGAACGTGTCCGATACCAGGAACCTGGCGAAGGAATGCGACAATGACACCACTGAAATCAGCAAACAAATTAAGGATTCCGAAAATCTCAATAAAGAAGCCAACGAATGCCCAGCGTTTGAACACCATGAACAGTCCGACCAGAAAGCAGATCGCTCCTCGTCTTTTGCGGCGACCAGTGAAATATTGAACAGTACGGGGTATGCCCATGAGCACGACTAGCCCAATAACGAAAAGTACGTTTCCGAAAGAAAGGAGACGAGAGTCGAAAAAGGAAACGACACCTAGGAGAAGGAAAACTACTCCCGCAAGGAGAAAAGTAATACCGATTTCTGTGAGAAAATGTGGTTAGTATATGTTCAAGGTTAAAGCAACAAATGTCATCTTTTCTCTAATTCTGTCGCATTTACTTACTTTGTAAATCAGATAACCACATGCCTGTAAATTTTATGGTTTTGTGTGTACTAAATTGGAATTCACGCGACTACTATAAAAGTGGGTAAGGAGTCTTCCGCCCTTACGCGCCCCAAACGTCCGTATATCCTAGATAAGGCACCGTGCCTAGTTCATCCAATATTTCATAAGTTGGCTTGGGTAGAATAATAAATCAATCGATTCTCTCCTGCTTATTTATGCTGTTATAGTTAGAATATACGTATAGTAAACATCCACCCTAAATGTTGAGGCGTTGTGCGCCGTGCACATATTTCCCATCTACTTACTGTAGGACACCCTATCCCACCTTCAATCCACTGAACCTGCAATGGCGGTTTACTTCGGGAAGTTCAATGTTTCCAGCCAGGTTTTCTATTCCACCTCCAAATCTTTCGCTATAGTCAATCTTCGACCACTTCTACCTGGGCACGTTTTGGTATGCCCCAAGCGAAACGTTCCTCGGTTCACACAATTGAGCCCTGATGAAGTCACTGATATGTTTCAGGCAGTACACGTCGTCTCCAAGGCGATCGAAAAATACTATAAGGCTGACGCTTTGAATATCGCTATTCAGGATGGACCACTTGCTGGTCAGAGCATCGACCATGTGCACTGCCACATCATACCCCGTCGTCTCAACGATCTTCCCAACGTAGACGACATCTACGATTTGCTGAACCGCAACGATTTTGAGGCTGCATATAAAATGATGCGAGAAAAGCACGCCGATTCCCAAATGGGCGTTGATAATGACGCAAGAACAAACCGCACAGCTGAAGATATGGCGCATGAAGCTAAATTGTTGTCTGATTATATACAAGAGCACTACTCAGCGTAGCTTAAATAACATTAATATGCCTACTATTGGGTTCTGATTTTTCACTTTACCTCACCTTTTACCTTTCCAAGGCTGGTAATTCGTCTTTATCTGGATTCGCGTTCCTCAGCGGCCTTTCGTCCGTAGTGAGCTGCTCTGTTGGCTCTGCGGTTACGCTCACCACCCCACTGCTTCTTACCGCGCTTGCACTCCTCGAGGGGTACACCCTGCTTAAACTTTTCAACCCACGCCAATATGTATCTTCTATCGCGAGTGTCAATACCAAGGGCCTTTAGTTTCTTTCCGTCGGTGCCGATCAGAGACTCCCAGTTCTCGAAGTGCTCTGCATGCTGGTCCATACTGCGACCAATCTTGGTGAGAAACGAAGACACATCAGGAACCTCGGCAGTCGGAGGCTTGATGTTCTTGAGTTGTGTAGAGTATTGTCTGACCAGCCGAGCAAACATACTGTGCCAATATTCTATTTCGTGAGTGAAATTTATCCTGACTAATGTATAGAGTGTATATACCCTACCTCTACCTCTACGAGCACCATTTCATATTGGATCTAATATGTCAATCGTATTTGGGATGAATTTTACCATAGATATTAGTAAATAGAAATATGACTTTATTTTATTGATTTCTTCACTCAAGAACTATGCCCTCCTGTTGAAATTCAGTTGGACATTCCGTCTATATTCTCTACTTTTGGGAAGTGAGATTTGTTGGTCACATGATATGCTACTTACTAGGTAACTCTCGGATCAGTATAATGTATACATCTATATATATATATATATATACCAACAATCAAGTTTCTGATATATTCAATAATCCAATTCATCACTACTTTGATTGATTACACAGGATATTACTGGTTTTACATCCAGTCCAAAAACTGGGGTACAAAGTACGTGATAATCAAATTCGCACCTGCACGCAACATACCTTGCGCAGACTCGAACGCCATGGTCTCTAAATCCAAGTAGCCCTTCTCTGCAGCAGCATAGATCATAGCATACTCACCACTCACCTGGTAGGCAGCAATTGGGTAATCCTTACAGATTTCGGCAGCGTCAGCAATGATGTCAAGGTAGAAAGTAGAGGGCTTCATGATGAATGCATCGGCACCCTCACCAATATCACGCCTTAAAGCTCTGCGAGCCAATCCCCTTCCACCAGGAGGAAGCTGGTAAGCCTTTCTGTCACCCTTCTTGGGTACTGAGGAGGCAGCGTCTCTGAATGGGCCATAAAGCGAACCAGCAAATTTGGCTGAGTACGAAATTAACATGGTACGGTATCCAACATCGTTCTCCAACAACGCTTTCTTGATCTCGAGAATTCTGCCGTCAATCATGTCGCTAGGAGCCACTGCATTGGCACCCGCTTTAGCATAAGCAACACTGACATCGGACAGCCTCTTAACAGACTCGTTACGGATAATCGAACCATCATGATCTCTCAAAACTCCGCAATGGCCAGTGCTCGTGTACTCGCAAAGGCAAACATCGCAAATAACAAACAAGTCGGGGAAGTGCTGGTGTAACGCTTTAGTGGCAACAATTACTGGTGTATCTTCTCGGTCAGCCCAGCTGCCCCGGGGATCTTTCCAATCATCAGGGATGATTCCAAATAATAATACACTCTTTAATCCCTTGTTTACAAGTTTCTCCACAAAGGGGATTAGCTTGTTGATACCCCATTGCTTTTGACCCGGTAAAGAGGAGATGTCGTTCTCCGCATCAGGATCAGCATGTACAAACAACGGATAAATGAGCACATCCTTTGTGAGCTGGCGGGTATTCTGCCAGGCGCGGCTCAATGGATGGGCATAGCCCGAAGCGAGCAAACTAGAAATTTCGGCGGAATCAGGCATTATAGGACCTTGCCCTAGACCGAGCAGAACGAACTAATATATATGGGAGTGCAGATAGAGCCATTTCAGGGATACCTGGTCTAAACTATTTTAAAGAGCAATTGAGTCTCACTTGTCAATAATATCTATTATAGGGTTTATTCTTCATTTTATTCAGATCTGTTTATATAATTATGCGTGATACCAATATGTACGTTTTTCACTAGCGTACGCTCTGCCATTTAAGTATTAAGAGCTGTAAAGACACTCATTATCAAATTTCCGCATGCAGTTTTTAATTCCATTCAAGTGAGTTGAAAAATTTGCAAATAAATAAGATAGCATTATAACAGGATTCTGCTGGCCATGAAATAAGGAGGATATAGGCGATAACACACCCCTAAACACAATCATCCATCACGTGCATCAACAGCCGCGTCGCATAATTGCACATAGGGGTTCACATACAGCACTAAACTGTTTAATCATGTTGAGAGAATGAGTTTAAACTCTTGTATATTATTTTGTTTTTGTCTCCAATTATGACATTTGGGTAAGATCATACTGAGGATATACTCTACACGCTTAAAACTGAACTGGTTGCCCTATATACTACATTATGCAGACACATTTACCCTTAAATACCTCAGTATCCCAGATAAATTAGCGCTTCAAGACATAACATAACCGAAAATGTGCAGTTAAATTATAAATTGTTTGGATAGTTTCTATCATTCCGGCAGGTCCTTTTCAATTAGCATTGGGCTGACGTTGAGCGCGTGGGATAACGGTATGTAGTTACTAGTACCCCTCCCTCTCTCGCTTTGCCATCACCCCAGCATCTTGCACACCACGTCCTGCACAAAAACCTCTTGAACATGTTTATTATCAACTGGTTCTTCGATATTTTGTACAGTCTTGGCCTGCAAAATAAGCACGGCAAGCTTCTGTTCCTTGGCTTGGACAATGCTGGTAAGACTACCTTGTTGCATGTCCTCAAAACTGACCGTATGGCCGCTTTCTTGCCTACCACTCACCCTACTAGCGAGGAGCTCCAGATTGGCAACGTGCGTTTCACTACCTTCGATTTGGGTGGCCACTTGCAGGCTCGTCGCGTTTGGAAGGACTACTTCCCCGAGGTTAGTGGTGTCGTGTTCATCGTAGACGCTGCTGACCCTGAGCGTTTCTCTGAGTCTAAGGCTGAGCTTGACGCCCTTTTGAACATTCCTGAGCTTGCTCACACCCCTTTTGTTATCCTTGGTAACAAGATCGATAAGCCCGGCGCTGTTTCTGAGGAGCAGCTTCGTCACGACTTCGGCTTGTTGGCTACCACTGGTAAGGACACCAAGGAGCCTTTGCCTAGTGATGTCAGACCTATTGAGGTATTCATGTGCTCCATTACTATGAGAGCAGGTTACGGTGAGGCTATTCAGTATCTTGCTAACTACGTTTAAGGCTTGAGCGAGAAGATAGTGCAGACTTTGTATGGTATGAATATACCCGCATCTGCATATATATAGCATAGTACATAATAAGTGATAATATGGAATAGATCCTGTTTTCAGTCAAATAAAAGTAGAGTGGTGTTACAGTTGATGCCACGTTTTATAACTTCAATTATGAATATTAATATATGCTGTGAAAATAACTCAATTATTTACTTCTCTTGGGATTGTTCATGGCAGACTCCTCTGCGGCACGCTTGCGTCCCTCTTTGGCAAAATACTCTTTGCGGTTCTCACGTCGTTTAGCCTCCTTACGATCAAACTCCTGTTGCCTTTCAGCCTCTAACTTAGCTCTTTCAGCCTGCTTCTTGGCGAATCGCTTGGCATCCTTTTCATTTCTGAGAGTGTTGACCTTCACCATCATATCGCGGAGATCCTTGTCAACACCATCAGTGACAACTGCACGCTTCTGCATGTATGTCTTTTTACTTTGAGGAGCCATCTGAGCAATTTGAGACTTGAAGGGAAGATTCGCTTGAAGTGTCTTGGGGACATGCAAAGGATTGAAGCGCCTAGTCTCGCGCTCTACAGGAGGTCCATATGCACTATCCTTCTTCTGAGGAGCACTCAGCTTACGTTCGGCTCTGATAGCACCGATCTGTCGCATTCCTTGCCATGATGTCTTGTCTCTCAACAACAAGGAAGTGACAGGGTTATAGAATTGGCGAGCTCTTACTGGCCACCATGCTCTAAGCAGAATAATATCTGACATGAGGATTTTATCCTCAAATGTTGCACGGAAACATCCTTCGGTCGTCAATGCACGTTTGATTTGACCGCGAATGCCGCTAACAGTCTTGATCTGGGCACCTTCAAACCTCGCAATTTCTAGCGACGAATGGAACATATCTTTAATGAAGGCAGTGTTCTTGAAGATCTTGTAAGGGTGACCAACCAATTTGAGTTTCTTAACGATCTCAACCTCTTGGTCGACCTCTTCAACAGTTCCCGTTGCTGAAACACGGAAGTTTGCGGCAGCATCCTTTTCACTAACACTGGGGAAGCAAGCAAAGCCAGTATTAGGTGAAACAAGCGGACCCCAGATAGTAGCGTTGCAGAACATATGTTCAGGTGAGTACTTCAACATACGTGTACGAGTTCGGGAGTCCGAGGTGGTGTAAATGGGACAAGTTTGGAACCTACGCCAACCAAGCGACATGACCACTGGGTCATTGGTTTTAAGCAACCTAGGATACCAACGATGCTTCTTTATACGCACCTGGCTGAAACCAAATCTAGTCTCATTCGTAAGAAGACCGCCCACGATGACAGGGAACTTAGGATTGAAGTACTCGCTGAACTCACAGGGCACATCATTAAATACCAATCTGACATAAGAACCCGCTCTGAAACCCTCAATTTGGCGGCGAGTAACCGCATCCAAATCAGCAAGCTCAGCTTCATTAATTTCGAGCTGTTTGCTAATGCGATTCTTTTGACGATCATACCAGCTCTCAGCAGCCTCGTCTTCAATATTAACTTCGTCCTCCTTTTCTTCATCGGAGTCGAACTGGAGTCGCATCTGCTCTTTCTTCTTAGCATTTTCAGCACGCTGATCCTCCACTGACTTGATTGTTTTCTCTTCCTCGGTTTGATCAACCTTCTCGTGGCCGTTCTGTTCTTCGGAGGGGTTCTCGTCGCCATCGTCTCCTTCGAGGTCTTCAAAGTCACTGCCTCCTTCTGAATCTTCGTACTTATCGTCATCAGCCACCTCTTCATTTTGTTCTCCATCAAACTTAACCTCACGGTAGAACAAATCGTCTAATGACTTGACGTCGATCGCACTATTATTTGGGAGCAATGATGGAGGATACTGAAGTCTTGGCTTTTCAGAGTAGTCGACTTGCTTTTTCTTGGTGAAAAGCTCGTCTTCGTCTTCATCGACATCACTCCCTTCTTCATTTGAGTTTTCTTCAATGTCAAACTTGCCGCTGTTGCGCCATCTTTTAATGACATCTTCAGCACTCATATCACTGTATATCATGCGACCAAGGGGTAAACTGTTTGAATAATTAGCTGGGACAAACCGATCCTTCCACTTAGACTCGCTGAAATCAAGGTCCTCCATGTCAGAGTCTGAAGCGAAGTCGTATCCCTCACCATTTCCGACATTCTCAGAACCATTTTGGGAGCTATGATAAGACTTGGTATCACGGAGAGCTGTACGACCTCTATCTTCATTAACGTCCTCTTCATCAACCTCCTCATCCTCATCTTCGAGATCTTCAAGGTCTTTGATGGCAGCAGAGTTAGAGAAGAGTTGAATACCATCAGTCATGCCATGTTCATCGTCAGCATTGGCACCACCTTTTTGCAAGTCCATAACCATACGCTCGCCTAATCCGGCGTTTTTATTCTCCTCAGCGTTGAAAGCGTTGGAGCCTACGTCAATATAAACAGCATCCTTATCGATTTTCACGCCACCAACATCACTCATTGGAGCATAAATAGTTTTTAGCTTATCGTCGAGTTTCCGTCGACCAGTTTTACCACTGCTGCTACTGCCAGACTGTGCTAGCTCTTCCTCTCGCTTAATGGCAGCAGGAGTAGGACAAGGATCATTCAATTGCTCAACATCACCAACTACCGCATCACCCATACCAGGTATGTGAACCGACTGGCCCATCTTGAGAGGAGTTCCTCGTAGGTAACCGTAAAGGGCAATTTGCCTATCCGTTTTGGGGTTTCGCTCAATGTCTTGGGGATGTGTGAGATCAGTGAAACGATCACAAATCATGTAAGGATGCTCGTTACGCCATTTAAGGGGTCTGAACTTCATGACACTAATAAATCGGGCAAGGTTCAAGATTTCCCTATCAGGATATCTCGAATTCATCACACCCGACAAATAGAAAAGCTTCGCTCCTTTATACACTTCGGTCCAAAAACGCTGTTTGAGTGCCTTTTTTGCTGCTCTAGCTTGGCTAATATTCTTGAACAGGTCTAAGTGAGTAACAATTCCCAACACTCGAGGAAAACCGTGCACACTGGCGATCTGCAAAAACTCCATAGTCTCCATTTCAAACCCGAAGTTACCGTCAATCATTAAGAGCACAAGATCAGCAACCTTGGCAACATCGATCATCGAATTAAGGTCAGTGCCACACTCGAAAAATGTGATACGTCTCTTTTTTCCGCTGACCACTGTTACAGGGCCGTTCAATTCACCCACAGTGTGTTTAGTAAAACGCTTAACCAAACTTTTAATTAAGGTACTTTTTCCCACACCTTTTGGACCGACAACTGCAACTAAAACTGGTGGCGCTTCTTCTGGTGTGCGATCGACCATAGGAGCATGGAAGCGCTTTTCACCTACATCCACACTTCTACGGGCCATGCGGTCTAGCTTTCCCGCATTAGCCACACCAAATGCACGCGCGTTGTAGCCATTGGCGTGCTGTTTGGTCTTTTTACTGGATTCCTTACTACCCCGGTGGGCTTTATTGGACTCCATTGAGGTGAAAAAAAATTGAGGGTAGGGGAAAAATATTTTTATAACACAAGGGCATAATAGAGCCTAGCTGTGATACTGTGGTGATTGGTACCGTAGAAATTCAAACTACACGATTGAACTTTTTTTTTAGTCAACAAAAGCGTATAAAATAATGAATTATGATTGGATATTATAATTGTTAAAGATGACTTTCAATTTCTGTTAGTATATTGTTATCCGCATAAGAAGATAAACAGTGCACACCACTTCAAATACTCTAATCACAGACGAAATTAAGAATCATCATGAATATGCAAAAAAAGTTCCTGGTACATAAAATATTATTTTAGGGATGATATTATGATATGCTAATACTAATTGCTGGTATCCTCTGCACCCTCAGCCTCTTGATCACCACATCCACAATCATATTTATCAAAAATGTACGCACAATCAAAAATCTCTTTGCCCAATCGTTTGTTAACCTTATTGTGGGCATCACATCCCCACATGACTGCGGCCTTACGACTGGAAAGTTGCGGAGGATACTGTTTGAGCAATTCCTGGAAATGCTCGGCACACTCCCTACACGGATATACTCGCGAAAGAAGCTTCAGGTAAGTTGATAACGTTATCCTGTCATCATCAGACGGTTCTTCTGGGTATTGAGCTAAAATGGTGTGGATCATTTTCCAGCCAGCTCGGCCAACCTCAGCACGTATGGTCTGGTTGGGCATTTTAGCCATAATGGGCTTTCCTACGGAAATATCTTGAGAAGAGGTACCAGAATGGCTCACCTTTTCGCTGAGTTTCTGAATCTCGCTGAGTTTCCTTTCACCCTGTTCATTTTCAGGGGGTTGAATCTTCTCATTCTTCGTTATGTAGTCATGCTCTTGTCCTTGATTCTTGTCATTATCCTCTTTTTCATAGGTTTTTTCCTGGTTTAGCAGTGCATCTGCAGCTTCTTTCTCATGCATTTGGTCATTGTACTCAAAACCATGTTCCTCCTTATGAGGGGAAACGCGTTGAATACGGGAGAGGGTGTCGCTAGCTTCAAACGTGCGAGAGAATGAAACAACGCTAAGTATCACCACAACTGCTACAATAATGGTGAGCAATGGGTGTCTACGGATCGACATTTTCAGGTGTCAAGCGGACCTTTTTACGTCTGATCTGTGGATTATATAAATAAGGTGCGCTAGAGGGGGTCACCTGCCGAGCACGCGGAGTCTCGTAGCCCGTATATTATATGCCCTAGCCCTTTACACGCTCATTAAAGGCCCGCATGAGCTTGATACGAGAGCTAGCTATATTTATATTTATTCATAATGTAATTAGAGATCAAGCCTCCCGGTATCGCTATATCCTTGCGTAAGACAGAATAATATTAAAATCGTAGTTAATTATTATTCACAAGAGTGCAGATGGATTTGTAGGTGGATAGATTGTTTATTTAGTTAGGTGTTATTTACAGGGGGGCAGACTTAAACGCGTGGCATTATAAATACTATAAAAAAAAAAGAACTTCATGCTATACATAAACTCTATATTACAAAACGTGCTTAAGCGGAAATTAACTTCTGAACGTACTCATGAACAGAAAAAATGATAGCGTTTGAAGGGCCAGCCCTGACACACGTCACTAAGCATCCTCTATATAGACCTCTGAGTCCAGATTCACGCACGATTTCTTTCCCTACTTTCCAAAATGATAACTTCCGATCATCTGTCTGCATCCGCGATTTGATCGAGTCGGCTGGAAAGAGCGAAATGTTATATCCTACACCTGCAAGTGCACCAGCCAACAAGGAACCTAAGTCTTCCTTAAATGTATAATAAATACCAAACCATGACGCACTACCGCCACATTCACGAATTGCAGTACCCATCTGCCCTCGCCAGAATTGGGCAATGCCATCTTGTTTGATCGTGTTGGCAATTAGAGTACCGATATTGGCCTTACGACTAAGATTGTCGACTTGAACTCTACACTTGACGTATTCTATCGGAGTAAGCACAAAGCTTGCCGCTAAACCACTGAAACAACCTGCTATTAAACTCTGGAGCGAAATGTTGGAGACATAAGGACTTATTACTGAACTCGATACTCTAAATGCTTCAAATAGTGTTGCATTCTCAGCAGCTGCGGCAACTATCGGTGCGCTTACGCCTTTATATAGCCCCAAAAACCCTTCAGATCTTAAGGTCTTAGTCAAGCAGTCAACAGCGCCAGAATATTGAGGTGAGCTTAGTGATTGCGCCTGCAATCTTACCTTTACCGTATCAAATGGATACTCAAACAATTTTCCAACAGAACCAGCTATTGATCCAGATATTATCTCATCCATGGGGGGTTTATGTAGGATCCTGGATATTACTACAGACCGATGTATTCAATCGGGTCGTGACTGTGATCAGATCATGTGAGTAGTGGCCATCACCGAATTAGGCGCGCGGGATTGAGAGGAACCTCACGAACCTCATTGCACTTGAAAATCATGAAAGTAAGTAAGGATTCTGGATAAAAAATTATTGAGTACTTGGATAGAATTGAATGGAATCAGATATAAAACAACGGTTTTAACAGCGATCAGTATGATTTTTAACAAGAGGGAGGAAGGGGGGTTGACGAATATAAATGGGACAAATGAGAAATATTTCAAACTGAGATAAGACAAATACCAGGTCAGAGTTCGATAATTCAATGGCAATGAACTGTTAGCTGCTCTAGATTATAGTCGAAATAAAATAGGTGAATGCATATGCATGAAGCTTCACCGTTTAAAGATTACCCCATACCCTTCTGCATGTTATATTTTTCGCTATTCTGACGATTTTTTCAATAATTTCATCGTAGATTGCTTGAATCAAAGCAATTTAAGCATTCAGGATTCTGTCTTCATTCGGATTGTTGAAATTATCTTTGTAATTAGTGTTGTATCGGCTGCAGAATAGGGAAAAGACGTTCTGGGTAAATGGCCATGTTACATACCCTATTGTTTCTATCTTTTTCTCGTGGTACATTTTTCCGAACTCTTCCGAAGACTGTTTTAACATCACAGAGACTACCCATATTGTAGCATTGTCCTAATATAAAATATAAATAAATTCAAACGAGAAGTAGGATCCCGCTTCGTTTTAGTGTAATAATTGAGTGAGTGTGATATTCATTGATTGCATATAGCAATCACATGATCATTTTGTGCATCGATTCGATATGCGTAGGAGGTGAAAGGTCTAAGCCACGAAACGCACTGCCTCAAAAACTTAAGACAGGTTTGGGGCACACACAGACATGTATATTTATGCATAGAAGATTATCTTAGTTATATCGAATAAGTTAGTTAAGTGTGTTGTTTTTATGTTGATATTGAGAAAACTGAAGATTACTTTGCTTAACAATATACTGTAGTGATGCAACTGATATTCCATCTTAACGGCTCGAATCATAGGAAGCTATACTTCCGGTGCCTCTGCAAGGCTTATATTTTGTATAGTGTATTAAATATAGATTTATTTACGTGATCTTGCTGATATCAACAATTGAATGTTATTGAAGCGTTACGTAAATGTGTTATTAGTCTGCATGCACACGCGCTGCGTGTCACCGGTTGATCTGTGATAGCAACGTGTTATGTTTAGTACAGATATTCCTCGCCACACCTTGCCCATTTCACCGTTCACCCCCCACACACGTTGACGAATGCAGGCCGCAGGTTCCGAAAACCTCACTGAGGACCAGATTCGCGCTTATCGCGAGGCGTTTTCGCTCTTTGACAAGGACAGAGATGGAAAGATCACATCAAAAGAGCTTGGCACTGTCATGCGCTCCCTTGGACAGACCCCAAGTGAAGCTGAGGTCAGTGACATGATTAACGAGATTGACACCGATAACGACGGTACTGTAGACTTCTCTGAGTTCCTTACTATGATGGCTCGCCGCATGAAGGTTGCGGATAACGAGGAAGAGGTCAGAGAGGCCTTCCGTGTGTTTGACCGCAATGGCAATGGTTTGATCTCCGCCGCTGAGCTTCGCCACGTTTTGACGTCTATCGGCGACAAGCTCACTGACGAAGAGGCCGACGAGATGATCAGAGCTGCTGACGTCGATGGTGACGGACAGATCAACTACGATGAGTTTTCACGCGTTTTGTGCTCTAAATAAGCGCGTATCCGCGTTTGCAATCGTGGGATGCTATTAGAGTACGCGTCGAAACCGGGTATTATCTATGCTAAGCATGTTTAGTGTCGGAGCTGATATTGATACTTACTGTCGTACCTCAGGCATGTAGATGCTTATTTTCGCAATTCTCAGCTCTTCAATGTACCTGCATCGAATGATCAAAGGATCAAATTCTGCGTGTTATACTCTATATATATATATATAACTTAGATTTTTACGAATGAATTTAATATAGGCTGCATCTAACATTGATGCTTATTTTTCTCTTTGTTTTCCCATGTAGCATGTATGTATTACTCCTATCATACACAATACATAGTACACAAACAGAATAATTAGTTTTTGTTAACTCCATTTGCGAATTTACAGAAAATTATCTAAACCGATTGTTGCATAAATTATATAAATTCGTTCTATCATAGTTACTAATTACCCATACGATCTTCATCTCTCATCCCCTTTTTCCGACTATATGTGTACCGACACATATTCGTGGAGAATTATAGTAAGGGGCATCACGTCCTCGCCCGCTGTCTAATAGGACGCCGCCTATGCTCAAGACATCCCGAAGCCAGAATGTACTATACCCTTGCCCGTACCCGCCACTACATGTCCCACTTCAGTAAGAGTAAACAAACATCATCTCGGTAGATCAAAAATTAATTGTGAACAAAAGCGCCCGAATACTAGCTCAAATCCACCAGGTTTAAGTAATTATGGAATACAAACCAGGGGATGTGATTGGACATGGGTCTTTCGGCGTCATACGGAAAGTCGTGCGATCTGATGGCACTGTGTTAGCCCGCAAGGAAATCTCGTACAAATCCATGAATCAGAAGGAAAGAACTCAACTCATAGCGGAATTCCGCATCTTGAAGTCTCTAAGTCACCCCAATATCGTTCATTATCTCCACCATGAACACGTCTCAGAATCTCAGGAGGTACATCTATACATGGAGTATTGTGGTGGAGGTGACTTAGCCGGAGTGATCCGTCGATTGCGACAAACAGATGGGGTATACTATCCTGAGCACGAAGTATGGAATGTTCTCACCCAGTTATGTCTCGCTCTGTACCGTTGTCACTATAATAAAAATGCACCGCCGCTTCCGGCTGCGATACTCGCTCCTAATGGGAGAAACAATTCACTGAATAATGATGTAAACAATCCACCAACATCTTTTGTTCTACATCGGGATATCAAACCGGAAAATATTTTTTTGGATGAAGGTATTCCGTTTACTAATGTAAAACTGGGGGACTTCGGACTAGCAAAGCTGCTAGACGGTGAGCACCCACTAGCCACCACCTACGTGGGTACCCCATATTATATGAGCCCTGAAGTGTTACTAGATCAGCCTTCAACACCAGCGAGTGATGTATGGAGTTTGGGCTGTGTAATTTACGAATTGTGCGCAAAGCACCCACCTTTTCAAGCAAAATCGCATCTGCAATTGAGTCAGCGAGTACAAGAGGGTAGATTCAAAAATATACCTTCGATTTACTCCCCAACATTAGCTCGGACAATAGCTGCTTGCTTGCAAGTTGTGCCTGCGCATCGGCCAACGACTGCAACACTTCTCAACCTGGACATCATAAAGATCTGTAGAAAAGAAATTGAGCTAAAACAAAAAGAGCAGCATATCCAAGAACGAGAGGAAGAATTGGATCAAGTATTTGACAGATTACAAACCGATCTTCGGGATGTGATCGAGCAGGAAGTGGAGCGAAGAATACAAGAACGCCAGCCAGTGTCGTCACCTCTCGCAAAAAAATTGCTGTCTGAAAGGACGCGTTAATGCATTCATCCAAATTTTTACATTATTATTTTCTTAATTCTTATTATACATATTTACGTACTCTTTAATTTTTCATTATCTGCTTAATTGTGATCAATTGTGATCCCCTTTGCTGGCCAATTGTGTTCAAGGAGGCGTAGCGTTCAATGCGGAGGGTGTTTGCTTGCTCGTTAAAAATTACTTATCCCGTTGATTGGATGCTATATCAGTGCTAATGAATGTGTGTATGTATTCAACCCTAAGATCATGAAATCGAGCGAGAACAAGGTAGATTTATATCGTTGGAGTCGCCCGCATTGATACAGCTCAATTTATGGAACTGTTAACCGTCGCCCTAGCCCTTGGTGTGTACGCACATCAGCCATCAGGGTAGGCTGCGGTAAAAGCCCCAATTCACTAATAAATTATATATATTAAATAGTTTCTCTCTTGCAGTCTCAATATTGTATTTATATTTCAATTTTGTGTGTATTTGTTAATGTTTCTTGAAATTCCCACTCAAGTTGGAAAGGTTTTCACTGTAAAAGCTTGTGGGGTAAAACGTTAGGTGAAACGAAAGGGCAAAAAGAAGCGCTATCAGCATAAGTAACTCCCCGATATCGGCAGTCCCTATACAAGTGGATGAGGTGGAAAGTGACAATAAACGCATAAATATTAATTAAAAAAAAATTGAAAACATAAACTAGGTAATTATATTTACTCATATATGCATATTTATCCCGAAAATAAGTTGTTGTCATTCAGAGCACCCTGCAACGGCATAAGCCACCGTGAGACCGTGTAAGCGATAATAATTTTCCTAATGATAGATAAATATGTCAGCAACATATGTGAGAAGATAAACCCTAAGCCCAGTGATAAGAATTGTGGACAGTTATTTAAAAAAAGGCTCAGATCTTTGAAAAATAATTCTTCAAGAAAAAAGTTGGGGATTGGAGTTATTCAACGCATTGTGAACTTCAATTTTGAACTTTATTTACTCTCGACACACAGTATACTCACGCGTACTGTGAACCTTACTTATTACACATTGCTCACAAGGAACTGAATAAGTTGTTGTGTCTTCGTGTTTTCACACTTTAGCATCTTGAAAATGCTTTGGAACCGTAAATCATCTGATAACGAAAAACATGATGGCCATACTGCTGTCGAAGGTGACCACAGAATGGCACCTGTGCCTAGTACAATGTCATTGCAGCCAGTAAACACACTTGGCGTTCCTCTGAACAGCGACGACGCATTATTGGAGAAGCTTGGTTATAAGGCTGAACTCAAACGAGAATTCAGTCCTCTGGAACTGTTCGGTGTGAGCTTCTCAATTATGGGATTGGCCCCTAGTATTGCCTCAATTTTGACTGATCAGATTCCAGCTGGTGGAGTTGGTCTCACCTGGGGCTGGTTTGTTCCATGCGTATTTATTTTTATGATTGGTATTACGATGTCTGAGATGGCCTCAGCTATGCCCACAGCTGGTGGACTCTACTTCTGGACTTACCTCTATGCACCTAAAAGCTGGAGATGGAAGAGTTTACTGTCTTTTGTTTGTGGATACTCCGATACTCTTGGTTTGATTGGTGGTGTCGGAAGTATTAATTATGGTGCAGCCAGCCAAATTCTCTCGAGTGTTACGTTGGGAACAGGATATTCCCCTAGTAATGGTGTCATTTATCTGGTGTTCTTAGGAATTACAATTATTCAGTGCTTGATGGGATTCCTTCCTAACCGTCTGATGGCTAAAGTGCAATCTTTCACTATCATAATGAACATGGTCGCTTTGGCTATTGTATGCATCGCACTTCCTATTGGTATGAAAAAGCAAGGCTTATCTTTGAATTCGGCTAAGTTCGTATTCGGTGACACCACCAACTATACTAGTTATCCTTACGGTATGTCGTTCATGTTGGCTTGGATGGCTCCTATTTGGACTATCAGTTCTCAAGATTCTTGTGTGCATATGGCTGAAGAGGCAAGTAATGCTTCTACAGCGGTACCTTTCGGTATCCTGATGTCCGTGTTCCTCTGTTGGATTTTGGGTTGGGTCATTTTGTGCGTTCTTGCTGCGTGCATTGATGCTTCTCCTGAAGGTATGAATGATCTGTTGAATGCAAACCTGCCAATGGCTAACATTATTCAACGTTCACTCAACTCAAACTGGGCAATTGGCTTAATGTCATTTTTCTGTATCATTCAGACGCTTATGGGTTTGAGTGCTTTGATTAGTACTTCTCGCCAGGTATATGCATTTGCTCGTGACGATGCATTGCCTTTCAGTCGCTTTATTAAGCGCACAACTAAGGGACAACTTCCTGTGCCCGCACTTGTTTTTTCATCTCTAGTTGCTGTTCTCATTGGATTGCTAATTTTGGCCGGTGATACTGCTGCTAATGCTATCTTTAGTTTGGGTATGTCTGCACTCTATTTAGCGTGGGTTATGCCAATCTTCTGCTATGCCTTCTCGACTGCCAGAATCGAGAATCCAGGTCCTTTCTATTTGGGTCATTTCTGGTCAAAAACAGTGGCCATCATTGCATCTTCGTTTGGTGTCTACGTTATTTTCGGACTTAGCATGTTGCCTTCTGATATTCCCGTTACTGGTGGAGATTCTATGAACTACAGTTGCGTTGTATGTGGTTTCGTTTGGCTCTGTGCTATCATATATTGGTTTGTTGACGCACGCAAGTGGTACAATGGCCCCAGGATGACCATGGAGGAGGACCCTACTGTGGCAGAGGTGCTGGAGGCTTCAGAATGGAGGTCTGGCTCAGATCAGAAAACCAATAACGAGAAGGTAGCAGAGGTTGACAGCAGTGAATGAGCGAGAGCTGTAGATTTTTCTTTCTTTTATAGATTTATATATATAGAGTTATTAATTTTCTTTTTTTTTTTAAGGAAAAAGATGGTTATATTGTTTCTCACTATATACACTATCTTATCTTGCTCGCACGCTGACAGGCTAGTGTGTTCATTGTATGGTAAGGGTAGCAATGCTTATCGCAGCATATCACACACAATACACACACACCCATATGTACACACTTAATGCATAATAACCAAAGTAAATCCACCATAAATCTAACACTTCAGAATCGCGAGTCTTATCTAGTTGGCGGTGATCTGATTGAGGGATACATTACAATTGATGTTAAAGAAGAGAATTTTGTTCTGCAAAGGCTATACTTACAGCGTAGTTGTAATGTCTATCTCAAAGCCATAAATGTTAGATCAGAGGAAACTATGATATTACCCGCTAATATAAGAGCCAAAGTGAGAAACTTCTATTCAGAATGGAATGAATTAATTACTTCGCCAACCACACTCCCTATAGGAATTCATAAGTACCGATTCAGTGCCTCACTTCCGATGGAATGCCCACCGTCTATAGACTACCCTAGAGACAAAGTTTATCATCAAGTACTTGTTCATGGCAATTTTACTTTTCATGATGGGTTGAATATTGAGAAATTTTGGGATAGAAATTTCTACAACTACTATCCAGTACACTATATATCGGACTTCGACCATAAGACGCCTTTATCCTCAAGTATAAACTTGAAAACATACTTTGACCGCAAGATAAAATTGGAAAGGTTTATACCGCGAAAACAAAGATTTGATTCTGCTCCGACCCCCAGTAGTGTAGTTGATGTTACTTTCAGATTTCCTAGAAATGGGATTCGACAAGATAAGAAAAATTACTTCGGAATCTCCGTCCGCTGTGCCCATGTTGATTCTTCTGAATTCCAGATCAGCGAATTAAGCATATCGTTGCTCTGCACTGCAATTGAGAAGTTCTCTAATATCCGCTACTCTAATCGCGTAGGCCGTGTTGAACTCGTGAAAAAAATTCTATATGCACCTGCAAAGGAAGTGGAAATTGCGGATATTGAAGTGAGTAATGAGCAAGATCAGATCCATACTCCATCATTCATTTCACCATCTTTATCCTTTCGAAATGACTTAGTGCTTAGCCTTATTTTGACTCGCGAGTTCAATGGCAAGCCTGAAGTTGCGAAATTAGAGAGAAACATTCTCTACACCGTTTTGTCTCCTGAAGTACGACAAGATCAGAAAGATTGCAAAACCAGCGGATACCAAGAACCTCCTCCTCAGCCAGTCGCAGCACGCCCAAGGCGTTTATCATCTGTTGCAACCCAGATTTCTGAACAAGAGAGATCTGAACGAGTTACGCCTGCGATTAGTCTGAATCGCCCTGATAACCCTCCATCATATTCTGAGCTTCCCCAAGCCAAGTATATCTGAGAAAGTTTGTAAATTATGCTAATAATCGTACATTTCGGAACTTATTACCTGTGTGACTTGCTTATTGAAAGTTTCAATTAATATCTCCAATATTAATCGGAATTTGGATTATGTATCTAAAACGATTGTTCATCATATAAATAATATTGAATATATCTATTAAATAAATTATCATAAAACTCATTCAAGCTCCAGTAACGCTAATAATCCCCTTCTGTTTTTCAGCAGAGGTTGAGGGGGAGGAGGAGCTAGACAAGCTATCCTTATCGTGCACAGCTGCTTCATCAGGAATAGGGCCCGTCTTGGAATTGTAAAGTACAATGCCATTTTGACGAGCATGTTTCTTCTCATTCCATTTATAAAGTGCTAGCACAACGAATGAGCCTATGATCAGTGCAAAAGCATTCGCAGCTGCCCACGAGTAACCCTTCAAATATCGAGGGGCTTCGACAGTTTTCCATACAATGACCGAAGACCACGCAGTACCAGCCTGCGCGAACATGTTCATCCAAACGAGGACAACTGCTCTTTTCTGAGCATCACGACGGCAGATATCATTCTGCCAAGAATAAACCGTGGGAGCACCTGCCCACGCGAAGTAACTGACGCAAAATGCATACCATTTTGCCGTGTCAGAAACATTCCACACTGCTAATATGATACTTCCACTCATGTTCATTAGTTGCGAGAAAATTACGGCACCATAGCGACAGTGGAAGAGATCGGCAAACATTGATACTATAAAAAGCCACACAAAGCCAAGTCCGGGGGGAAGTGCTGTCTTGAATTGTATCAAACCTTGATTATAGCGGTTCAGAGACTTCAACCACAAATTATATGCACCAGAAGATGTAAACTGGCCATTCCACAGGAAGAAGTTGTAAGCAGTCAGCACCCAAAATTCCCAGGAAATGAGAATGGACTTCCACATTTCGTAGCTGAAAATATTCCTAATCGCCTGCTTAGGATCAGGTCTTCCTGCAACGTGATTCTCCTTCAGCTTACGTCTCAGAAGCCTAATCTCGTCATCACTGAAAAAAATTGAGTACATATCAGAAGGAGTACCAGGGATCATGTATAAACCCAATATTCCAATACCCAGTGAGATGCAGCCATCAATGATGAAAATCCAACGCCACGCGTGATAGCCCATCACGCCATCTAGATGCTCAACGATTGCACCACTCAGTAGACCGCTGGTCATGATACCAAGATATTGACCCATGTAGTAGATCATAGATCTTCTCGCAATCATAGCCGGATTATAGATAAAAGTGCCAAACAAGTATTGATACGCAAGATACGAAGGTGCTTCAAATGAACCAATAAAGAAACGCAACACCTTTAACTGCCAGACACTGTTAATTTGAGACACGCCAATAGTACAGAGCGACCAGCACAAGTCTAATAGGGGGAGCACATAACTAAGAGGGCAAGCATAGAGAATGTAGATGAATGGGATACAGAACACAATATTTCCGACGTTGAAGAGTACCTGCGTATTAACCAAATCGTTTCCTTTCATTCCCAAGTCAGTGGTGAAGCCTGTGTTAATATAAGCATTGTTCAAATTAACCTGGTCTAAATACTTGACCCAGTAAGCCATAAATGAATAGAATGTCAGTAAAATGTCCAACTTCCACATGATTTTTCGCTCAGCAGGACTGTCATTCTCATCAAACCATTTCCATACTTTATGAGCACCCCTCACGTATTTGTTTTGGCGGTACTCGTACTCATCAAAGAACTTCCACCACGGGCGGTTAGCTTCATCGCGATACTCAATTGGTACCGATAAATATTTCTCATCTTCTTTCGCAGTTCCCTCTTCTTCGAAATTGGATTCTTGAAGATGCTCCTCTCCATCGCCTTCATCAACAATTCGTCTTACCGGTAATATTCCCCATTTCAGGCGCTTGAATGGAGTAATAAAGTCGACCATTAATTCTTTAATTTTTTTTAAGAAATATTAATCACTATCAATGATATATCAGTTTACTTATACTCAAATATATCTCGTTTTTTTTTCAGTCAATATCCAACCATTGCGTGATCGAATATGATAATCACGACATGCATTACATGCGATGTGGTTAATTACTTCTGTTCTTATGCATCTATTGCGTGATTTGTACTGATTAGCACAAATAAATTTTCAAAAATGTGTCATAACGGGCTATCTATAGTCATGTGATTTATCATGTTAGTTAGTCTGGATGAAGACTTTGGGAATTATTACGAGTTATGATACTTCATCAATTAAGCATATTTGCAGTCTAATCGAACTAGCTGTCGGTAGAGTATTTCAAGTTGTTTCGAGTTTTATATTGAGCATCACTATTTTATTATCACCTGTATCTTTTTCAGTTCTAATAGTCTAGGGTATGCATTGCGTACGGGAGACTGCGCCCTATGGACACAACTCCATGCGGATGGCGGCCGGTTTCGGGCCAGTATATACATATCTATGGCTAATGTATACAAAACAATTACATTTAATACTTAATATCTAAATATAAGAAAATTTGAAAAATTTGAAAAATTAGCACTTCCAGTCACTATTTAAACAATAAATGCTATCGCTTAGATTTACAGATAATGTCTGATTGAAGGTTAATGAACACGAGAAATTGCGACATCAAAATGCAAGAAGTGCATTTTGATGTATGAATGATACATGCATATACATATACATATATACATTTACTACATGCACTGTACATACATACATGCACATATATATATATATATATGTGCATATTACGATAGAGACCAAGGATTATTCATATAATCTAAGGTTTGGACGAGTCTGTCGGCTTGAGCTTCAGAATTATATATATAATAATATCACTTGCTAAAAATATGTATACAGAGAACATCAATAAGACCTATGCAAAATAGTTTCTCCAGAGTACACCGTCGAGATCATCCAACTGATCCTGGGAAAAGGCGAGCTGGTCAATGTGCCATGTGTCCTGGCGGGTTTTTTTGAAATCACTAAGAACTTGCTTAGCACTTTTACCCACTATATCACTATCGCCTGCCACCTTAGAAGCGATAGCTGCCAACACCGCAGGAATCCACGAGGGAGGAGGGCTGGCGTATGGGAAGGCCACAATTAGTGCCCCCAGACCCAAAACAGCTGCATGTCGCTGCACCATTGGTGTACTCTTCCCAATAGATTTCATAAACGTCTTAGTGAGCTGCTCTACGTACTCATTTTGTTCGTCAGGAGGAGAACAGCGCACAATACCAGATAGTGTATCCGCAGCCAACTCCCTCACTTCTGCCTGTTGGTCTGCCAATGCATCAACGACAAGGTAAGTAAGCTTCTTGCGTTGAGTTGTACTTAACATGAGCAGATGATTGAAGAAGAACGACTGAGCAAAAAGCAGAATGCGCATACGCTGATGCCACTGTTCCGATTTTATATTAGTAGAAATTAGCTCCACAATTTTGCTTAACGACTTTCCACTGAATACAGTAATAGAAAGTTCAGAGAAAACTTGAGTAACCAAGTCCAAGATCTCGGGGTCGTCACGTACAGCCGATAAACGCAAAAGTAAAGGAAATGCGTGGGAAATCAAGATATCCACCCAGGTATCACCATCAATAGTATATAACAGACTCAACACAAGACCCAACAAACTGGTATCGCTCTTTTCGCTCTTGTATTCGAATAAAGATTGAATGAATGAATTTGCTGTGGCATCAAGTTGTATTACTTCGCCGTCATAATTTCTACTGCAATCAAAGCTGAGTTCTATGCGAGGCCATATGAGAGTGGTTCCTACAGCAGTAGCGACCTCTTCAACAGCAGTTTCCCGCGTAGTCTGTAAACTATGATTCCAGCACTCCCAACTTCCAGCGACTGATTCAAGGCTATTTCTTCGGGGACCTACGGCATCCATAAGCTCAGTGTGAAGAGATGTGCGCAATGTTAGTTTGATTCCCCCGCCATCCGCGCTGGTATTAGGCCGAGATACTGCCTCGATTCTATTGATGACATTATCTAAGCGTCTGTAATCCACTTTCGGTACCGCAAAAGCTAGTGCAGAGGTCCAATATCCGACAGTCTCAGATGATATAGCAGCGATAACATCGTCGCTTAATAACTTGTCGACAAGAACGTTCAGTCTTTCCTTTCCACCGATAGGGAATGCCATGACAAGACCACATAGAGATTCAGCAGCTACGCGGTGCCAGTTCTTGTCATTTAAATCAGCATTTTCCAAAATTTTATCAACTACTTGTTCCGCCTGTAACCCAAAGCCGAGACATGACAGAGCAATGAGGTCGCGGAATAACAATGCAGCGGCTTTGTTGAGCCTGTCTTCCTCGCTACGAGGTTCCAACCGCCGCAGTTCCAGGAATACCTTCCAGAATTTATCTGTATTAGCAGTGCTTAATACCCTCTCCAGAATGTGTCTATAAGAACTCTCAAGTCTCGGTAAGTTACCGTCCACATGATTTCTACTAAGTCTCCACAACCCCTCCTTGGGCTCAGCTGCTTGAGCGGCAAATCTCTGTAAATTTGGACGAGGTCTTGGTTGCGACTTAAGGGATCTCACAACTGGAAGTGGGGATCTTTTAATAAACATCGGTAAATCATTTTCATATAATGACACATCTTTGCTTTGAACAGCATTGAAGGGGAGCTCCGTTACTCCAGAAACTCTATAGTAGCTAATATCAAATCCTACCAATCCTCTCCAAAAAATACTTTGGAGTGTATTTATGCAAGCCAAAACTGCTGTTAGTCGGACATCAGGGTGGTGTACAAGCAGGCCGTCAAGCAACAACTCCATGGTCTTCTCGTTTATGGGCATTTGTGGGCATAGAGTGACCATAAGAAGTGCCGAAGTTCGCAAAAGTGCTACACGCCAGTGTTGTGATTCCAAAGGAGTTGAAGAGAGAAAGTCGATGAGCTCTTTTATATGCACCCAACATTCACTTGTTTCCACAGAATCTGTAATCCCAACACGAAATACATCAGGTAACAGGAAGAAAAAAGCTTGAGTTGCTAATGTTATGAGTTGGCGATGATCTGCAGCTGCACCACGAATGCAAAGTTTCACAAACTTAAGCAGGAATTTGGGTGACTTACCCACAGTTTGTAAACCGAAAGAATGGTACTTTAACAAGCTGAATCCCCCTTCAGCCTTTTCATATTCCTTTTCGCTAATAAATTGGTCTGTTTGATCCAAAATCAACTCGTAAACTTGCAAGTAAAGAGCTGGGTCGTTGAAAATCTTGAGGGAACTATAAAGTGCAGAGAATGCGTTGCGGGTAACTGCAGGATATGGGCTGAAGCATGCATCCATGAGTATATCTAGCACTAAGCTACGACTGGTCTCATCACAGACACGGTGCTGCGTTGCTAGCGATAACCGCTGGTGGTGGTACAATTGCGCTCTGCGTGCGATGACTGAGGGAGGAATTCCTCCCTTATGATTACCAGGTAATTCAAACCGATTCTTTTCGAAGACGTATAAACTATTCTGATGCGAATCCAGTCTCGCAGTGCGCTCATAGCCCTCATCACACAGCCATACCTTAGCTACAAAAAGCACCTCTTTTAGACTTGACGTATCGTCTCGGCTAATTTTTGGATAAATATTCATTAACAGATTAGCAGTCTCTTGTCTCAAGTCAAGCACTTTCGGGTACTGATTCGTAGCCATAGGAGCAATAGCACCAGTAGTGGTCCTAATAAAAATCAAAGCACTACTCACTGCATCTCCATCTTGAATATTGGTGGAAGCAGTCGCGATGGACCGGTCAATATTATTCTTGGAAATCATGAAGTGTTCAATGTAGAGCTGTTCAGCCAGCTCATACGACTCTGTAGAAGGTGTGTTCCATCTGAGCTTTTTAAAAGGTACCTCTGAAACATTAGGTGAGTTAAGAGACAGGCTATCACTATTATAGCTTCCCGTTGGTGAGGGTAATAACACAGTGTAAGATACTAGTGTCGCGATAGCGTGATGGATCGTATTAGCTACTGTATACACAACACTAGGGCCGGTTTTTTCCCGAAGTAGTCGAAGCAAGTCACACAACTCATCTTTCACTTGCAACAATAGTGCTGGGTTAGCAGCAAGCAAGCACATGTTCAGTACACTTAAATACCTCAAGAGTGAACTATCCTTAGGCATAGCAACGCGTTTTTGTCCGGCTTGATTCTCGGAAATTTCCTCTCTTATATTAGCACTTAGCACACTCCATAATTTTGGGAATGCTACGCTGCCATTTGCTCGAACGAAAGCACCTGTGACCTGCGCAAAAGCATCAAATGACTGCTGTTGTGGATTTGAGATCTCTATGAGAGCAATTTCAAGAAGACGGTCGAAAATTGGCTTTGAGCAAGCGAGCAGTACCTTCAGCAGACTAGCACTAGCAGCAGAGCCCAACTGTGGCTCAGGGCTTGCTTCAAGAAGCTCGTAAATACGGCGCAAATACACAGTAAGTAACTCCGGGAATGCAGCTGACGTGCCTTTAGTCACAGTTTCAGCTTCCTCAGCAGATACTGTTATATCTTGACCCTCTTCAAGTGCTCTCACACATACAGGTAAAATCTGAGTAGCAACCGCCTGGCTAACACCATCGCTAGTGTCCGTGAACTCACAGAGTGAAGCTACAGTCTGGAATAATGACATACTCATAATACAACGTTTGGTATCGTTGGTATCTAGATTAGGGATGGTGAGCTCCAAAAGTGTAGTGAGGTGCATTTTGTACTGTGATCGCGACGTAAGAGGCACCGCGAGCTTGTCTAAACAGGCAATAGATGCACTCAAACGTTGAGGCTGATGGAGCCCATGCTGAAGGGTGGGATAAACAACGGAAAGTATCTCATTAACGATAAGCTCGGGGCAAAGCCACGCTAGCGTACGCACCATTCCCACTGCCTGCATGAAAATGACACTTGCACTACTATACACACTCATCATCACAGGCTGCATAACAATGTGTACTAATTTTCGAGTCAGTTCTGGTGTCAGTTTTTCAGATTCTTTTATTTCGTCTTTCAATTCGTTCCGCTCGATGTTGAGTCTTCTCGTGTACGCAGTGAGAATCTCGCTTAGAGTACTTAGAATAAGCGATGTCCAAGTTCCAATGTTAGAAGGATGACAGAACGAGAGCACTGCATTGGTGAAATTTTCCAGTAAACTGAGAGGACGAGTGTCTGTTGGGCTCAACCCCCACACAACAAGATTGGCGAAACTATAGGCATCACTACTAGGTTGTGTTGTGCGATTTTTCGTACCACGCAAACTCAACCCCGAAGTGGACCCAGACGAACTTAATGGGTTTCTAGTGCTTTTATTGCGCTTCGTAGATTTGTTGGCTTTTTGTGCAGAGATGAGTGGAATCTGCATAGAATGCAAATTACTCTGAAAACACAACTCTAATTCATGATCACTGAGAGTTTGTTCTCCTTCGTAGTAGTTGAGATGTTTATACACCGCAAATTCAGCAATTGAAGGCTGAATGAATCGATTAGCTGTGTCTATAGGCACGTTACGCCAAAGAGAAAATAATAGCGGAACGAAAACGCTGAAAGCTCTTGAGTCAGCATATGGGATTAGAGCACAGAGTGCACTGATTACTACTGCCTGAGAGGGTGTATGATCCTGCGCCCCCAGATAAGTAAGAACATCATTATTCAACTGGTCGACTACTTCTTGGGTAAGCTTAAAGCAAGGCGCAAACTGTTTTGCGAGCATTAATGCTACTTCTATGGGATTAAGCTGTTTTTTTGGTCCCTTCTGGCTACCTGCAGAGCCGCCCAATCCACTCAGTCGATTAGGGTGCTTAGCAAGTCCCTCAACAGAGCGCACTTCACCTAGAATTACGACGTTACGAATCATATTCACCAAATCAGCAAATTTGATTCCTTCAAAATCATCGCAGGTATTGAAATATTGTCTAATTTCGCGCTGGCCCATACTGCTAGCCCATAGGTTAAGCACCAATGTACCATACCGAACAAATAGCGTGGGCTCAACTGCTTGCAAGCTCTCGTGCAAGTATATACGGGTTAGTTGCAGTTTCATGTGTAGCGGAATGTCTAGCTTGCGCTTCACCCAATTTGTAAGTGTTTTAGTCGCTTGTGTTACCTCCGGGGCATAGTTGGTCCCAAACTCATATTCTTGAAACTTTTTAGCTTTGCTCAGAGACTCTATCTTTTGATAGATTTCATCTAATTCATTTAACGCAGACTCACTAGTATCCGTAGCATACGGTAGCGCTTCATGATACGCAAAAGGTCTGCAGCCTTCCCGATCCATGGTGGTTCGTGCCCTGACCTCTGCCCAGGCCCATTAAATGCCTCGTCGAGAGTACAGAGAATATTCAGCAGATGATAAGAAAAAACGTATGAGAAAAGGTGTGGATGTTCTACATAATAAGAAAACTAAATTTCTTCTAGATCAAAATAGAATAATCATTATAGGTGTAATTTATCATACGATAATTATTGGCTATTCAGTTTTATCTTATATTCTGTGCTGGTGTGATATACTGTTTTGGTAACTTTATCTTTTCCTTATTTTGGTAGCTAAATAGTCTAATTCGCCACTTGCAAGCTCTTTATTATCGAAATTTACTCCGTAGAGGGTTGGGGTGAAGCTTCACATCAGGAAACATGCTTCTCCGTCTGGCACATAAAAAACCATCCGGACGTGTTGCGACAAGCATACAGCTATTTGGTTCACACAGTTCTTGAGGCAGGCAAATGAGGAACATTCGCTGTTTCTTTATTGAAAAACTAAATAAAATTCTGTTTTACAATGTTCTATAAATTGAAATGATATGAACGCATTTGTGTTATTCATTACTTAGGGATCATGAAAATTGAGAACAAACACCCCGTCCCGCTCTACATCCAGTATGACAAATCGATAATTGTGTCAAGAGTTTTTCGAAACAGTTAATAAAAATTACAATTGCAATTAAATTTCTTTATATAATCAATAATATCATACTGTAATTGCATGATGATTGATGTCGGGTTGTTTTGTTGTTGTTGTGAACCCAAAACAATGATTTCTAAGCGTCTCTCTTTGTTACCCCTTGATTGACTAGGTGTCCTTAATAGCCCCCACAAGGTAAGAAAAAACCGAAAATTTGTAATATAAAAAAACGACTTAATTTATCAGTATATACTTAATATGTAGCAAATAATTAACAATTTATCATTTTATGCAGCTAACTCGGCTTTTTATTTACCTCTGAGGGTAGAGGCCCCGATTAGCTCTCGCAGCGACGCGAGAATGGGGTCGCGTCCCCTTAATTAATTGCATGAACGTTAACCCTTAACCACCGTACATGTCTTCTCCTCCAAGTGACATGAGTTCACCGGTCATTCTCTCGTCTCCTCCTCCTAATGAGGAGCATGAGAATGACAACAGAGATAATAATACCGCTCAGAATGCTGCTAATGATCTCTTTGTTCCGTCCAGCCCCCCTGGATCTAGTCCTGGTGGATCTCCGTCCACTCGAACTGGAAACCAACAAAACACAGGTGAACAGCCTACTTCCCAGGCATCATCTGGTCTGAGAACGAGTCAGCAGCCTTATTTCTCGGCACCAGACTCTTCTCCACTCGCATTCAGCTCCTCTCCGGCAATCCCCTCTTCGAGCTTGAGCGGGAGCATGCGTAGTGATCGCGATACTACTCGTATGAGCGACAGAACTCGGGTGAACTCTCGCAGGGGAGAGTTTGCTATGGGTACTGCTGCTAACTCTGGATCCGGAGCGCCTGGTAGCTCAAGTGCTGGTGGGATGAGCCAGATTTCCAGTGATCTGGGTAGCGGCGAGCCAGCAAGAGTAATCTGGGGTACCAACGTCAGCATCACGAAAACTAGCGAGGTATTCAAGCGCTTCTTGTCCGGATTTCAGCAGCGGTATACTGCAGCATTTAACAACCAGCCCCTACCCGAGGGTGAGGGGTATAATTACGTTTATCGCGATCTGCTGGACGAGATGCGTCACCTGGGAACTCATAATTTGAACCTTGACGCTCGAAACTTGCTAGAGTTTCCTCAAACACGCAACTTGTATTACCAACTCATCAACTATCCTCAAGAGGTAATCCCTATCATGGATAATGCTTTGAAGGAGCAATTAGTGGCTATTGTTGAGTCCGACTCCGTAAATCCTATTGCAGAGCTCAATGAAATTGAGTCTAAGGCCTATCGTGTACGTCCGTATGGTCTTCCCTGCAAAGCTGGATTGCGAGAGTTGAATCCTAAGGATATTGACAAGCTAGTTACAATAAAGGGACTTGTTTTGCGTTCCACTCCAGTAATTCCCGATATGGGCGATGCATTCTTCCGCTGCGCTGTATGTAGACACACAGTTGTGGTAGAGATCGACAGAGGTGTCATTACGGAGCCCACACGCTGCCCTGAGGAGCGTTGTCGTATGATCGGCTCGATGCAGCTAGTGCATAATCGTTGTCGCTTCAATGACAAGCAGGTTGTAAAGCTCCAGGAAACTCCAGATACAATCCCAGATGGTCAAACCCCTCACACAGTGTCACTGTGCGTTTACGATGAACTGGTAGATTACTGCAAAGCCGGAGACCGTATTGAAGTGACTGGTGTTTTCCGTAGTGCACCTGTGCGTGCAAATCCGTTGCAACGTGTACTGAAAAGTCTCTACAAAACATATGTAGATGTGGTTCACATTCAGCGTGAGAATCCCAAGAGGCTTGGATTGGACACCAGTACAAGAGAAGAAGACACCCACGTTTTCACAGAGGAGGAAATTGCTGAAATTGAGGCCGTGGCGCGCAGAGAGGACGCCTTCGATCTGTTGTCACGGTCGCTCGCTCCGTCCATTTACGAAAACGAGGATGTCAAGCGTGGAATTCTGTTGCAGCTATTTGGTGGAACGAATAAAACGTTCGAGAAGGGTGGTAAGCCGAGGTATAGGGGCGATATCAACGTTCTGCTTTGTGGTGATCCTAGTACTAGTAAGAGTCAAATGCTTTCGTACGTTCACCGTATCGCCCCGCGAGGTATCTATACTAGCGGTAAAGGATCATCAGCGGTTGGTCTTACTGCATATGTCACCAAAGATACAGAGACGAAGCAGCTTGTTTTAGAGAGTGGTGCACTTGTGTTGAGCGATGGCGGTGTGTGCTGTATTGATGAGTTCGATAAGATGAGTGATGCGACGAGGTCGGTGCTTCACGAAGTAATGGAGCAGCAAACCGTAAGTATCGCGAAAGCTGGTATCATCACAACCCTTAATGCCCGTACCAGCATTCTTGCAAGTGCAAATCCCATTGGATCACGTTATGACACGAAGCTCCCGGTTGTGCAAAACATAGACTTGCCACCGACTCTTTTATCTCGATTTGATCTCGTTTATCTGCTTATTGATAAGGTTGACCAAAACTCTGACAGACGACTCGCCAAGCATCTTACCGCTATGTATCTTGAAGATACGCCTGAGAATGGTAGCAGACCTGAGGAGGAAGTATTAAGCGTCGAATTCCTATCCAAATACGTCTCATACGCGAAACAGAATATTCACCCACAGATCACTAATGCCGCGAAGAGCGAACTGGTGAATATTTATGTACAAATGCGTTCCCTAGGAGAGGATGCACGTGCGTCAGAGCGTCGTATCACAGCTACTACTCGTCAGCTTGAGTCCCTTATCAGACTGAGTGAGGCCCATGCAAAGATGCGTCTTAGTGCATTTGTAGAGGTGGAAGATGTTGCTGAAGCTGCTAGACTTATCCGATCGGCAATCAAGGAGTACGCTACCGATCCCCTTACTGGTACCATTGATATGGACTTGGTACAAACAGGACACTCCCGAGTGCAGCGCGAGCAGTACGATGTTTATAAGCAGCACGCATTGTCTTTGCTCACCGAACACCAGCAATCCGGTTTGCCTTACGATGAATTGGTGAGAAGAATTGCTGAGCTTAGTATGGACCGTGTCGATCATAACGATATCAATGCCGCGTTGAGGGAGCTACAACAGGACGGAAGTATAAGTGTTGGTGCTCGTAGAATTGTACGGAAAGCCAGAGATTAAGGCCAATGTATCCATAAGTATATATATATTATTAATATTAATGTTGCTATTAACACAATGCTTGCTTCCCCGTATTTAGTGCAGAAAATAATAAATGTTAAAAGGTTGATCTATGTACATATATGTGCAAGAAAGACTCCCAGGGAGAGTCATTATTTCGTCATCTTATTTGTGAAGTCGAGCGCAGCAGTAACAGCCTCCTTTGCTGAGTGTTGTACGTCGAAATCATTGGTAGAAGCATGCTGAATGACACTTGCTTCTACCTGGCGGCCACTGAGCTTACCACCCTCTGCCTGTGAGAATTGGACCAACGAATTTCGCAGTTGCAGATCCGCAAGCGTGGTATAAGAAGAACCATAGTATAGATAAGGTACCTCTTTACCATCCAAAGTAACAGTTAACTCAGGCGGGATATATCTAGGACGCGAGCGCGCAAATTTGCAGTGCTCCAAAAAGTAGCTTTCCATCTGTTCCGAGGGCTCAACAGGGTAGCTTTGCGTTAAAGTGATTTTGAAGTCCGAATTTTTTGAGGGTAAAGATACGAAGGCACTTGCTTCAAGCGGTACAGCGTAGAGTTTGGGCATCTCCTGCAAAGTATGGGGCTTGTTAGTTAGAGATGGAGGGGGGACTTCCACCCACGCCTCGATTGGCGGGTACTCGCTATTCTCACTCGGGTGTGGTAAGAACTTCATATGAATCATTTTGAGATTGGTTTGTAAAGAGAGGTCCTTGTGTCTGTTCACAAAAACTCCATCTTCTTCTTTTTCATCCTTAACTTCCAGATCCATGATTTTCTGCCACAGATCTTCGGAGTCATCTTTATCCTCTTGTTTGCTCTCATCGTTGGTGATTGCTGTAGGCTCATCAAGATTTTCAGGAGCAAGTGCAGCAGATTCATCTTGTATCACATCGGTATCAAACATCGGCAAAGTACTTGCGAACCGTGATACATAAGGAATAGTGGAGCAAAACGATTTATGCATACCAGCGTTGGGTAATAACTCACCGTGAACCTCGTGGGTAACGAAACCAGGTGTAATGGTGAGGGTGGTCGACATGTCATCCATCTTTTCGTGTGTGTTTATTCCGAAATCACGATAAAGACCATCCACAATGTTTTCGAGTTGTGTATTTAAATCTCTGTCACTCTTCACAACTGATGAAGGCTCATCAAAAAGAGGTTGACTGAGTTGCTCCAAATTGGGTACAGGAGAAGCTTGAGGCGTTCTTGTTTTCACCCTCTCCCATCTACTCCATTTGCGGAGTCGGTCAAACCACTCGAGTGAATCGTTCTCATCAAGTTGCTGAAAGTGACATCCCGGCTCAAGGTAGGCACCATTGGTGTCATAAAAATAGCGCTGAGGTTTCCACTTCTGAGTTATTGAAGAGCCATAAAGCTGCAGTAACAGTCTTTTGGCAATATAGGTGTTAGTATGCCGCAGCTTTCCACCACTAACCACAGTAATAGTATCACTATCTGCGGTGAGACCGGTAAAGTATGTCGATGTGAGCTGCTGAATGGCCGCCATATGCTCGGGATAATCGTTTAGATTAATAGAGCTTTTTATGGCTCTGATGTCCACTTCTGATGTCATGATGCTCTCCAAAAATTGGCTGAGCATAGCTTCAATCCACTGGAAAGTTTGTGCACTAGAGTTGACAATAATCTGACACTTGGAAGGCCAAATAGAGATTTGTGCTCCACTTTTGGTCCACTCACGGAGTAAACTGCCATTGTTGCCAAGTACAAGCACAAACTCATAATCCTGGAGCTCAATGACATTCTCCACAAAAACAGAGTTACCCAGTCTTGGATCATCTTGTTTAACATACAAGTTCCATATCTTGGTCATAATTAGATCGGCTTTAGCTGATTTACGCGAGTATTTGGATTTGGAAACAGGTATTTTTGAAACCATGTTAATGTACTCATCGAGCTGTGATTTTTTGAAGCCCCTTATAAGATCCTGCCGCACGACATCGAACATTGATTGGGTTAGAGCATTGCTTTCTGGCTTTTGTGAATGGAGCGCCTCTACGACTGATTGACCGGCATTGCTGGGTGTAAGGGATGACGAGGAATTTTGTGCAGCCGTGGGTAATGGACTTACACCTTGTTTAGAGAAAGTGTGCTTAACACTTGATCTTCTACCATGCTTTTTTGGTTTTCTTTTGACTATTCCACTCTGACGCGGGTTTAAAATAATGAGATCGGGATCTTGCATGGTGGAAAACGGTCTAACCACCGGCAGAAAGGGAACCCGGAACGGAACCAGCAAGCATCTGCGCGCGTTCATGAGAATTGACAAATCTGCAAGTCACAATAGCACAGAATTGCTGAGCTTTACTCCCTTCAAACTTTTATTAACTCTAATTAAGAGTGGGTAATAGATTAAATTTACCTTTTGATTTTTCAATGGGTGGTGTTATTATGTAATTTTTGTCAGTGAGCCTTAACTACGAAGCGCCAGTGGCTTTACGAATCAGGCACTTATCGCCTAACTTGATGGAAAATGGTGATTATAATCCAACAATGGACTCAATGAATAGCTTAAAATCAAAAAGACAAAATTTAGAGGAATCTCAATCACCAAGTGGTGCAAAAAGACCGCGAAGACGCGTTGCGCCCGAAACCGAGGAATTTTCGGAGAAATCACAACGTAAGATAGTTAGGAATCCTAAAAATCAGCCAAGATTGCGTATCTTTACTCCTGGTCAACTTGATTGCTTGCAAGCTCAAGAGGCGCAAACTCATCAATTTGAGGTTGACCACGGCCTATGCTGGAAGCAAATTTACCCCATCGAACTACTTCCTCCTACCAGCAATATATATTCGAATGAATTGGAAGGGATTTTCCCTGAAATTATATGGACTGGGGAGCAAAAAGCCCAGTTTTTTGAGCTGATTGGTCGCCGAGGTAAGAGTGCATTACCCGAAATTGCCCAGATAGTGGGGAAATCGGTGGTAGATTGCCAGCGATACCTGTGTCTTCTTGATGCACAGTCTGAATCTATGGGATGCCAGATTGATCGCGCAGATATTCCTGCAGCTGAAGAAGTTCCCACAGAATACCTTGAACGCGATCTCCCTGTGGCAGTCGCTGACCCGAATGCCTATCGTGAAGTCATGATAGAACAGCAGGTTTCTGCGCTTCGGGCGAAAGGGTCATCATATGGAGAGCTTATTTATGTGCCTAAGGTGCTGCATAAATTGTTCAAGCTTCCTCCAGATCCTAATGTATATAAAATTTTGGATTCCATTATGCGCGAAGTCCTTAAACGGTGGCTGCGAGAAATCATTGAACTTAGACCGTCAAAAAGCACGACAATAAAAGTGAGTGGAAATCAACTACGGGCCCTGATGGTGCGCAATTTCTCTCAGTTCGTCGGTTTTAGCCCACACATGCTCAAGTACTTCTATGATGAAGAGGAGGATCTGAAGGAGCAAGAGAAGAAAGCTCTAACAAAAGCCAAGAAAATAGCAACTAGGAAGGCTACGATGGCAGCAAAAAGGGCAGCAACTAATGAGACGCTTCCAAATACTTCGAATGACGATGAAAACGGAAAAGGTGATACATCAAATGTAGACGAAGAAGAAGAGGAAGAAGAAGCAGATGAAGCAAACATAGAGGAGGAAATGTCCAAGGGGATAAAAATGCAAGATAGCGAGTTGAATAATATCGCAGAAGAAAAAGAAGATCTGATTGAAGATGAGGAAGAGGAGGAGAGTTCGTTCGATGACGAACTTTTCGCCGAATGGGAAAGCGAACAAACCAACCAGAGTTTTGATTCTTCCAGCTCGGATGAGAATGAAGACCTAATGCAACTCGTCGACGATATACCAGATGAGTCTCAATTATGCGAAGATGAGGCTGACTGGTTGGAGTGGTTTGATAATTTCCAATCGGAGATCTTTTTGCAGATGCGCGGCATAGAGCAGGAGCTTCAAGTCGACCCACCACCATCACGAAGCGAACAGCTTATGCATTTCATGTGTTCTTGAGGTATTTATTGTATTTAATTGTATTATATTATAATTTAACTTATTTTTTTTTAAATGAATTTATTATATATATTTGAATTGTGGAGCGAACTCAGGTATCACGATCATCCTCTCAATTGATAATGTGCTTTTACTCTTGAGGTTATTGTATAGGAAATTGAATGAAATCACACTACTGATTACTTTTAGAATCCAAAATCAAGGCTATTTCTTCCTACTCATATGAACTAGATCCGCTTGCTTTCTCTCGCACAGTCTTGTTTGCCCTTTTCGCACTATATGCCCTTTTTGTATGCCCTTCTCGTACCTTGCCCTGAAACCGAAAGGAGCAATACATGTATATCTTGCGAGATTATACCGAGAAAGAGCTTCCTCCCGCAGATGAGGCGGTGAAGAACTCTCTTGAATTCATATCAAAGGTCACTAGTGAGTGGAGCAAAGGTAAAAACTACGATGATGTCCAGACTTATACCCATTGGGATGAGGATAAGCAGTTCTGGGCTGCAAGAGTGAGCAGACACGCTGATCTTACCTATCAACAGCTATTAGACACGGTTTTCCACAATCATACTGAGAATGAGGCCCAGTACATTCCAATGGTCGAGCACTTCAGAGTACTAGATAGTAGTAGAGATGAGCGCTGGGTTAGCCGAAGGGTGAACTACAAGTTCCCATTCCCTTTGAGCAACCGTGATATGGATATTTGGATGACGCAGAAGGAGACAATTGAGTCGCAACAGTTTGTGAATGTAACGGTGCCAAGAAAGATCGACTCGAATCTTGTGAAGGGCCGATACGTATCCGTGGAAGTTGTTACTCAGCTTCCTGATGGACAGGTTGAATGGGCGATGTGTACCACCAGCGATGCTGGTGGTTGGCTTCCGCAATTCGTACAGCGACCAGAAATGACCAAGGCAGTTGCACAGGATATTCCTGAATTCAGAAAGTGGATTTCAAAGAAATAAACTTTATATTTACGAATACAAATCAAATAGACTCGTTATATATATATACGCTTAGGAATGCGGGATATATAAAGGCGCACACTAACATTAATTAACTCACCACGTAAAGCTCACCGGTAAATATCAAACTACTTTGAATACTTTGTAGCTCTGCGTGCCGTGTCTTGTTGATTTTGTGAAGCTTCTTTCCACTCTTCCTCGGTTAATACGTCGCTGTCGAGAAACCGCCAGAAGTCAGCACCCACACGACCCATCGACCGCGAGCAGAATGCCAACTGCAGCCATAGGGAAGACCTATCACTTTTATTGGTGATGAGTGGAGCGTGCTCTCGCAGTTCTCCTAGCAAGCGAACCAGCGCCTTGCGCGCAAACCGTGCCAACGGAATTTCCAAGCCATCAGCACCGCCCGCGGTGCTTCCGGTCTCGTTCATATCCTCATTATTAGTAGCTTTGTGCTTGAAGATCACGCGGAATCCATTGATCGTAGCAAACACATGCTCACGGTAGATGTCTACAAAGCGTTTGAGGTAGGCAAAGGGCTGCGTGCGCTTCAATTGAGGAGGGATTGCACCCCACTGCTCATTTTCAAGGAAATGCCACCGTGATTCTATAAAAACCAATTCCAGATCAGGGGAGTGCATTTCTCTCAGATAAGTTACTGCTTTAGTGAGCAGCGATAACTTGGACGCCTCACGTAGCGACCTGAGCAGAGTTTTACGCATACTTTCAACACTTACTTGCACATCACCGTTAAGCTGAGCGACTAAAGCCGATTTGGGGTAGCGCAAGTGCAGCTTTTTTGTCATACTGGCAAGTTCAAGCGTCTGTGCATACTCACCATCTAATACACGGTCACGCACAAGCTCAGGCAGCGATAGAAGCTCTTGAATACGATCAACATTCTCATATACAACTAAATCATTGCTTATGAGTGTCTCGATTGCTCTGAATGAGCGCTCAGGCAGACGTGGAATAGACAGTGTCCCTTCCTGGGCTTCACCTGCAGACTGATCTAGCCTACGCGCCAGAAGCTCGAGTCTGTCTATACTTTGATGCGATTTTGTAAAACTACCGACGTGCGAAGCCCCGAGCTGTTGTGTGGATTCGAGTACCGCGTCGTGACTAGTACCAAGTGTCTTTTTCTCCTGATTGAGCAGCGTGGAAGGCATACTATACAGCCTTTTCAAATATTCATGATCCAGATCCGTACCCGGAGGCGCATTCTGCTGAATGACGCTGGATATATCCATGTGTTTGAGATATGTTTACCTGATATAAAGAGAGGTGTGTGTATAAGCAGTGTGTGTGTGTTGGTAGGGTGGGTACGAGGGTCATTGGGAGTGCAAAGAGTAGAGAGCATTCGACGTGTAATTTATATTTCGACATTGATAATATATAGGAAATGAATTTGGATGCGGTGAGACCGAATTTCGATGCGAATATCACTTTTTCTCAGCTGTTTCATTGAACTCATTGTAGTGCCGGAAAGTGCCCGAAAATTCAGGATGCCGCATTTAGAAATTCTTCTCACTTCGAAATATTTACAAATATAGACATATGTATATATCTGCACATATAATGGTTTGCTATTGATTCTCTACCTACATAGTATCTTCTCTAATGCTACCTCCACGTGTTGAGTACTACGCATTATTGTGCTTCTACTGATATTGATTAGGTCTGTAGGCCATGCAAGAGCGGCATAAACCTAGCCCTTACAGAGTACGCGGTTTGAATAGCCTTTGTCTGAAGCGAGAGTATAGTCTCAAAGCCTTCACCATCCAGATAAATTTAGCAGAGGCAGTGTGAATCTTACATAAATGATGGTGGTGTAAATTTTGACTCCATAGAATAAAGCTATTTTACATTACAGGATATAAATCCTTATAAACAATATAATGCTAATTGCTACTGCTAATTATTTTTTATCATATATTGCTCCCCAACTTCATCTAACATTTCTTTCCTGCCTTACATCTAAGACATCGTGTAGATTAATTCATGTTGAGACGCCTAACCCTGAACCAGCCACTTTTCCATACTACGTGTGAGTAATGGCAGGCGAGATAGTTTAATTAATTAATTATTATTAGATCATAGGGCTTGATCCTTCCAAAGCAATTATTTGAGAATTGACATCTAATTTTTCTTTGCTCCGATTCAAACAATAGTAGGCACTAAAAAATACTCTATTATTTGTCTATGAGCGAGATAGACACATCTTTGCCTACACCGGAAATACCTCCTAAACGGGAAGGCCACTCGCGCAGCTCTAGTGCTGCATTCTCTAATTCTGAACCAACTGATCCATCGAGATGGTCTTTTCCCGCTTCACTTTACCGCAATAGTGCCATAATTGAAATGGGTGAAGCATTTCCTTTGGAGATTGGTGGTTTGGAAGGCATGCAAGAAGTTAGTTTGAACCAGCCCGGAAAAAGTAATCGTAACTCAGCATCGTCCTTCTCTACTAGTTTACCGTTACCCTGGCAGGATAATGTTTCACCTGCTAATGTTCCACCTGGAATACCAGTTGCATTTTCAGGTCCACTGTACCCCCCTCCCCCTCCACTTAGTGCATCTTATATCCCAAGAGTGAGCAAGGATGCACCAGTGATTCAAAAGGCACCAATTGCGGCTAATATTGGGAACACAAGCACAGAAGGCCCTCTCACCCCCCCATCTCGTGTTCCTGGAGGAGCACACCAACACACCCTCAGTGACGCTTACGTTTCCGCTCAAGAATCAGTGGAAGACTTGGAGCAGCAGCCCACAAATCGCACAAGCCGCGCTCCAAAGTCTCCTCTTCATCCGTCAACAGACTCTCCTGGAAGTACTTCTCCAGAGAACGTAGAAAAATCATCAGGGAACACTAGAATTAGCCCTAGTGAGATGCGGAAATCTGAGAATCTTAGAAAGCTACAGCGCATAATCAATTCTGACGACGATGAGGATGTTTTAATGCAAGACGTTGAGAATTTGAGCTATATTACCGCTGCGGATACCCCTGCTACTCATGCTAATGTTCAAGAGATTCAAGCTGAAGATGATCAGGCTTCCAAAAAAGAAGCACAAGAAAGCAATACTAATAGAACATCCGCGTTCGGTTCGATTCGGGATACTCCACCTTTACGTGGTGCTATTCGCCAGCCATCAGGTCCTAGACCAGAGCCGCCGAGTAGCAAAAGTACGCCAAGTAGTGCTCCTCCTAATTCGCCCCCTCCAAAGCCTTTGCAGAGTGCAGCTGGTTTCGGTCAGGGTTCTCCTCGGGGGGTCTCTCAAGGCTCACCGCAAACCCCTTCTCAGCATAAGTTTCCTGAGCGCAGCTCGAGTCGGAGAAGAAGATTGGACACTTCAGGATTGGCACTCCGAAGTGATGCTAGCCCTACGATAGATCGGGAGCCACAAGGATTAGGCCATGTGCGCTCTCCTAGCTCACCTGAACGAGGTCGAGGAGCTGCTGAATTCAAGGGACGTAGTCACTCCCACTCCCAGTCGGTACCTATGACGCATGATCAGTATCCCCAAAACCAAAACAAGAACAAACATAAGCGGAATTTCACCAAGAAGAGCTTGGAAAATATGATGGAGCAGAATCCCTCGCCGTATGATATTGCGGATATTGGTCTTCCTCGACCCGAGCGGTTGCTATTAGAGAAGTTTATTGACTCGCTAAGCAAACTGAGTATCGAGGTGCAGATGGATGAAGGAAAGAGAGAAGAAGGGCGACGGCGGTTAAACAATGCGCTGAGAGCACTTGAAGGATGGTTTTGATGATGTGCTCAAGTCTTAATTATTTATTTAATATTAATAGTCAATCTAGCAACTTTTTAACATTACTAGTGTTATGATTTTTTGTAATCTACCTTATAATTATACTGCGAAACTCATGCATTTGCGTGTATTTTATTCAGCCTCTTTGGCCTTTTCAGCAGCCTTCACTACTTCACTTGTAGCCCGCACAGCATCCGCAACATCTGCTGCGACAACTTCTACTGTTTCAGCAGGTAATGCATCAATATTTGCTTCTTCATTGGCAGCTTCTACCGCAGAATTAGCTTCGGAGACTTTTTCGTTTGCTTTTTCAGCAGCCTTCTCTACCGCTTGCTGCATTTCGTCTATCAATTTGAATACACCATCGTCGCTTTCGATTATTCCACCAGGATACTTAGTTTCTGGCATATCTTGAGGCCTTTTTTCCATGAAGTGATCGAGTTTCCAACCAAGCTTGGAACATAGTAACTCTGAAACATCGTCACAACCGCCAAAAAAGCACACCTCGAAAGTGCATCCTCGCGCAGGGGTCTTAGATATGTATATTTGAGGGGTTTCACGGGGTACCACTTTAACGATTTCACTCACAGGTGAAACTCGCAACGAAGTACCAATGCAGATAACTAAGTCACAGTTATCAGCATCACCTTCATCAAACAGCATGTGATCAAACCTGTCCGGTAAAGATTCGCCAAAAAACGTGATATCCGGTTTCAATACTCCATAACTGGCATCTTCATCTTCTTCCTCGCCTTCATCGCTATCGTTTTCATTGAAAGTAGGCGGTTTATCACTTATCTTCCGTTTTTTATGAGGCAAGGAATTCTCTTGCATTTCATGCTTACGCTCTTCACATCTTTTACAGCGGGGGATTTCACCCGCTTCAATGACAGGGAAGAGGGACTCTCCGTCTTCGACTTTATAACCGCAAGTTACGCAGTGGAATGAACCGATCGAGCCATGACACTGTACAACTTTCTCGTCCGGGATCCCAACGAACCTCTCAAGATTATCAATGTTTTGCGTGTAGTTTCGCAACAGCTTATTGTGGTCATTAAGAAGCTTAATGAATTTGTGCGTAGGAGTTCCACTATGCAAACCTTCTTGAGGGAGCAGCTGCGAGGCCACAGAATAGAATATCGTGGGATCTTCCTTAAAAAGCCTGATGTCAAATACCTCCTGGGGATCAGCCAGGCCTAGGTGACGCAATCTAGCATACAAACCATCGTCACTTCGGAAATCGGGGATACCAAGAGAGGTGGAAATACCAGCACCGGTTATAACCATGATATTATTAGCTCTTTTAATCGCATCAACGACATCGTCGAGCGATCTTGGTTTAGGCAAACGTTGGCGGTGTGTTAAGACATATTTGATAGCTACTTGAAGAGCCATCTTGAAGTCACTCTCACTGAACTTTGGATCATCCACTACTGAAAGAGGGAGTCTGATTCCCAAAGCAGCCAGCAACTGGGGGTAGTTAGGGGGATTTTCAGGATTTAGTACGTATTTACCCAAAAACAAAAGATGTCCTTTACTGACCAAAGTGCCAACAACCTCCCGCGCAAATTCAGGAGAAACGCTTACACGGGCAACCGCATCTTCACTATCCACATTCAAACTGTCCTCAGCAACTTCCAATAATTCCATCAATGGAGACTCTAGATCGACATCGGACTCAAGTTGCTCCTCTTCATCAGACTCATCCGAAGAACCAACAACTATGATCTCTTCATCGCCAAGTGGTAATTCTTCATTTTCTAATTGCTGATTTGTATCTTGGAGTTCAGTGGCAGAGGGAGGGATCTCGCCATTTCTTTCTGGCTGGTCCTGCTCTGACATGATGGTTTGTGTGGTTAAAGGGTAATAAGACTAAACGGGGTCTAAGACATTGGCAGTTCGTTGGGAGCTCACCATACACATTGAGTTAGCGAAATAGAATGTATACAGAAATCAAAGACAAAATTGAGGAAAAAATCCTTTCTAGCTTAGAACCAGATGTATTATGCGAATTATATTGCTCGTAATGCGCATTTGACTCGGAATAAAATTTCGTCTATCGATAAGAGGCTAGAGCAATATCAGGGTAGCACGCCAATACATGTAAAATTATATACGAGTAACAAAAATAGTGGAAAAATTAAAATTTATATTACTGCGAGTAATAAATTGCCGTCAAAACTTCTTTACAATAATGGTTTGGATAATTTTGCCACTTTAATTCAATATTGAGCAAATAAATGAAATAACAATCGAATTAATGGTTAGGGTATATATTGATCATGTCTGATTTGAGCGACGATCTCGAAGGCGGATTTATTAAACAGTCTCCACCGACCAATTCGTCTTCTAATTCAAGGAGAAGATCAAACAGAGCTAGAATAGTGGTTGACATTGAATCCAGTGGTGAAGAATCAGGTGACGATGATTTCGACCCTGGGAATGACGATGGAGAGGGAGCAATTAGCGATTTAGAAGAAGAATTTCACACTCAAAACGGTAACAATGAGAGTGATATTGAAGTATTGGAGGTGAAAAATGAAGTTGATGAAACTAAACCTTCAAAATCTCGAAAGCGGACCACCAATGGGTCCAAAAAGGAAAATGGAAAGGCAGAGCCCAAAAAGAAAAGAGCTAAAAAGGCAACTAAAAAGGAGGATGATGGCTTGCCACCAGCTCAAAAGCATTTTAATCGTATGGAAAATGGATTGCGTGAGAACCATCCAGAACTACGATCCGTTTTCGAAGATTTAGCAGCCCAACCAGCTACATCTACGGCACCAATGGATCAGCCAGCTGGCTTGAACATAACACTTTTGCCATTCCAGCGGGAAGGTCTAGGATGGTTGGTACGTCAAGAGAAGGAGACTATCTACAAAGGTGGTATTCTTGCTGATGAAATGGGAATGGGAAAAACTATCCAAACTATTGCCCTATTTCTATCTGATACCGCCACACGTGAGTTTCCTATTTTGGTAATTGCCCCTACAGTGGCAGTAATGCAATGGAAAAATGAGATTGAGCAGTATACGACTCAGGATCACAAATTCAAAGTGCTTGTTTATCATGGTGCCAACCGCACTTCCAAAGCAGAGGACATTCTAGGTTACGACATTATTCTCACGACTTACGCAGTTGTAGAAAGTGTCTATCGCAGACAAACCTCAGGCTTTACTAAAAATGGACAGAAAGTCAAAGAGCCCAGTGTATTGCATACTACAAAATTTCATCGTGTTGTTCTCGATGAAGCACATAATATCAAGGATCGCCAGGCTGGAACGAGTCGAGCTGTTTTTATGATTGATGCCAATTATAGACTCTGCTTGAGTGGTACACCTTTGCAAAATCGAATCGGTGAGCTCTATAGTCTTCTCCGATTCCTACGAGTTGATCCCTTTTCGCTGTATTTTTGCACAAAGTGTGAGTGCAAGAGTACAGAGTGGTTAGTTGAGCGTCAGAAGTGTCTGTTTTGTGGCCATGTTGCGATGCAGCATGTAAACTATTTTAATCATTCATTACTCAAACATATTCAGCGTATTGAGGGCCACACAGACTTCGCTATGATGCGCATGCGACTACTACTTTCGCATATTATGTTGAGACGAACCAAGGTTGAACGTGCTGATGATCTTGGTCTTCCTCCTCGTGTTGTGACAGTGAGAAGAGACTTCTTTAATGAAGAAGAGAAAGATTTGTACAGTTCAGTTTTTAGCGACTCAAAACGCCAGTTTTCAACATACGTCAACTCAGGTGTAGTGCTGAACAACTATGCTAATATTTTCACACTCATCACTCGAATGCGTCAGATTGCTGATCACCCTGATCTTGTTTTGCGTCGCAAGCCTGCCTCTACTAGCGAAGAAGTGATTGAAGAGGCCGAATATCTTAATCACGTCTGCAAGCTGTGTGATGAAGAGGCTGAAGACGCTATTAAGAGCAGGTGTAATCACACATTTTGTCGTATGTGTATTCGTGAATACGTTCAAGGCTATCTTGGACGAGAACAAGATTTGGTCTGTCCTGTTTGTCAGATAGGACTTACTATAGACTTGGAACAGCCAGCCATTGAGATCACTCCCATGGAAGTGCAAAAAACCTCTATTGTAAATCGCATTCAAATGGACAATTCATGGCGCTCTTCTACCAAAATAGAAGCATTGGTTGAGGAGCTATTCAGATTAAGAAGCGATCGCCGCACCATCAAGTCTATTGTGTTCTCGCAGTTCACGTCAATGTTGGATTTAGTAGAGTGGAGATTGGCTCGGGCTGGTTTTAAAACGGTTAAACTGCAGGGAAACATGAGCCCTCATCAACGAGATAGCATCATCAAATACTTCATGAATACGCCAAGTGTGGAGGTATTTTTGGTTAGCTTGAAAGCTGGCGGTGTTGCGCTCAACTTGTGCGAGGCAAGCCAGGTATTCTTGCTTGATCCTTGGTGGAACCCCAGTGTTGAATGGCAGAGTGGAGACCGTGTACATCGTATCGGTCAACACAGACCTGTGAAAATCACCAGACTGGTTATTGAAGACAGCATTGAGAGCAGAATTATTGAGCTTCAGGCGAAGAAAGCAAATATGATTAATGCAACTATAGGTTCCGATGATGCTGCACTGAATAGGCTGTCCAAAGACGATATGGAATTCTTATTCCAGAATTAAAGTAGAATGTATTCGAAATTTACTCCTAAAATATACCATTATAAAGACTTATGTAAGTACATATACATATTAAATGCGAGAAATTAATCATTCATACGATACTTTGTATCGTATCGTGTATGATACAGTAGGGTCCATATGAGCATTTATATTAACTATACCGAATGACCAACGCAGAAGACCAAATACTACCAAAGCAGCTTATATATTAAAAGAGAAATACCATGTTCATGTACATGGTAGTACCTAGTCGTATCTTGTGAAAGTTAGTAGCACTTGTAATGGATATGCATATTCATACGCGTAGGGTGAGTCTTTTGCATATCGACTATTCTTCTACGTAATGCGGTCCAGGGTATTTAGAGCTAAAGGTAATGATTACTGGGCAAGGGCTTTATTCCTCTCAGCCTTAGTGCCAGGTAAAGTAAATATAGAGCGTGACCCCACACCCCCCCAAGCACACACGCGCACAGGGTGCCGCGTTCGGGTAAATAATATATACCGAAAACATGGTACACAAAGTTGAGGTTAGGTGTTTGAGATGTGTCCATTAAATCCAGCTTAGTTTATGAAAATAAAAGTATTTATTGAAATAATAAATAATATTTAGTCAAAACCTTCATATTTACGAACTTTCTAAACTTTCATGTCGGGTATTTTCAAAAAAGAGGACTAAACAGAGTTGTGTATATAGATCGAGGTTGGTATACAGACGTATCCGCTGACATATTCGAACTGGGCGAGGGCATTCCTAAGTTAAAAACAACACGCTTAAACAACGAGCGGGGGCCTAAACACCAGCAAAAAAATCATTCCAGACCACTGCGAAAAGAGAGCATCTCCACCACTTTAGTTGCCAACTAAGAGATGGAAACGCCTCCAACGCTTGGACACGGCACTGCGCGCCTTCAGCAGCAGCTGGATGCAGCTGCACCGGGCCAACGGCTTCATCGCCGAGCGGTGAGCCGTAATGTCCCGGAAGATGCGTTTTTTACCCCAAAAGCTTCACCTCAAGCCAGAACTTCGTTAATATCCGATAATGGGGGGCCAATGGACCAGCAGAACATCGCCAATAGCGGAAGACCCCATGGGTTCCACCACCCCGAGGATCTGCAACCAGTAAACCTCCAACACGTAAATCAACAGTTGAATCAACAAGCGAGCAATCAAGTCGCGCAAAAGACAGGCTCTCCAAGATCCACTCCGAGCAAACCTCTGTCTAGTAAACAAACAAACATCAAACCACATATGGGCAGTCCAGGTGGAACTTCGAGGGGCAACACCCCACGGGGAACTCCTCAACTTGGTTCTCAAATTGGCACCAAAATGCCCCCAGGAAATCCATTGGGGAACCCTCTATTCGGAGAGCCTTCTGCGCCGATGAACGTAGCCCGGAATGGAGGACACTCGCGCGGGCACTCCAGCGGATACCAAGCAGGACTCACTCATGGAAATATTGCAGGGAAACCTGATTCTTTCCCCAGCACATATCCTAATAAGCACTCTATAGGAACTCATACAGGGTCCTCAAACCCACCTGCCGGAATGACGTGGGGTTCACCAGTAGCATCTCCTCCCAAAGGCCTTGGTATGCGAAATGCACCCACAGCTGCTTCGGGAAATCCAAAGATACAAACATTCTCTAATGGACATAGGGAACATAACAGAGAGGAAGAAAAGAAACAGATTAGCGCTCATCCAAAAACGACTCCAGGTGGACGAGCCCTCAGCCGCAGGATTTGTTCAAAATGCAATCAGGATATAACTGGCCACTTTGTGCGGGCACTGGACCAGACTTTCCACATAGACTGCTTCACGTGCGAGGACTGCTCCAAACCTTGTGCGGCAAAGTTTTTCCCACTAGACAATAAACCGCTATGCGAGAGGTGTTACTTTAAGCGCCAAAATCTTTTATGCTACAGATGCAATAACAGTTTGAGAGGTAGCTACATCACGGCCCTTGATCGGAAGTATCATGTAGACCATTTCACTTGTTCAATGTGCACCACAGTTTTCGGCCCTGAAGATAGCTACTTCGAGTACGACGGTGAAGTGTATTGTCGCACACATTACTCTGCATTGTATGCATTCAGGTGTGAGGGATGCAAGAGCCCCATTCTCAAGCAATTTGTAGAGACTTATAGAGGTGGAAGGCAGCAGCAGTGGCATCCAGAGTGCTACATGATTTTCAAGTTCTGGAGCGTCAAGATTGCTGACACGCACGCAGATGAGATTGCTAAACTTCGCGAGAGTATTGCTCAAAATAGCAATCCTAAGCAGCCATTGGATCCACGCTCAGCTAAGGTCATTGCCCATGAAGAGATGGTCGATAAGCGGACCATGCGCACTTGGACAATATTGTGCGGTTTCGAGGAAAGTTGTGCAGAATGTATCAGTGGGCTGGTTCAGGATGCGTATTTGGGCGAGTTCAAGGCAGCTCACCAGACCTGTGCCAGACTGGTGGCATTCATAAAGGTATTGTTCAATGCACTTAATATCATCCCTGTCACGGATAATGGCGAATACAAGGAGCCCGGACGCGAAGCTAAGACCTTATGCCGCAAGGTTGTGAGTTACATGTCGCTTCTGTCTAAAACAAGACAGCAAGACCAGAACGAACGGATCCAAAGCCTGGCTAATGACTTACTTCCTTTGGCAAGTGCGATATCTCACTATTTAAAGGTGCTTATTCGTCAAGGTGTTTCTGGTGCTCTCAATGCAGATCTTTTGGACCAATTCCTCACGGCAGTGAGCGCTTATAGCTCAGCTAAGTCTGCAAAGAGCATCTCTCCATTTAGTACTGACCGGTGTCTGGCGTGTAGTAACGCCGTTGAAGATCGTTGCTACCGACAGCGTGAATTCAGCGACCGCATGTGGCATGCACGCCCTCAGTGCTTTAAGTGCACTCAGACAGGTGTACCTTTAGACCCTAATAATGCTGCTATTACCCCCGAGGGTAAACTTATTTCGCTGGACGTGGCACCTCCAGGGCTGTCTCGTGCTCATTTCACTACAACCACCAAGCTCGAACAGTACGTTATTCTTCTTCATGTTGCGCTGGCGCGACTGAATTTGGTACTTTCGAGCAACCGCCGCACAAAATCGCAGGAGGGATCGCCCGTACAATCAGCAAATTCATCACAGATGTCCTCATCTGTTCCCATTCTTAGTGGCGGAGAAAAGAATGCAAGGCAAAAATCACCGGATCCTGGTTTCGATGCTCCTGCTGCTCTTAAGCGTGCTTCAACTATACTTAATCAAAAGGCTGGTCTCACCTTAGATGATATACGCCGTATAGTGGCCACCGAACAGTCACGGTTGAAACAAGTTAAGGACAAAAACACGGTTAAACAAGCAAACATGAATACTAAGTCAAGCACAACCACTGGGGCTCCGGGACCTTCATTAACAGCGACTATTCCGTCGAGTAGTGGTATGTACTTCGGAAATCTCTCAGACAATGCCTATGGATGGACAATTAGTCTTGCACAGGCGCTTCTTCAACCTTATGCGACCAAGTTCATGAAGCGAGAGGCCCGTGAAGCAATCAGTGGACCGGCATATATGACAGCAGCCTTAGTTAATCCTGGTATAACACCATCGAGTCTTGCTGGGGCTTATAACACTTCAAGCACTCGCAGTCAAGGTAACATCTGGAACCGCATGGGTAAAGTGTTTGCAATGAGAGAATCCGAATCGAAGGAATCCAAGGTTTTTGGACAACCACTGGACGTTTTGGTCGCAAAATACGGAGTTGATTCTTCTTTGGCAGGCTCTAGTGAGCAGTCTGTGGAGAGCGAAAGCGTGGGCACAGGTCCTCGCTACACGCTTCGTATTCCTGGATTCGTAGATGATTGTATCAGTGCAATGCGCCAGAAAGACATGAGCGTTGAGGGTATATTCCGCAAGAATGGTAACATCAGACGCATTCGGGAGTTTACTGAGAAAATCGATAAGAACCCCGATGAGACGGGGCTTTTAGTAGAAGAAACCCCGATCCAGTTAGCTGCATTACTCAAAAAGTTTTTGCGTGAGCTACCTGATCCACTGATGTCATCAAAGCTCACTGCATTGTGGGGAGCTGCCGGGGGTTTGCATGACCCTCAAGAGAAGGTCAGGCTGTGCCAACTTCTTGTGTCGGTTATGCCACGTCCTAATCGCAATTTGCTTGAGATCCTAGTGTATTTCCTGAACTGGGTGGCCTCATTTGCCCATGTAGATGAAGACACTGGTTCTAAAATGGATAAGCAGAATTTAGCAACTGTATTGGGACCTACTATTGCAATGTCTCGCGAAGAGGCGGCGGCAGGAAGTGTTGATAAACCACCCTTGATGCTTGATCCTGAAAGCAAAGCCGGTAACAGTGATAACAGTGAGAGTGATGTTATGAGTAAAAATACGAGTTCATCATCTACCTATAAATCGGTGAGTGATACTGTGAAGCTGCTGATATCAGACTATAATATTGTTTCACAAGTTCCTCCTGACATTGCTGATGCGATCAAGCGATTAAGTGGACCCCCACGCAGCCTCAGTTTTGAGGAAGCGACAGAGATAATCCGCAAAAGTAGAGTTTAGTGGTTAAAAAATCAGTATATAATTATTGAAGTTAGGCAATTCTTAAAACTATTTCTGGTTTACACTTCATATATTTGGAGCGAGTATATATATATGTATTACTGAGTCTAACAACGGGTCCTCGGCACAGCGACCTTGTCAATGCCGTTCGATTCAGTCAACCTATATTGAATAAAAGTAGATGATATGTATCAAATATATAATCACAAAGATCACCAAAATGATATGGCGTCGAATAAATTAATAAATACTAAATTGTAACAATAACCCATTGGCATTTCTTCACCAATAGATTCCATGGCAAATTACAGCTAGCTTTCTCCGTGGATGACTGTATCAGGCTCCAGTTTATCACCCAGCTTTGTGTTCACAAACCAATCGCGATGACCCATGAGGATTTGGCGGTTTGTGGCCGATTTAAGCCAATCACGCTCCACAGGCTCCACTTCCATAGGAGGCATGAAAGGCATGAATTGAGGTGCAGGTTGCATAGGCATTGAAGGCATTGAAGGCATTGAAGGCATCGGAGGCATCGGAGGCATCGGAGGCATTGGATTCTGAGAAGTACCTGGCAACGTATTTGCGTTCTCCGACGATTTTTGTTCCGTGGGTGCTTGTTTTTGAGTGCTACTTCCTTCGTCCATGTCAACATCTTTTTCGTGCTCATCATCCCGTGGATCTTCCTCTGAGACCTTCTGATCGCTCTCAGTATCATTTTTCGTATCCACTTGACTTGTATCTTCCTTTTCTCCTTCCTTTTCTCCTTCCTTGTCATCTTCCTTTTTAACTTGCTGAGGAGCCTGCTGCTGAGGAACATCTGTTGGACCCGGTGAAACCGTGCCAGGAATCATATTCGGCAATTGTGGCATCGGGGGCATCATAGAACTTCCTTGTGGCATCATAGGCATCATATTAGGGCCCATACCAGGGGGCAAATTAGGCATGGGTGGCATCATTCCCATGGGCGGCATCATGCCTGGTGGCATGGGCATATTGGGTGGCATCTGAGGACCGAAAAACTCTGGGGGAACTCCTTGTGGTGGTCCAGTTGGCATCTGAGGTGCCATCTGCGGTGGCATTCCATATGGCATCATAGGCGGCAAAGAGCGTGTAGGCCTAGCTACTAGTGACTGGCGAAGCTGGTCGGGACCTTGTAACCACCGAAGCATTTCCAGGACATCAGCAATTGCACCATATTCCAAATCGTCGAAATCTACCTTTGAGCTAAGCACACCACACTGATTCATAGCCAGCATAACGTCGTCCATATCAACACTTTCGGATCCTCGGTTCTCGGCAGCTGAAACAGCCGATTTCCCCAGCAGATCCAGCTCATGCAAAAGAATATCAGTCATCACTTCCAATGCTGAGGGTACGCTACGCTCCATACCAGCTGCGCGGCATATCTGCGCGGCAGAAATGCGAGCAGCAGCGTAGTTGAAATCGCTCATGGAGAGATGTGAAGAAGTCACGTGTGGTGCTGGTGAAATACATATAGCCAGTGTAATCGTGATTACCTGCATTCATAAAGGATGAACAACAGGAATATGTAAATAACATAAATCATAAATCATCTAATTGCGCCAAAAAAGTATTATAAAAAACGGGTTTGCAGACATTTTCATTTATATTAATCACTACCGCTTGGAATCCGTTGGAGTGAGGATATGCATGGTCTGTTGTCATATCAAAACATGACCAGCCATAAAACTTATATTATCTCTTTATCATCTAGTAAAATGAATAATAAAATGAATAATATATATATACATATGTATAAATCTGTATCTGATAGATTATTTTCCACAGGTAAAGCTACTCTGTATCTTAAATCACGTGTACGTCTCGCGATCACTAACCGGCTGTTTTAAACCAAGGCATGAATTACGTGTTGGACCTAGCCCTGATAGACAACAGCCATGAGTTTATACACTGTGCAAGCGACGCTTATTTTGGATAACGAAGGCCGTCGTCTTCTCGCGCAGTATTACAATCCACCAGCGAGCACACAGAAAGCCTCTTCGCTGGCATCTGCGTCCGAGTCGGAGCAGAAAGCTTTCGAGAAGAAGCTAAGCCAGAAGACCTCTGGTGAAAACGGAGACATCTTGCTTTTGGATAATCACCTTGTGTTGTACAAGCAATGTGCTGACATTATCATCTATCTTGTTGCTGATTTGGATGAAAATGAGGATCTCATCTACCAAACCTTGCTCACTTTGCGCGACTCAATTTCGTCAATGCTGGGCCACCAGGTAGACAGGGCAACTGCGCTTTCTCATTACGATCGTATCGCGCTTGTTGTTGACGAAGTAATTGATAATGGCGTGATTTTGACATCAGACAAGTTCACAGTGCTCGATAGGACAACTACTCAAGCCACAGAAGAGCCCAACTTGCAGAACATTGATCTTAGCGAGAATGGCTTTGCTACCATGTTCAGCTTCGCGAAGGGAAAGCTGGCACAGGCCGTCAAACAGCAGTTGGGTTAGTTTTGATTGAACCAATTTGGCACACAAACGCATTGCGGTTATGATAATGAATAATTGAGTTGCCGTGTTTTTATTTCACTACTAAAGATCTCAACTTTAACAAAAAGATGCATATGATACTAAGATAAATATATTTGAAACTGTTGAAAAATAATGTAGCTATAATTTGTTTAGAGAGAATTCCATGGAAGATGGGATTCATTGAAATTATTATTAGTATTATTAGTATTATTATAAGCATTATTATTATTATTACTATAATTCATTGGTACAGGATATTTTTCTCAGAAATACAACGGTATGAACTACCGAGATGGCTTTATTAAACTACCACGGTTGTGTAAACGGTATTATAAGTGGTTTCATAAAGGTAGATGGTGCCATCACTAGTAATTTCATACAAGCTAGTAGTTTGCTGGCTCGAAGTGGGAGAAGTTGTGGTGCTAGCATAGGCACCCTTGGATTCAGATGTCTTAGGGGCTTTCCATTCTGGGGTAGAACTTGTGACACTGAGCTTAGTAGTAGATGATTTAGGACTCCACTGTGGAGTGGAAGAGGAGGCAGTAGAGGCAGTAGACTCTGTGGTTGGTGAGCTTTCAGGAGTCCACCAAGAAGAGGAAGAAGTAGTGGTATGCTGTGCACTCTTCTTTCCATCAGACTCAGTGCTCGAAGACTTGACACTTGATGAAGTACTAGCAGAGGACTCAGTGCTAGCAGAAGACTCGGTGCTAGAAGACTCGGTGCTAGCAGAAGACTCAGTACTAGCAGAAGACTCAGTGCTAGCAGTAGGCTTAGAGCTCAAAGAGGTGACGCCTCCATCAGATGTAGAAGAAGTCTGCGTACTAATGGAGGACTCAGATGTAGAAGTCTCAGGGTTCTTCCAAACGGGGGTCCACCAAGTATTTGTCCAAGAGCTGCTAGAACTAGCTGGATTCGTAGAACTGCTACTAGACTCGATGCTAGCTGTAATAATAGAGGAACTCGACTCAGATGTTGTAGGCTTGCTACTAGCAGTACTAGAGGAGCTGGTGCTGGTAGTTTGAGGGGTCCACCAGGTAGTGGAGCTAGACGAGGTGCTAGATGAACTAGATGTACTAGAGGTACTAGAAGTACTAGAGGTACTAGAAGTACTAGAGGTACTACTAGGAGTGCTAGATGTACTAGAAGTTTCCTGAGAGCTTGTGGTAGTCAACCAAGCTTGAGGTGTCCACCAAGTATCAGTCCATGAAGAGCTACTAGAGCTTGTCACCTCAGTGGAGGTAGGTTTTGTAGCTTCAGGTGTCCACCAAACCTTGCTTGATGTACTTGAAGATGTTGTATCAGTTGGAGACGCAGTAGACGAAGTTGCAACCTCAGAGGTAGATGAAGATGAAACAGGATTAGAAGAGGAGCCAGCGGGCAAGTTCACGAGCTGCTCAGCAAAAGTCTCACCATCAACAATGTTATCATTTGCCTGAGAAGCATCCCAAGCCATGAAACCACCAAAGTTAGCACTGTCTGCAAAACTGGACAACTTCGACTTGATCTCCTCAATGGTCACATATCCACTACCGGCAGCAGATTGAGCACCAGGTAAGCCAACATATAGCTTCACATCAGGATTAGGCGAAGAAGAAGTGGCAAAATTCTGCCAGGTGTCGTAATTGAAATTCGATCCAGCTAAGCTGCAGTAGTTGTTGTAGAACTGGATAAAGAGGAAGTCCATGTGGGCACCAGCAATAGCCTTTCCAGAGCTTGCATCGGGAAAAGGACACTGAGGAGCAGCACTAGTATAGTAGGACTTAGTGGAATCTTGTGCGTAAAGGCTGCGCAGCTCATTAACGAAAGCAACGTATTCCTCGGCGTCCTGCTGGTTCTCAATATCCAAGTCGAATCCGTCAATTTTGACATCACCGAATGGACGGTGGGAGCCATCACCACCGCCGAATGCGTTCCAAAGCTCCGTTGCAACCTCCTTTGCATCGGTGTCGCTGCTGAAACCATAGGTTCCAGCAGCACCACCAAGAGAAAGAAGAATTTTCTTACCTAATTTCTGGCACTTAGCGATATCATCGCCAATTTCAGGAATGGAAAGATCTGAGATAGTACCAGAGTAACCAGCAACATTCATAGAAGTAGCCCTGCCGCTACCAAATTCATTAAGAAAGCTGATAAGATAAATGTCACCAGAACCAGATTCACAGTAGCTACCGAGTGACTCCTCAGAGCCAGCAGAAGATTGGCCCCAATACAGCGCGAGATCAGCAGCTGCGGTAACAGAAGAGAAGAGAGTCAATGGCAAAAAAAGCATTAGGTCAATTAAAGGAAATCAACACAAGTAAAGGAATGGAAATAGTTGGAAAAAAAGAATGGAATGGTATTATTGGGGTATTAGTTGTGGTATCAAATAGATAAGCTGATTAGCTTATTGGGTATTATTGAATCTTTTGCGATTAATATAATGATCCGTAGATTTCCTCTATCAATATCGATTTTTGTAAGAACAGTTGATTCCTAGAGAATCACCGTATATATATACATTTGAGTATACTTTTTTTTCAATGGAAAAAATTAGGGTTTTATCCATATACACCTCGGTTAGTTCCTTTAGTGGATTGCATAAGGGAGGTGGCTGGTAGCTGCTCTTCCTAAAAGGGTAATAAAGTCACGTGAACCTCATGCGTTGTAAAGAGGGCCGCACAGACCCCCGAAAATTGCCGCCGATATCGATAACAATCGTTGAATAAAAACTAGATAAATTCGCATAATACTTCGCATAATCTCAGAAAAATCTCACTTTCCTTATCCCTTATAAGTCATACTGATATAATCTTACGAACTGGCTGACCTAACGATGTACCTCAAATTTGGTGCACAGTCCATATACCCTAACCATACCCACCGGTGAATTAATAAGTTTTACTAGTTAGGATCAAAAACGTCATTTTCGTAATTCCGGAAAATTAGACAACACGTGCAATGGTCAAGCTCAAGCCGAAATAAGCCGAGTGAATGTAGGGTTTATTCGATATCACATATTTAAGTAGTGAAATCTACCAAGCTAACTCTATTATTTTTTATAATGCAATTCTAGCGTTCTGATGAATATATTACAGTCATTAAATATCAAAATAAATATATGCAACACACAGCCCTGTTGGCACTAAGGTCACTTGTTTAGTATGCCTACAAATTGGCCGTCTGGTTCCTCATAGTCGCGTAATACTGTGTACCGTTGACAGAGTTCACTGGTACAGAGTTAGTGCTACTAGGCTTATCGAGGAATGTCAGCGTAGTGCGGTCATATATGGTGCTTGTTTGGTATACCGTGGTAGTCTCATCCGAGATAGAAGTCGTTTTAGAGTCCCAGTTATTTACCCATGTAGCATTTGGGGCAACAGAACTACTGGTGGACAAAGTAGGGGAAGCCTCGAAGTGACTTTGACTAAGAAGAGAGGCAGCGGAGGCTGCATCCACAATACTAGCCGATGAAGACACCACAGTAGCTGGGCTAGTAGTCACAGAAGCAGGACCACCCGCGTAGGGTGTGGTCGAAAAGACTAAATCTGTAGTTAATGTGACGTAACCATACACTGTAGTGTAACTGGTTGAGTCGTTACTATAGTAGGCCTTAGAAGAAGTTGTTGGAATAGAAGTAGGCACAACAACACCAGGAGTGAAGCCAGCAACAACACCAGGAGTACTAGTTGGCGAAGTGGTAACAACCAACGCGCTCGAGCTGGAAGTGAGCTCACTGTTAGTTGCAGCTGCAGTCAATTCACTAGAAGTCTCATTCGATGATGTGTAGGTGGGAGCAGCGGTGGATGAGCTAGACCACGCACTCGAAGTAGTTGTCTCAACACCCCATGTTGACGGAGACGTAGTGTATACAGCCGAGGACGAAGAAGTCAAGGACGAAGATGAAGAAGTCGAGGACGAAGATGAAGAAGTCGAGGACGAAGATGAGGAAGGGGCAGAGTTACCACCAACCAATTCCTCCAAGTGCTGCACGTAGCTCTTGCCATCTACCAAGTTCGAATTAGCCTGCGATGCGTCCCAAAGAGAGAAACCACCGAAGTTAGGAGAAGACGAGAACTTACTGTAGTCGGAATTGATTTGATCAATGGTAGTATAGCCAGATCCAGCGGCAGAAGAGCTGCCCGGCAAGCCAACGAATACCTTGACGTTCTTGTTAGGGGACTGGTTGCTTGCGAAATTCTGCCATGTGTCGAAGTTGAAGCTAGAACCAGTAAGTGAACAGTAGTTGTTGTAAAACTGAACAAACAAGTAGTCAAAATGGGCACTGCTAATAGCAGAACCCACAGAAGCATCAGGGAAGGGGCACTGAGGAGCAGCACTAGTATAGTATGACTTGGAGGAGTCAGTATTGTAGAGCTCACTAAGCTTGTTAGCAAAGGTGCCATATTCAGATGCGTCAAGATGATTCTCAATATCTAAGTCAAAACCGTCGACCTTGACATCATCACCAAAGGGGCGAGTAGAGCTGGAACCTCCGCCAAAGTAGTTCCAGAGCTCACTAGCGACATTCTCAGCATCAGCGTCACTAGAAAAACCGTAGTTTCCGCTTGCACCTCCCAAGGAAATCAAGACCTTTTTACCAAGCTGCTGGCAAGTCTTGATTTCAGAGCCAAGTGAAGAGGCCTCGAGAAGGCTAGTTCCAGGGATATTGTTATAATAACCATGGATATTCATCGAAATGGGGTTTCCATTACCAAATTGAGTGATGAAACTAATGATGTAAATATCACCAGGGGAATTTTGACAGTAGCTGGAAAGCGACTGCTCGGTTCCAGCAGAGTTCTGGCCCCAGTAAAGAGCGATTTCAGGGGCTGCAGCAGCAATTGTAGCAAGTGAAGTAAGAGACCAAAGAGAGAAGAACATTTTTGAGAATGAAGTCAAAACGAAATGATTTCCAATAAAAAGGAGTGTGGAGAGTTGAGTGGCTCAAAAGAAGGAGTGGACTGTTTCGGTGGAAATTAAAGAAAAGAAGGGTGTGCTTTTTGAGGGCTAAGAAGAAACGTGATTTTTACGCGTCTAGGCCAACTTAGAGGTCAAGTATACTCAAGTACAAAAGAACGTGTTTTTCGTTTTTTTTATTTTATTCAAAATCAAGTTAACAAGCGTGAATGTTAACCGCCTTTGTGATAAAGAAAGGACGTGTTTTAACAGATAATAACCGTTGAAATTGTAGTTGAATCAATTGCGAGAAGATTCAAAGTGAGATCATGCACCCCATATATATATCATGATCGCCAACTCGCGTAAGTAGGAGTTACGGGACTGACTCCCGCATTATTCACGCATAACCCTAAACCTGTGGTTAATTTCAACGGGCGCGTACGATGGCGTCTGTGCACATAACCTATAATAGTAAAAGATTATCAAAGTGAGACATTTGAAGAACACTAAAGAATGTAAAAAATATATTGACATATGCTCTGTTGTATTTTTTTTAAAATTGAATTAATGATGTATATCTCAATATACTAATTTCTTGTGGACGCGTCATCCGATTCCCCTGGTTATCAGCCCTGACCCTTAATATTACCACTTGAGTACGGCGCGCGCGTGTATTTCATGTGGTTTGTAATCAACATTCCATATGTTATTCACAGGGGGAGAGAGGATCTAGTGTATCTCAATTGAAATTAAATCAATAATAAGGATTTATTTATATTATCATATATATATAATGGTCAATTATATTGAATGAAAATCCATGTACTCGAAGCAGAAGAAGGATAATTATATATTGGGAAGCTTTTATGTGGAAATAAATGGAAACCATAAGTTCAAAGTGAATTATGCCATCAGTGTCTCCTCCACCCATACTGAATGCGTGATTCAATACCAATATATATTTAAAACCACAACTGTTGATGATAGCACTCAAAAATGGGCGTTTTATAATCAGTTTTTTTCTGAATACACAACCGGTGGTCAGCTAAGGGGCTTAAATTACCTGGATTAATTAGTATATATTGGTAATGACTTATTAGACTCAATACTTAATTGATTGATTAATATCGAAGTTTGATTCACGCTTTTCATGATAAACTTCTTTTTATAGTGAACTAATAGTCACACTCGCACATGTATAACGCACAGGCAATATGTCAACCATTCTTATGATTGTAAGTACCGAATATATTTTAGTCATGAAATTTATATTGGTACAACATCCCTTAGCTCACCCGAGCTCGCATCACTTCCCCGCGCAAGGTACCGAGCCAAGTCACTTTGGTCGGGGAGCACCGGGCAAGGTACCGGGTAAGGTACCGAGTAACCACCTCTCGCGCTAATAACTGATAACTCAAGAAAAACTGATAAGCTCTTAGGCTCAATTAACCAGAAGGAAGAAATTTAACATTTACAACCTGTTTCTTTAAACGAGAGATTAGTCTTCCTATACACTTTAATTGAAAATGTTCGGCAGATTAGCAAGAAGGCAATATAGCGATTTGGCTGCACTGAAGCACACTCCTTTCTATGACCTGCACATTCAGCACGGTGGTAAAATGGTGGACTATGCTGGCTTTTCCATGCCAGTTCTTTATAACTCTCAGTCTCACGTAGATTCTCACAACTGGGTGCGCCAAAAGGCTGGCCTTTTCGATGTGAGCCACATGGTACAGCACAAATTTGTTGGCCCCGATGCTACCAAGTTGTTAGAACAAGTAACCCCTAGTGACCTGGTAAATTTGAAAACTTTCACTTCCACTTTATCAGTTCTGCTTAATAAAAATGGTGGAATTGTGGACGACACAATCATCACGAAACATGGTGAAAATGATTTTTATGTCGTTACCAATGCTGGCTGTCGTGAGAAAGATCTTGAATTTCTGAAAAATGCAGCAAAATCCCTCGACATAGAGCACACTCTCATTGGTGGTGGCTTGATTGCCTTGCAAGGACCCCAAGCTGCAGAGACTTTGCAGAAGTTCACGACTAACGATCTTAAATCTCTATATTTTGGAGAATCTAGATTCGTAGATCTTCTCAATGGAAATATCAGAGCTCATGTTGCTCGTGGTGGCTACACTGGTGAAGATGGATTCGAAATCTCAATCGAGGATAGTAGTGCTGCCAACGAGTTCGCCGAGAAATTATTGGCCAACCCCGAAGTGGTCAAGCCAATTGGTCTCGCTGCTCGTGATACGTTGCGTTTAGAGGCAGGAATGTGTCTTTATGGCCACGAATTGACGGAATCGATTGGCCCAATAGAGGCACGCCTTACTTGGACTATTGGCAAGGCTCGCCGTGAAGGAGAGCGTGCCAATTGGAATGGCAGCTCCAAAGTCTTGGAGACTTTGAAAAACAAGAGTGATTCTCTACGTTCCGGTATTGTTTCTACGGGCCCTGCTCCTCGTCAGGGTGCCAAGATCTATGCCAAGTCTGGTGAACTTGTGAGTGAAGTCACCAGTGGCTCCATGTCACCCACCCTGAAGAAAAATGTTTCCATGGCGTACTTGCCACGCGGTCTCATCAAAACTGGAACCGAAGTCGATATTGAAATTAGAGGTAAAAAGAGACCTGGTGTTGTCACAAAATTACCGTTTGTGGAGACGAAGTACTACCGACCCGCAAAGTAGTGCGCGCCCTTATACATTCTATATTAATTGATATACGAAACATTCTATGATTTGACTCCTCATCACAGCAAATTCTATATGATACACTCTATACTATGTATTTCTTTATAGTTCTTACTTTTAGTACTATCAATATGGTAAGTTCCACCGACAATCAGATGGGTACGGGGATACTAGCAGTTGACCCATTCTTGGCGTTAATACACATTATTGTTTGGAATTTTTATCTTTTGAATCGCTTGAATTCTGAGGTTTTTTGGGAGCTGTTTTGGCAGCTTCCGGTGATTTACTGCTAATTGCAGCAGTATTGGTGCTGGTCTCATCATTTTCTGCTAGTATTTTCAATACCGCGGGCCTGAGACCAGGTGGGAGTGGTGCATCCTCTCCTCTTTTGATAATCAAGCTTTCCTCTAGTTTCTTTTTGATCCAAGATATTTCGTCCTGAAGGACTTTGATATCATCAGAAATTGTTTCGTGTCGAATCTGATCTTTACGTTTGGCGCGCCAACTTTCATAAAATATCATAGACGCCGCTACACTAAATACAAACGTTTCTGCGACAAAATTTGCACCAGTCTGAATTGCTCGTGCGTCATTAAGCGGTCTGATTTTCTTTTCGCTCTCATTCATTAGTCTTACACGCAAAGTCGCTTCTGCGCGGTGCAAGGCCTGTGCCGCACCAATGCATTTGTTGCGAAAGCTGGGGTGATCGCGCGCATGAGTTTTAATTCGATTAGCAATTGGCTTAGCCAGAGTCCTTATAAATAAAGATGTAAATTTAAGCGCAATGCTCATTTGCGCCTAAATTAGCACTCCTCTAGCAGGTTACAATCAGGGGCGTGCTGTGTGGTGGCCTGTATTAGTAATATGCATGTCGATGATGAGGAGGAGTGAGTGTGTGGCAATTAATTTATTCCGATAAATATATATGTATATTTGTATGCGAAAAGTGATGTAGAGGAGTAGCAAAATAACTGTATCAATAAAAGAGTGTTTATAATTAATCAATTTTTCAAAATTGAATCACGTTCATCTCCATTTCTCACAAGTAGTAGCAGCAGGAGGGTGCTATGAAAATGTAAATATACTGAAGTGTGGTGTAGTATATTAAAGCTACATAAAAAATATAGGGGGAGGAAGAAGGGGAATCAATTCAATAGGAGCCAGCGATAGGCTGATCCTGTGCGTTTACAGCGCCGTCACGATATGGAAGCACAGACAAATGGTTCAGCGCGTTAGTAGTATTGTAGTTCCAGAAGATATCGAGATACTGAGGTGCTGAATCAGAGATGTTGCAGGCTTGCTTGTAGGTAGGACGTGTGGCGATCTTTTCATTTACCAACTCATTGAAAGCGCCGAGAGAGCAAGAGAATCCAGGACCATCGGTACAGCCCTTGAGGGGTACCACTGCCTCATTGATAACAACACGGACGTAGATGTTGCTCTTATCAGCAACCTTGTGATCGGTAGTGTTGAACTTGACTGTATCATTGCCAACAGTTGTATAGTTGTAATAGCCAGTCTTATTCGAATAAGTGGCAGTAAGATTCGCAGTGGAGTTGAAGGCAGAGGGGAAACTGCTGGAATCTTCGGTGAGCTCAATGAGGGACTCGCTAGCATCATCATCGTAAATAAGACGTTCGAAAGTGATGTGAGCACCCTCAGGGGTTAAGTCGGTGACTGTCCACTTAGTGTCGAAATTCACTTCGTAACCGTTCCACTCCTTAGGGTCGTCGATTTCCAAAGCACCAACGAGCTGGATGATGTTCACATCGTGAGTGAATGAAAAAGCAAGTGGAAGGGACTCATCAGGACCGTCAAGAAGCAGAGAACGAGTAGCATTCAACAACAAGTTACCGGAAGCAGGTCCGGTAGTGGATCCAGGACCATAGAAACAGTAGTAGTAAGATGACTGGGCGTATTCGAAGGCAATCCACTCATCAGCATGGAAGACATCGACCCAAGGACTTGAACCACGAACATTCAATTCGAATGCAACCATACCGAGCAGGTGGGGAATATCAGCACCCACCAAGTTAATACCTGGGTTTTCCTTGTTGAGTCTGGCTGCTGCGACATCGTACTGGGGGTAGAGCCAAGGAGAGTTTGCCTCTGTAGAGTTGACAGGATAGTCACAGAAAGTAGATTTCTCAAAAGGAATGTTGCATGCGGGAACAAGCGAATTACCACCCTGTGCAGCAGTCTCAGGGATGATGTTTAAGGCAGCTAGATCTGTGTAGTTCCATTGGAGGAAACCCTCACCGAACTTGCGAGCAGTATCAATTACACGCTCGTAGCCAGAACTAAATATAGGGAGGATCGACTGGCCATCGTAGAGGTCTGCATATCTACGGCGAGTATCAGCGCCAAGTCGGTAAGCATGAACCAGACCGGAGTAAGGGCCGACCAAGCTCTCCTCAGCAAGCCAACCGCTCTGGTTGTTAGCAAAAGGAATCCACTCATTAGCAAAGTTCAATGACCCCTTAAGGTGACCCTTGTGCTTGAGGATTTTTTGCAAGGACTGATACTGCTCTTTCCAGTCGTAAGCATCAGGCCAACGCTCACCGTGGCGTGTAAAGCGAACCACCTGGTCCACACGAGTACCAGCAGGAGGATCGCGGTTAATACCGACACCGCGTCGATCACTGTAAGGGCCCTGCCAACCAGTGTACTTCAATAGATTAAACGAATCACCCATGGTCTGCGCATAAGGCTGGGTGGGGGTGTTGAATGGATTGGCTCCATAGGCATCGGCAGATGCCATTACGGCAGCAGCTACAATGAGACACTGCATTTTTGATGTTGTGATACTTTAGGATCTCTGGAGACTCTGCCGTTTATATGCACCATTTATAGGGCAGGCCCTTTTGCGGCAACAGGGCATGTGGAACCCTGCATATTTGATTAGTACTCGCTGTGCTGTTACGACGTATAATGCAGTATCCCACGAGATATATTCTAATTCAATTATTGGACCAAATAGAAAATTGACAACCCACGTTGATTAAGGCTTTGCATGATGAAATATATATCATGCAGATTTGATCACATGCAATCAATTATTCCATTATATTTCTTAAAATAGTAGATATATTTTAAACCCAATAATTTTCATAGGCTACGACGAGAAATGCATCATAGCAAGCATTATCATGAGTACCACTTTTGCATCTACGCTTCCCAATCCCAACCCCTAAGACTTTCTAGTTGATATAATGATATACTTCTAGGGCGGGGGTACTCATGATTAGATTAAATGAATGTTCCCCGAGTTATGTAGAATTAGTTAATTCAATAGTGGTAATTTCAATGTCGAAAAATCAAATAGTATATACATAATTTCAACGTGATGAAATGGATATATAAAAATCTCTTTATACACGCTGTTGATGTTACTCATTACGTTTCAACATAAAAAGTTTTGTTGTTTTTTTAGCAGCTATCTATAATTTATAAAAATGCACTGGGCGGCAATGAGACATTATTGAAAATGTGTCTAGTAGTAGACAGCCAAGCTCTGCGGCTAAATTAACCCATACCTCCACCATCTGATTGCTCAATTGGGATAACATCTTGGCCCGATTTGGGCCCGATTTGGGCACGGTCCACACGGGTCAATGAGGCGCAACAGCAGTGAACAAGGGAGACGAAAAGTAGCACAGAAACTAAAATGGATAACTAGAAAATAAAATATTATATATTAGCTAGTTTAGTCGAAGAGACCCATGCCCATGTCACCATCGGACTCCTCCTCCTCCTCAGCGGGAGCAGCCTCCTCAGCGGCGGCAGGAGCAGCAGCAGCAGCAGGGGCAGCGGCAGCGTAAGCCTCAGGGTTGGCCAAACGGTCCTTGATGGCCTCAGAGCCCTCGAAAGTGTAGTCGGAGGCAACGGAAACAGCCAACAAGTTCTTGTAGTTGTTGATGATCCAGTGGGAGACGGCAGGCAAGGTGGGGATGTTGGCAGCCAAAGAGACGGTAGCGATGTTGCGGACAGCAGCGCTGAACTGGCCGACGAGCTCCTCGTCAGTGATGTCGAGGATCTCAGAACCGAAGACCTGACCGTCGTCGTAGACCTGCTCAACAGTCAAACCGAAAGTGAAGGGAGAGATGTTAAGCAAGTTCAACAAAGTGGCCTCAGAGGGACCGACCCTCTCACCAGCGGAAACGACCTTGATCTCGCTAACGATCTCAATGGTACCACGGGTAATCTTGGTGGGGACACCAAGGGCCTGGAAGAAGGAGGTCTTACCAGGCTCCATACCGGTGTTTCCGGGGGGAACGTAGACGTCCTTGGGGGCGGTAGCACCGGCACGAGCAGGAGCAAGGACACGGTTCTCAAGGACGGTCTCACGGACGGACTTAAGGTCCTCGTTGGTGAACACGAAACCAACGTTACCCTTGATGAAGGGCAAGAGACGCTCCAAGTCGGGCATCTCGTTGATGAGGGTGCGGAAAGCACGACGGACCATGGTGTTCTTACCCATCAAGATGGTGGCACGGCCACGGAGGGAGCGACGGACCTCGTGCAACTGCTGAGAGCTGACGTTGTCGACGCCGACAAGGAAAAGGGACTTGTTCTCGGACAAGAGCTCCTTAAGCTTGCCGAAGTACTCGGTTTTCTTCTCGCTGATCTTGCCTCCCATTTCAACTCAAGTTTGATAGGATGTTTAAAGGCTGTTTGTGGTTAGTAAAAAGATCTCACCGCAGGGGATGGTGATATTTTTCACCGCAGGGCAGGGCCGGGTAGTGTCAGGGTTAGGAACATTTCCTATTCTCGAGTGGTGCTGGGATATATGTAACTATATTAGTAATATGAAGCCCTAAATGCTGTTGAGGCTAAATTAGTAATTGTACATAGATACTCCTGGGCTGCTCAAGCGTGGAATAAAGGTGGAGGATGGTATAGCTACCAGCTCGTCTGATGAAATTTAATTATGCGTGAAGTGGGAACTCAATTCTCTAATATACATTCTCAATTCCAATTATTAAGTCATGCTCCTTGTATTTAATTTATAAATTGCTGTTTTTAAGCTGTTTTATATTTATGTTGCATGTTGTACTGTCTGAAATGCAATATGGGAATCAATAAAACGTTCTAAATCTATGTATATCCTAGCATCTAAATAAAAAGCAGGAGAACCATAAGAAGGCTGAAGAAATTTGCCTGAGAGGCACTATTGGCAAGAGGGGGAGAAGAAGCGGTGGTAGATGTACCAACTAAGATCACTGAGCCAGCGGTGCTACTGGATACACCAGACGGATATTTCGTCTCAGATGGTACAGATGAAACAGTACTGGGCAAGCTCAAGGAGCATGGCTCAGTCTTGGTAACAGTAGAGAGTGTAGTCACCTCAATCGGTGTACCATTGCTTGTAAACGAAGACACCTCAGAGGTCACATAAGTGGTGGTAGTCCAGGAAGAAGGCAAATAAGTCGAGTTTACTGCGTATACTTCAGGAGTGCTGCTTGTAGTATACGGTGTATTAGTAGTTGTGTTCCATACCGATGAAGCTGTGCTTGGAGGCAAGCTGGTGGAAATAGTAGATTCCAAGGTAGTTCCATTGGTGACAGTGGTGTAAGATGTCGTAGGTGTGGTGTAAGGGGTATAAGCACTGGCAAAACTGGAAGTGGAGCTAGAACTGCTTCTAACAGGGCCAGAACTGATGGAAGTGGAGCTGGTGGGATAACAGCTCGCTTGAGAGCTGATATAAGTCAACACTGTAGGAGTAGAAACTGTGATGGTGCTTTCCTCCGCAGTAACGGTAGTTGGTGTACTGATAGTTGTAAACACAGTCGAGGTGCTCATACTACCATTACAAGTGGGAACAAATGGGATATGATAAACAGGCTGTGTAGAGCTAGTCGTCGTAATGGGTGTCAAGCTCGAACTTGTAGAACTAGTAGGATAGCAGCTCACCTGAGAGCTAACATAAGTCAACACTGTAGGAGTAGAAACTGTGATGGTACTTTCCTCAGCAGTAATGGTAGTCGGTGTACTAACAGTGGTATACACAGTCGAAGTACTCATACTCCCATTACAGGTGGGGGTCAATGGGATATGGAAAATAGTTGTTGGATGTACTGAGGAAGTAGAGGTCTTCGAAGAGGCTTTAGAGGAGGATGAGGACCTAATCGAAGAGCTTACAGGCGAGGAAACGACTGACGATGAAGATGAGAACGAGGATGAAGGGGTATAGGAAGAGGTGGATGAATACTTGGATGAAGAAGTCGGGTAGGTTTGCAATTGGGTACTCGATAAAGTGGTAGAAGAGGCAGTGGAGGTGGGTAACGTGGTGGTTGAACGAGACGAAGTCTTGGCAGCAGAGCTTATTTTCACAGTACTAGTAGGTGCAGAGCTCGATGGGCTACGATAGAGAACTTCTGAGCCAGAATGAATGTTTGAGCTCGAGTATGTGGAGGCCCCCGTTAGAGGATGAGACAGCGTATAAGTCTTCACCTCAGCAGAGGATGTGCTACTAGCCCAGTGAAGTGTAGTGTAGGTAGTTACAGTATACACTTCGCCATGAAAAGTCACTGTGACTGGGAAGTGAACACCAAGAACACTGTTAGCGAGAAGGAAGAAAGAAAGACAGATATAGAGTATCGTTTTCATTTGTCTGGTTTATCAAAGAATGTGATTCTATATTTTTACTGCTAAGTGAGAAATTAATGGGTTTATATAGTTATTGGAAGATAAGTGCGCACATGCAGATATCTCTGTTGACTTGCAAACCCTATAGTTGCACCTTCCTTTTTGGGAAATATATATGGCGGGTATGAGGACGAGGGAAATTCAACTATTAGGCAGACATTCCACCCAACCAAAAAAACAATATTGGGGGAAAATCTCATAATTGCTCTTATAAATATATTTTAAGTTAATACATAGATACTTTCCTTTTTTAAATGTTATTTGTTGTACTCTAGGACCGACCGCTGATGGTCTGCATGCATATTTTACGTAATTTTGTTTATCATTGTAATGGCAAATATCACCTGACTGAGTATGAGCTGCGATCTTGTGTAAAGACTAGGACCATTGTGTGTTCGAAAATCATAACAAAAATCATAATAAATAGCTACTATTTCATCTTTTGATTTTCATGAAATATGTTTATCCAGATATTTGGCCATTTATTGAGCGTTCTAATCAATTTCTGACAGAATTACTCACTAATAACGAGGCAATAAATCGATCCACCTTGCCCAGTTCTATAATTGGATACTCATGGGGGTTTCCTTCTTTAGTGGAAGGCGCCAAAATGCGTCACTCAAATGGGCACTCAAGAGTGTACCTCAATGTTTAACAGAATTCTGGTGTCAGCAGCGGTAGCAGCACAGGCAGTAGTAGCAGTAGTGGTAGTGGTAGTAGTAGTGGTAGTAGTAGTAGTAGTAAGAGTAGTAAGAGTAGTAAGAGTAATAGTAGCAGTGGCAGGATTTATAAATATGATATTAGTAGTAATTAAAGTAGTAGTAGTAGTAGTAGTATATATAGTAACAAGTGTAGTAATAAATGTAGATGTAACCGTAATTTGTCGTGGGATAAACTTCTGCCCACTTAAGTTATATAGACCAACCGAAGATATGTGCACCCAAGCTCGAACACGATAGCAGCACGGCAACCATTATACAAAAGTTTGGGACGTGTTGATCAAGATTTTGACGCTAACGCATCAGAGGAGAGACATGTAGCAGCCATGTGTGAGTAGACATTGCTGATCCGATCACTGACTAGTTAGTCACTGACTGGCTCTGCACCGCTAATCTTCTATAGAGAAATAATGAATTCATAATCTTTTGGAATAAAAAGTTAAACATTAGTGTTCACTTATAATCCAACGCACTAGAGGTTGCGACATTATCAGAAGTTAAATATCGTATTTAAATTAAAGAAGCACTATATGAGGCACTATATGATCATGCCCAGTGAGCCCATATGTTTGCTGAGTTCAAACTAGGTGCATATAATCTCATTAGCAGTCACCACAGAGCTCCTATTTATGCTTTGGTGGAGGGACCAGGGTTGGCGCGACGCTTGCCGTTCACGAGAGTGACGTTGATGAAACGACGGGTGTAGAGCAAACGCTTCTTAGCGCGGCCAGTGAGGGGCTTAGGCTTGTCCTCCTGCTTAGGAACCTTAGGAGTCTTGGCACGGACACGGCCGGCGTTGGTCAAAGAACCGTGGACTTTTCCCATTGTGTATGTCTGTAGTGAATAATCCTCGATGGGGCGATGAGTAGGCAAATGAAGCAGGGCAGAGGGGAGGGGTGAGTTGAGTGGTGAAAAGTTTTCATGTTAATATGTCATCATAGGGCTGTTTATATCCGTACCACGGGGTCACCCAGATAAAAGATGATTATATTTATTACGTAATACACTTTGGTAGTTTGGGCGCACCTATGATTGAGGCAAGCGCAGCAGAGATAGGGCAACCACCGCTGTGCGTCTGTGAGGTGTGAAAGTTGGTCAAGCGTTGAAATGAAATTTCACTATGTGTCTCAAACGCGTATACATGAAAATATGTTAGCCAGGAAATTTTATAAAGTTTCGCTGACGTTAAATAATTAGCCTTTTATAATGTAAATGTTTTGAAAGACGTATTGCTTCTTGAATTCTATGTATATTTGCATATTCAGGGCATAAGGAAGTATGCGGAGTATGTAGCAATAGGTCAATAGTCATATGTCAAGATAATCTGAAACAATTGATCCAAATACTTGATATATACAATTTCTAACTGTTATCAAAGCTCAGCTTAAGCACTGGGAAGAGGCGAAAGGAGCTTGAGGAAGTTAGGGCGGGGAGCACTCTGGCTCCAGCCAATGTAGATGATCAAGGGGATCCAGCCGTAGTGGAGAGCAACACGGCCAGCGTCGAAGACGCGAGAGATGCGCTCCTTGGTCTCGTCAGTGACAGAAATACGGAAAGGAGAAGGCATTTTGATAGATAGTTGTGTGGCCAGATTCAGGTGTTGGTTTTCTGAACGTAGTAGTAAGCTGAGACGCCATACTGCTAGTACACACACTGTATGTAGCGGTATTTGTTTGTATATATGTAAATAAATGCGTGCGTTCTTTTATATTAATTTATTCAAATTAGAAAGATATAATATGCAGAAGTTATATTTATTTAATACATTGATATAATTTTATAGCTTATCCATGGATTACTCTGTCCTAACACGCTTGGGCGCGGGAGCGTCCTCTTCCATGGACTCATCCTTTTGTTCTTCCTTACTATCATTATTCTGCAAATCCTCCTGTTTTTCCACTGTGGCTTCAATACCTTCGGATTTTGACGTACTATCTGTTTTATCAGCCTCTTCCTTTGGCTTCGCAGGAATAGGGTCCTTAGAGAAATCGGAGTTAGCCGCAGAGTCTTCGAACTGCTTCTGGACCTCGACCTTACGATGAATCGCTTTCTGGAGGCGCTCAGTCCACCATTCACTATATTCACCTTCAAGCTTGATGTCATCGATGACTGCATTGGCCTCGGTGATATATTCAGTGAGACACTCATAACCCAATGAGGAAATGAGTAAATCTTGATGCCTCACAATATACTCTACAAGCTCAGCGCCGGTGAGTAATTGGGACTTAATGAGCTGAGTTACTACCAATGCACCAACCCAGTTTGACTCTGACCAGTACGAGAATACTGAGTCGATGACCTGCTGCTTATCAGTCGCAAACTCGCGCAATAACGGTTCACATTTGGCGATCCAGGTAGTGGCATGAGTGACTGAGCGGTTTCCAAGGTGGCAAATGGCAGTCACCAAGATATCAGTGACGTTTCCATTGTAGTTTCGGAGCAACTCAGCTGCTCCACCCTCAGGGTTGGACTGCTCGGTAGTATTGTCTTCGGCGTCAATACCATCTGAAGGACTCAGAGACAAAAGGTCTAACAGCTTCTCACCATCTTCGCTATTGCTGAATTTATAATCAGGTACTTCAGCAGGCTGGGGTACTAGACTCTTGAACTCCTCTGGGAGTACCTCCTCAATACGCTGTTGGTAAGACAAACGCACCTGTTTGCTAACAAGCTCACGCACTGCTACCTGCTTTGGATGGTACCGAGGCAGCTGCAACACATCAAGCCACTCATTCCACTTCCAGGTGAAGGCAAAGTTTGAAACATGGTGCGAAAACCAATCAACGAGAGTGAAAAGTAACTGCGCATCAGCGGTTTCAAGGTTGTTAAAAATGAAACGCAGGCCTCGACCCAGTACTGGAGCAATATCTTGTGGAGCACATACACAAGCTTCGATAAGTACAGAGTGGTAGTAGACTAGTGCGGGAAGGCGGTGAGTGACTGGTGCGGCAAGGTTGAACATATCCGCGAATACTGCCTCTAAAGCAATGTCTTCAACCTTATAAGTGGGTGCTTGAGGGTCCTCTTTGCGTGTCTCAACGATCTGATCGGGCCATGCGCCAGGTGGGGCAAATAGCTCGCGATTAAAGAAGAGATCGAGGGCAATGAGCTGCCGGGTGACTTCTCTGCGGCTGAATTCCATTCTGCGAATAACGTCTAGAGCAACGTCTCGCACTATTAATCCAATAGGAGAAGAAGGTGGGGGGACCATGTCTACACCATCGATAGGAAAGTAGCACTGGAAATAAACATCGGGATATTGAACATCCGCAGAGGCAGGAAGGTTGTGTACAATTAATTCAGAGATGATGTGGCCAGGAGTGGATTCTGACTCAGAAACTTCAGAGCCTTTTGACGTCTCAGTATTAAATTCCTTAGAATCAGAATTAGCCTCAGTGTTAGCCTCCTTCTCAATTTCAGAAATGGGTTCCTCCTTGGGCTCCTCCTTGGATTCCTCCTTGGGCTCCTCTTTGGGTTCCTCCTTGGATTCCTCCTTGGATTCCTCCTTGGATTCCTCCTTGGATTCCTCCTTGGATTCCTCCTTGGATTCCTCCTTGGATTCCTCCTTGGATTCCTCCTTGGATTCCTCCTTGGATTCCTCCTTGGGCTCCTCCTTGAGCTCCTCCTTGGGCTCCTCCTTAGAACCCAATTCGGGTTTTGGGAAGAGATCTTCGAGTGGTTCAAGTGGATCTTCCGGCAGAATACCAGGCTCCCAACTGCTCTGAAGACCCAGGCTAACGTCCTTGAATAACTCACCAAGGTGATGTACCTTATAAGGAACATTCTCGCCAAAGAAGGGATCGAATTCGTCTGATTCCACCACAGATGGCGAATGAGTAACAAACGCTTCTCTCAAATCGTTAGGAACGAGATTTGCAGGTAGGTAGAAAGCAGCGAACAGTGCGGCTTTATACAGTTGTGGAATACCACTCTGGACTAGTTCCTTCAGTCCACGCTGCAAAACCTCGATATTCTTGATGATTGGGTGCAGTGCACACAAAAATCGAACGAACACCTTGCACTTTTCGTATTGACCAAGTTGCAAGGCAGTTTGCGCCTCATCATGTGCCATTTCCAGAGCTAAGAACTGAAACTGAGGAGGGCATCTGAGCAAAAGATAGCCCAAGTAGCTGATTTTATGGGGCTGCTCATAGATTGTCGACCTCAATGTAGTCAAAATGGCGGAGTGCGCTTGTTCACCCAGGGAGGTGATGTCTTCAATTAGTGTACGCATCACCTCCTCCCGACTGAGCCTCGACGGCTCACCGATCTGAACAATGTGTTGCTTTAACCACTTAAGCTTGCTCTCGAAGGGGCTTAGACGAGGACCATGATGGTCTCTTCTTCGCTTGTATCCCATAGTTGTGAGGTTAGGTTGGTGGACTCAACCAGGGTAGGTATATATCGACAAAGGCGGTAGTTAGGTATGCAACACACGATGTGCAAAAAGAAAGAGAATTAAAGTAAATTAAATCAAGCTTAATCATTACTGTTGACAAATATAATTATATTTTATAGATTAAATCGTAAGCAATAGCCACTAGTAATCTATAGGTAGGACCATGCATTAGAAGATACACTGCTGGGGTGTGGGCAATGTAATCCGAAGGGTGCGTATACTGTTTAGCTACCGTACTGATCCAGCAGCCCACGTATATCTGACATTAAGTTGGACTGGTAAAGTACAGTAAATACTATTTATCAAGTTCGATATATTCAGAAAAGCTCACAAATAAACTCGCACTTACTTTGGACATTAGTAAATTATATATTGTAGTACACGAATTAAACACCTTGCTCCCCTGAGAGCTTTTCGCGAATTCATTCTTCACAATATACTTATAAACTTTTTAGAAACAAGTAATGGTGCTTCGGAATATACACATATAAGCCAACTAATGAATGGAATTGGAATTTATCCAACACACATATATACATACACATACACAGGGATTGTTCATAATAGAGAAAGATAAAACTGGTTTTACTGATTGCAAAAAAAACGAGTCATCACGATTCCATAACTGTATTTGAACATTTACTAACATTTTCCACCACCATTTAACATCATTGACATGAGTGCGTTATCTTTTGAAACCACAGGATAGTGTCAAAATGTTGGGGTAGATATAATCGCGGGTGCGTGTCAGGGCAAGGTGTATGGACCTCATCGGCGCGCTGCGGCGACGTGTGCTGGAACTTATTGACGGCATTGTGCCGCCAAGCCGGTACAAAGTCGTAGTTGTAGATGCCAAAGTGAAGAAAATGCTAGACTTGGTGGTAGAAAAGGGCGAACTGCTGAACCGCCAGGTTGCCAACGTGCTTGTGCTTGACGATAAGAGACCTATGGAGCCCTTCCTGGACGCTGTGTATCTTGTGGAGCAAAGCACGTACTCTTTTGGGTGTATTGAAGCAGATTTTACGATGAACAGGTATGCCGGTGCTCATATTTTTTTGCTTCCTAAGTGGAAGGCAAGTGATGCTGAAATGAACAAGTTCGAGCAAACCTTGGCGGAACACCCAGGCAAAATGGCGCTTCGTCAGCTTAAAGAGTTACCAATTGGTTTCTCTGCACTGGAACAGCGTTTATTTTCGTTGCAGATGCCCAATGCAAACCTCATCTTTTACAATAAGGGTTTCCAGACCGATGTGATGTCGCTGGTAGACCTCACTGGCAAGCAGCTTGCACATATGTGTTCGGCGTTGCGCATTTCTCCTTATGTCCGGTACACTACTCGTACAACTGTAGTGCGTAGCAACGCGTGGCCCACACTGGTTGCACGCGCGGCTGACAAGCATCTCAATGAAATGGGCACGTCAAACAGCGGAGCAATGGGCTCGAAGCGGGCAAATCTTCTCATTTTAGACCGTACAGTGGATTTAGGTGCACCTTTAAGGCACGAACCACTGTTTCAGGCCCTCTCCATGGACCTAACAAACGGGAAGGGTGCACCGCCCAGTGCATCCAGCGAGGTACCAAATGCATTAAAGGGCAGAACAATGGGCATAAAGTTCGAGGATTTCAAGGGTGGTTATCCATCGGAGAAAGACAAGCTCTGGTGCCAGGTGCGTCATGAACATATTGTAGCTGCTACACAGCAGCTCACCGCGAATTTGAAAGAGTTGCGCGCAGCCAACCCTCATTTCGAGCAAACAGCAGAAAAAGCTAGTGTTGGTGATGTGCGTAACATGTTAGCTGCTTTACCGGAGTTCATGAGGGCGCGCGAGTCTGTCGGTCTCAACTTGGATCTGGCGCAGGAGTGTATCAATGCTCTTGAACAGCCTCAACTTCAACAGCTCATGGACTTTGAGCAGACACTCACATTAGGTACGGACGAAATGGGAGAGTACACGAATGAGTCGCAATTAGCTGATTCGCTGGTGTCGGTTCTTGCGCAGCCGCACGATGCTACTACCAAGGTGCGCGCACTCGCACTTTATGTTCTGTACCGACGCGGACTTAGAGCAGCTGACTATGAACGTATCCAAAAGCACGCTAGGCTTAAAGAAAATGATATCGAGGCAGTGCGTAACATGAACTTTTTGGGAATGCCCACTGAATATGACCCCGCTGCGGCACAATCAGATGAGTACCCTCCTAATCTCACGAAGGAATATCCTCGCAAACCTCTCAAATTCCAACGCGTGCAACCAGGAATTGAAACAGTCATTCAACAAGTGCTAACTGGCCAACTTTCGGAGACTGACTACCCATATGCGGGCGAAATGCCTGATGCTTCCCAGGAAGCACTAGCGACAGCAACAAGCCTCCGAAACCGTCGCCAAAAAGCCACATGGGCACAGCAAGTAGTTAATCCTGGTGAAAATACTATTAGCGTTGGAATGGCAGAGAAGAGTGACGCTGGTAGTGCATCCTCCTCAGGAAAGACGCTGGTTGTTTTCGTAGTTGGCGGCTACACTGCTTCAGAGGCTGCATCTGTTTACGAAGTAGCTAAGGACTCGGGTGTGAATATTTTCCTGGGTGGCCACGATTTCCTTACTCCACAAAAGTATGTTGATTTTGTGCGTAATATGGAGACTCCTCGTGAAGAGCTTGGCATTGCTGAGGATAAGCCTGAACCGTCGGTTCCATCACACCTACTCCAACCGGAACCGAGAAAGGACACCTCAACTAAGTCTCCGTCACCTGGTGTTGGTGCACCAGGACGGGCAAGTATACCTAAAGTCGCAAAGGCATCTACTCCCGTTCAACAAGCATCAGCGACCCCGGCACCACCAAAGCATGTACCCACACAGGCACCGACTGTCCAGCAACCTGCAGTGCAACCAAAGAGCAAACCGCTCGGTGGCACGCCGAATCTTGGCCCACCACGACCTCAACAGTCATATGGAATGCAGACGCAGCCTCCACAACAATCATCTGGATCAGCTCCAGGCGGTTCATATAGTTCCGGCTACACAGCAAATGGAATTATGTACCTGGGCACCCCGCCACCCCCTAAGGAAGACAAGGGGATGAAGAAAAAGCTTAAAGGCGCTTTTAGTGCACTAAAACGGTAAATAAATAATGATATGATGTAAAAAATACTGCATGTTTTATTAGTGTAACCGACGTGCATCTATTAGGGATTGCCCATAAATAATTCTCTCGTTTAGGGATGACGTCTCGGAGGAAACACTTCCAATATCTCGGTTGAGAGAATTCATGATAGTTCTTAGAGGCGGGAAAGTGCGCATAAAGAGCTTAAAATTTAGTTTAATATCCATTGTCAATTTATTATCCATTGTCAAAGTTATTTTAGATTGTATTAAAAACAGTAATCACGAATTCCAGACCATTTATTTATTTGTATCTCTGTTGAGATCACCAGATCTTCATCTTCCCACAAGATATTATGCTCACCATTTAATGTCATCTTTAGACATCTGCAGATCTTTGCTACTGATAAATGAGATGAGTATAAAAAAATATTGTGAGAGAAGATGAAAGATTTAGGGGTGTTTTTTTTTATTACTCTGAGTCCCAGAAACAAGTAATATGTATAAAGTGTCCGCGCATCTAACTGCTATTTTTTAAACATTATGTACTATTTAATGTAATTTACATGTCTATGCACCCATCAAAAATGCGCTCAATCTCTTTATTTGATACTGAGGCACTTGACGTCGAAGCGAAGCTCGCTGTTCTTGGGGATGCCGGGCAAGCTCTGCTTGCCGTAGGCCATAGGGGCAGGAATAATGATGCGGCGCTCACCACCAGCCTTCATACCAGCGATACCGATGTCCCAGCCACGGATGACCTCGCCACGACCAAGCGAGAAGGCGAAGGGCCTACCGCTGGTGTTCTTGTCGAAGACCTTACCATTAGCGAGCTTACCGACGTAACGCATGCTCACACGGCTACCACGCTTGGCGGAGGGTCCCTCACCAGCCTTGCGGTCCTCAATGACAACGTTGCCCTCGAGTTTCTGGGTGGGGAACTTGGTAGGAGTAGGGCCCTGCTCGAGCGCAGCACTGAACTTCACCTTCTTCTTGTCCTGGGGAGCAGCGGGCTCCTCAGCGTTGCGCTTCTTGGGCTCAGGGATTTCCTGGATGCGGGGCTCCTCCTCAGAGTCGTCCTCGGACTCCTCGACATCGACCTCGACTTCCTCGTCCTCGCTGTCGTCCTCGCTGTCGTCCTCATCGTCATCGAGCTCATCCTCATCGCTGCCAGCATCGTCGGCAGCCTCAATGTCAATGGCATCAGGAATGTCCTCCTCATCGTCCTCCTCTTCTTCTTCGTCTTCGTCCTCGTCCTCCTCGGCCTCCTCGGCCTCAGCAATGAGCTCAGCAGTCATGGGGTGGTCAACGATGTTACCGGTGAGGTGAATTGGGTAGGATCCAATGACCTGGAAGCACAAAGACTCAGTGGGAGCCACGTAAACATCAATTGACTGCTGGAACTTGGTAGAAGGGCTCAAAGTGAGCAGAGTGACGGGCTCAGTGTCCTCCTCCTCGTCAGACTCCTCGTCCTCATCCTCCTCATCATCAGCGGACTCCTCAGGAATACGCAAGATGCGCAAGGTGCTGGGGTTCTGCTTCTTGTCCACAGGCGCAAGAGGATCGAGCGCAGCCATGGTGAAGTGGACGACGTAAGGAGAGTCCTCAACGGCAGGAACGATGTCGTTCGGCATAAGACGAAGAGTCTTAGTGGCCAAAGGCAACAAGGGGACAGTTGCTTCCTCGATATCGCTCATTTTTTTATTTGGTTAGACTAGCGAAACTAGTTAAGGGTGTGAAAACAGAAAGTTTGTAGGGCAGGGGGTGGTTACGTACGCCACAGTGTGTGTCCCAGTATACAACGTGCATCCCTAAAGGCAGGTGAGCACTTTAAAGGCAGGCACTTTAAAGGCAGGCGATTAGGCGAAAGGGAAGGAACCACCGAGAAGGAACCACCAAGAGGGAACCACCGCGCGGTAAACCACCAGGAATTAGTTATCAAAAAGAGCTAATCTACAGCATATATAAACGAAATTCAGATCTTAAGTACTTGTAATTCGAGGAGAAAAAGGCGTACAGGCTAAACGTAGAATTACATAAATATGATAAAGTGGATTTACGGCAGTTTAGTTCATTTCATTCCTGTCTCTGAAAAATAGCAGACGCAGGGAACATAAACAACAGCAGACTACATATGATGCAGCATGGTTCTGTATATTTCCGGCATTTAGAAATTATACTACGTTTGTAGTCGATAAATTATATGCTTTTATGAATAAAAACTCCCAACCTAGTTCATCAGTTTAGAACTTGAGCTGGTGGGGCTTGTCACCCTTCTGCAAAGAGAAAGGAGTGGCAAGGTACTGAGAGAGCAAAGGAGTCTTCTTGACGGCAGCGATGATGGAAGCATCAACAGCCTTCTGGTCAGCAACGCGGGACTCGCTAATCTTAGGGGCAGCGACGGGGGCGTCACCGAAGAGCTCCTCCTCAGTGGGCTTCTTCTCGGTGGCACGGTCACGGGCGAAGTAGGCAACGTTAAACTTTGAAACGTCGGCACCGCTGATGTCGACCTTGGTGGAGGTGCCAATGACGTAAGAAGCGTTGACACGACGGAGGGGGACACCGTTGATCTTGAAGGGACCAGTGACGAGCAAAGTGTTGTCCTCAAGAGCCTTCAACAAAACAACACGCTTGCCACGGAAACGGCCAGCAAGGAGAATAAGAACAGCACCAGGCTGGAGCGACTTGCGGAGGTTGATGGGCTTAGCAACCTTGTTGTGCTTCTTGGGAACAGGCGCGGGCTGGGCTTCGTACACCTTCGACATGGGACTAATTATCTCAATGATTCGGCGTTGGATGGATTCCTACACTTCGGTTTTGTCAGTATCGTGATCAGAAAGGACAGTGAGTGGGTGTGCGTGGGTAGTTGGGACATTGATTAGGTAATGATGCCCTGAAAAGCCCTACAATAGTAAATCATTAATAATCAGGTTTTCATTCATTCTCGATAGTGCTGCTTACGCAGAAAGTAGTAATAGCCCCCCCCTCCACCTATCCTCCCTGATCTCAATTGGACTACTCATCATATAGATACTAGTAGTGGTACCCAAACGCAGAGCAGACTTTGCGCTGTGCTACCCCAAGGTGGAGGAGAGGGTAGTTCGCGCACAGAGAAGTGCCCTAAGTGTATGTGGGCGTCTATAAACACAGGATTGCGCTTTAAGTCTTACGATTATATTCATATATAAACAAATTTAATTTTATTTTTACCTTTATGATTAATTGGCTGCAATAAAAAAAAACATTAAATCAGTATAACTTATAAATCATAATCCATGTTGCTTGTCTATATACATCTCTACCACCACAGGCCGTGCGGCGCGCCCACCGTGCGAGTGGGGAGGACCAGGGTTCAACGGTAGCGTTTGCTCTCCGCATTCCTGACACTCTCTTTACTTTTAATGAAGATTGCAATCGTTGGTGCACAAGGCTACGTTGGAAGCCATATTGCTGCTGAGGCCATGCGTCGAGGCTGGATGGTTACTCCTATAGGCCGTAAAACCCCGTTGACACAGCTGCGTGAAGCAGATGCGGTAGTACACACAGTAGGTACCTTCATGGAGGACCAGCGCTACAAAAAGCTACTCAGCTCTCCACTTTCTATTGGTTCGATGGCAACACTTGGTGCAATGCGACTAGGATTGTCGTCTCGCAACCCAATGATCCCCAAAGTGACGTTTGACGACGGAAATTTCAAACCAGCTGCTGAGGCTGCACTCGCTCTAAAACCCAAACAAGGTGAGCCACTACCAAAACCTCCTATCCCCTTTGTTTATATCAGTGCTGCTGATTCAATTGCTGTGGAGAGGGGGTATATTGCTGCTAAACGGAAGGCAGAGGACTTTTTATCGCATCTTCCATACCTCAGAGCAGTGTTCCTACGACCTGGATTCATTGGTACTAAGGACCCCATTGACCCTTTACAAGAGGGATACAAGACATGTACGCCCCGAAATTTGGTGGATAAAACACTGCGACTAGTTGGCGCCAAAGATAGGGTAACCGTCGAAGCAGTGGCCGAGGCTGCCTGCGACGCCATTGAGGACACAACAATCGAGGGTGTTGTAAGTAGCGAGGTCATTAGACATTTAGAGTGAAATAGGAGTAACTATGTATAGTAGCATCATTATATACATACTTAAATATATATATATCTGTGATTACATATATCTGTGATCAGGCAAACACAGGGATCTTTCCGACCTCATTCGTGTAGAGACTCTTTCTAATCTGCCAGATCATAAGCTTGCTCTTTTCGTCAGACGACAAAATGTGCATAGGGACTGTGGGGTGGAAATCGAGCGCCATCACCTGGTTACCCTCGATGTGACCCATATGTTTGAATAGAACCTCGAGAATTCCGTCGTCGGCAGCAGAAGTCTGACCAATCTTCCGAATATCAAGCAAGTTGACAATAGCATCCATGCCAGCGGTGGCAAGAACACCGTCGTAGTGGGGAGACCATCGCAGATGGGTCACTTTCTGCTCGTGGATCTGGTTACTGTAGACCAGGCCTTCCTCCTGTTTAGAGGCTAGACGCAAATCGTAGAAACTCACATTGCCCTCATCATCTCCAGCACCAAGCAAGTGTTGACTGAATGGATTGATTGCAGCTGTGTTTATTGGCGAGTTGCTAAGCTTTATTTTGGATTCAATGTCAAGGGTTGGGACTGTGGTTGCGTCTGCAGATGGGGCAGAGGGGTTCAGCACCAAAACGTGACCCGACTCCAACGAGACAACAATGCGGGCGGTATGCGTCCAAGTAATTTCATTAATGAGCGTATCGCAGTGGAATTCTGTTAATTTCTTCGGTGCAGGCAAATCATTGAAATCAACTTCCCACAAAATGATCTGTCCATCAGCGGAGCCACTTGCCAAACGCGACTTTGACGTACCAGTTTTGGGCTCCCACGCCAGACCAGTGCCAGTTTCTTTGTGCCCAATCAGTGTTGCAACTGCATTGGGAGTCTCATCTCTCTTGTAGAGGAACAATTTACCCGTATCGGCAAGCCCAGCTATAATCTGAGGGTTCTGAGGACACTGGCCCAAGAATAAGAGCGCCAGCGACTCAAACTCGGGTTCAGACTCTACATCGGACGATCCAGGGACATCCCACTGACCTTTAACGTACTTTGGGTACTCAAGTCGCGACTTAACCTCGACTTCACGCATGTATTCCGCTTCCTGGCGCAAGGTGAAGGTCGAAATCAGCGCCCGACTGGCATCGGAGTCATCAAGACACCACTGGCCAGTAAGGGTAGGCCACTCGAGCTTGATGTAAGTGAGTCGCTCGTAAAGATCGACAGTGCTTTCGGACCACTCCTTAAACAGACTCTTCTTGGTCTCGTCTTCGGTTTTCGCGTCGGCCATCTGGGGTTAGGTAGAGCGAACCCAGCCCTTAATTAGAACTAGTAGTAGTAGTAGTAGTAGTAGTAGTAGTAGATGAACCCAGCTATTAAGTAAGTAAATAACCATTTATCATGTATATAGAGAGCTCGTTTTGAGTTGGAGGGAGAAAATAAACGAGCAAATTTTGATTACAATAATTAGAAATATGGACAGAGTTTTACGTGCCAATATATAAATAGTCAGTAGCACTCACCAACAGTGGAGGTTAGTGCTCGTGTGTCTAACGCGAGAATGACTTCAGGGGATCGCGCTTCTTTTTACTCTTCTTAGTCACACGCTTCTTGTCATTACGCTTCCACTTTTTAGTGGGCTCAGCGAACAATGGAGCTGGTGCGCGTGCAGAGGCAGGCAGCAAATAGGACGGGACATTCTTCAATTCCTTGTTGTTGCGAGCCTGATTGTGCTCATCGTCGTGCCTCAATGCAGCTAAATCATCTGGATTCTCCTCGAAATGGCGTCGGAGTTTATCACTAGCAAGCAGCTCGGCTTTCAATTCCTTGACTCGGGCTTCACGTACGCTGGCGCGGGTGACTGATCTAAACGCATCCTCCATACGATACCTGAAACTATTCACCTGGTTCATGTCGAACTGATAAGGCTTTACATCGTTCGCACGAGAAATTCGCGCCAACACCTTTTCGTCATTCTTGTTGGTGGGACTTGAGGCGATCTTGTGCTTGCCAAATTCCTCCTTGGGAACCACAAATGACAAGGCCATTCCCTTCTGGTTAGCACGCGCAGTGCGTCCCACACGGTGAACGTATGCTTTCGAACTAACCGGTAAATCAAAGTTGATAACACAGGCTACACCCTTGAAGTCGACACCACGACTGACACCATATTCAGTGGAGGAGTTGTTACGTCCATTTTTTGTTTTAGGCGGTGCATCGTCAGTAGCGATGAGTAGGTTAAACCAGTGCTTGTCAAACTGGCGCACAATATGGGTACGAGATTCTTGAGGAAGTTCGCGGTTGAGAACCGCAGACTTAATGCCGAATTGCTCTAAAAACAATTTGAGACGATAAGCCCGTTCAATGTCATTGGTGAACAGCAAAGTTTTACCACGGATAAGACCAAGCTTAAAAATCACATAGAGCAATAAAAACTTGTCGATCTCACTGCATTTAACAAAGAATTGCTGGAGTTGGTCGCTGGCTTCAGGCTCCTCTAGCTGAAGGGTTACAGGGTGATCACACCAGGCCTCCTTCAAGGGCTTGATATCCTCTCCCAAGGTGGCACTCATGAGCCACGCCTGAGGCTTTGAGGCAGAGTCGCAGAGATCATGCAACTCCTTCAATTCTTCGTCGTAGCCAAAGCTGGTGAGCAGATCGGCTTCATCAAAAACGATGTAGCCCAATTGGAGCGGGTCCAGCCGCTTCCGCCTGAATTGCTCGAGTGCAGAGGCTGGTGTGGCGACTATTAATTCATGGGGCTCACTTAGTAGCGTGGATCTGACCTCTTCACTCATTTGCTGGGCAATATTAACAAAACGCAACTCCTTAGAGGCAAACTTTGTCAATTGCGCGAGTACACGGACAATTTGATCCGCAAGCTCACGACTAGGTACTAATATGAGCCCAAACATATGGGAATCACTGCCGCTGGCTTTACGAGTGAGCAGTGATTGCAGTATGGGTAGCAAGTATGCAACGGTCTTTCCTGAACCAGTGCGAGCCATAGCCACAATATCTTTTCCCTCATCCAACGCAATGGGAATAGCAGTAGCCTGAATTTGAGTAGGCTCCGTGAAACCCATTTGCACGAGGGCCTGGTCGAGCCTGGGGTCGACCTCGATTTTACCAAACATGGAAAAAGTTGGGTTATGTAATTTTTTTCCAAAACTGAAAAACTACCAAGAAGATATGCTAGTACTTAAGAAAAATGAGAAAAAAAAAGAATTGAAAAAAGAAATTGAAACAGACAGATATAAACAACAATTTTAAATATTTATGCAAATTTATTGAGAAAACTTTTTTCAATCATATTGAAGCGTGCGGTAAGCTTAGCCGTATACGACTACAACCTCTTGGATTATACCTTATAGGGACGTGTGGATCTCAGATACCCAAGCCCTAATGGATGGCGCTGTGGCAGGAGCTGTAGCTGGCAGCGTTACCACCATCGCAATGCACCCTCTGGATGTGGCTAAAGTACGGCTCCAGCTAGGAAGGAACAAGTCTCTTTATTCCTTTTTTCGTGATCAGCTTAATACGCCTCTGAAAGATATATACAGGGGACTAACGCCTAACCTTATAGGAAACGCAGCTGCATGGAGCGCTTATTTCAGTATCTATGAGATCTTACAAGGAATTGCATTTGGACCCAATTTGGGGCTTACACCTACGCCTAGAACGCACTTACTTTGCTCCTTTACGGCTGGAATCATGTCCCAAGCAGCTACCAACCCGATCTGGGTGATAAAAACCAGAATTTTGGGATCAAAAAGTAGCGACAAGGGGTCTTCCCCATCAATATGGACTAACATGCGACAGATTTATCAGCATGGCAAACTGAAAGCATTCTGGAGGGGGTTTCTTCCTGGTACTATGGGTACAGTGCAGTCTGCGCTTTATTTCTCTATTTATGGACCATTGAAGCCTCATCTTAAAGCGCAGTATAACTTGAGTGACACTGCCACATATTTTTGGTCCTCAGTGGTGGCAAAATCGGTGGCTGCGACGATCATGTACCCCCATCAAGTGGTACGTTCACGCATGCAATTTGGTGAAATTGGCCTAATTGACGCATTAAAGTCGATATGGAAAACAGAGAAGTGGAGAGGTTTTTACCGTGGTCTTTCAGTAAATCTGGTGCGAGTGGTGCCTGCAATGGCAATCACTCTTGTAACTTATGAAGAGATGAAAAAGTATTTAGAGAGCATGAGAAACCTGCCCATTGAGGTATGAGACCGAAGCTATGAAATGAGAAAATTATCATGAAAAGCAAATGAAGAAGGAGAAGACACCACTTTTCGTCTATATTTCAATTTAATTTGTACATAACGTTTATAAATAATTACATGCTGGATTATTGCTTCGTGTTTGGTATATTACAACCAACTTTATCCCACCGTGGTTGATCAATTCCTCTTAAATTACTGCTGCTGTTCTTCTTTGGGAAGATACATAATACTCGGCAATGTTTCTTGATTATCCGATACAGGCATTGCTTGTGAATAATATAAGGGGTATTGTACGGGCTGTTGGACTTGTTGCATGCCTACTGGATAAGACAGCTGCTGAGCTTGCTGCGGTTGTGACACAATGCCGATTTCCCCCGGGTGCTCGTATTGACCTGGAAATCGTGGAACAACCTGAGAGTTTGGAAGCTGGGAGAACTGCTGATTACTGTTGTAGCTAGCATAAGGTGTGGGCTGCTGCTGCTGTACATATGCGTGGTTCATGTCTACCTGGCTAAACAAAACAGGAGGTTGACTTTGCTGATGTGAAGCTGTATTTTGGCTTTGGTGTTGTACAAGTGGCTGATGCGTTGATTGATTAAGAAGGCCTGGCTGATGCTGGATTAGCTGCGGTTGGTGCTCCTGTTGGTGTTGTTGCTGTTGATGGTGGTGGGGTAGTTGGTGATTATGATGCATGCTCTGTAATCGTTGATTTTCAGGATAGAATTGCTGAGTATCCGCTTGGTACTGCTGGATCTGCTCGGGGGTAAGGCCTTGGCCGAACTGATCTTTTGCAGTAATATCATGAGACAAATGTGGAGTACGTTGCCGCAACAATTCAGGTACAAAGGAATCCATTGTGGTATCTACCGAACCTTGATTTCGCGTGTTATCGGATTCCTGCGTCTTGATCGCGATAGTTTTAGTACCTTTTCCCCTTCCTTTTATCCCGCGATTGCTATTCTTGTACAAAGAGCAAAAGTATTCAAACATCTCCTTTTCCTCCTCGGGAAGATCCTCCACTTTGACTCCACTTTGCAACTTTTGTGTCATATTCTGTAAAGCATTACGGTGAGCAGTATTTTGGTGCGCTTTCAGATTACCTAGTTGGTTGAACGTTTTCATACAGCCGTCGATCTTACACACCAGGGGATTCTCATTATAGTGAATGAGGATATGGTGTCGCATGTTTCCCTGTTGGCTGAACGTTTTCCCACAAACCTCGCATCTGTATGGGCGTTCGCCAGTGTGACTGCGAATATGGGTATGGAGGTTACATCTTTGGCTAAATGTTTTCCGGCAGTTTTCATAGGGACATTCGAAAGGACGTTCGCCAGTGTGGCTTCTCAGATGCGTATGCATATGGGCTCGCTGTTTGAATCGCTTCATGCATCCAGGAAATGTACAGTAAAAATTATAATCTGAATGTTTGGAAACCCCGACAGTACCGCTACGCGATCTGACAGCACTTACAGGAGAAGAAGGATGACCCGCGTTGCTGCCAACACTTGCTCTGAAACCAGCATCTGCTTCACTCCGACTACTTGACCGACTATGCGAAGTATAGGTGGTGCTATTTGAAGGATCACTTGCACCACTTTTCCCATCATCAGATTGCCGCACGGAATTGTTCGCAATGACACTTTCTCCTTCACTAGCCACCGAACCTTTATCACCAGTACCAGAGTAAATGCTATCGGTATGATCTGTATCATCAATGGCATTAGAATTGGTAGAATTGACTTTCGAATGTTCCCTCTCTGGTGATTTTGAAGCAGTGTGGCTTCTGGATTCAGCTGACTGTGCCTGCACAGCAAGCATAAGACGATCAATCTCTGTTTTCCCGACGTTAGCAGGCGGGGGAGCTTCTGAACTATAATTATACGAGTTCGAATTCATAGAGGAGTCAGCGCTAGCCTGGGCGGAATGTACGGGTGCAGGGGACGATTGACTATGCGAAGAACTTGATCTTTTGGAAAGAGAAGGAGGATTAGAAGTTCCACTAGGGACTTCACGATCATCATGATCTCGATTGAGCTCGGAAGAGCTATTCTGGGATGGTGCACTCGGCACCACACTTTTCGAATTTATGCTAGGTGAATCAGTATGGGCAGAGCTTGAGCTACTCTGTGCATAATCTCCACCCAAATAGTTGCTAGAAGTGCTCCAGAAAGCCGGTGAGTGTGCATCGGGGGCCTGCACATTCAGTGAGTGCGAGGGGATACGCGGGAGCTCGTTGCCGACTTGGGGCAATTGAGACTCAAAAGAATGCACTGGTGCGAGGTATTCCGACATATTTGATGATTGGGGCTCGTGATGCCTTCGAGCTGTCATAAATGTTGAGGACATTTGATGCAGCTCAGAGAGAAGCTTTAGACTTGGATTAGTTTCTCGACTGTTTCCAGCCTGTGGAGATGAATCGTTATTGGACATACTATGCTTCGTTGAGCTATGATGCCATTTATAGATCGCCAGTGCAGTGCGTAGATGACCTTGAGATGTGGAATTATATAATTTCTGTGGGGTACAAAATCAAGCCTTCTAATTTCCTTATGCATCCATCGAGGGTAGCGAAGCGTAACGGTTTGAATGACTAATATTTTTTTCGTACCCTGGTCTGCAAACCAACAACGGTCTTCGCTAACGTGGGATCAAAACCATCGAAAAGACGCAGATAAAAAAAAACAATTAGATTCGATTAGATTTTCACATAGTGTTTAATGAGCGATATTTAAATTAATTTGCATTAAAAAATATGCAGATTACTGCATGCTAGTGAATTTTTAGCTTGAGCATTACTGACCATGGGTAGTAGTATGTCGGAAAAGCGTAGCCGTCTCTTACCACCCTAGAGCACGACGTATGAGCTGATTCTAAAAAAAATTAAGAGGAAAGATGCGGGTTTTATATATTTACTTATAAATGTTTATATAAAGTCATGAGTTTAACCAGATTGACCATATAACTCTTTAGCAGTTTTAACATTTTCTATCCAATAGTGCGACGCTTGTACGCTACAGGGGTCATGTAGGCGCACGCGCATACAAGGCCAACATTCGGAGAACGAATAGCGAATCCTGAATGCCCACAAACCACTTAGAATTCCTAAATAGACCCAAGAAAAACGCATTAATATCTTAAATAAGAAACATAAAACTATAAATAGACTCAATTCTCCTATTACTTCTAAATATTTTGAGAATTAGTGATTACTTGACTTTTCCCTTCCGCCTGCTAAACCCTGAAAAGTGGTGCATGGACAAAAAAAAAACAAGGAAAGACAAGCATCACATGACGGTGGAAGCGAAGCCTCGAAAATAAAAAACAATTACTGACAAGTTAACGCTGAATATCGGACGTATCATGATTAGTAAACTAAAAATTATGCTCCCAACTATTTGTACTATATTACACGGGCCAACCCTGACAATATTCAGTCAGCTCTCTCTACACTTACGGACACACCCTCAGACACAATAAGAGAATATTTACGTGATACACTTAATGTCGCCTTTAACAAATTCAGGATCTTAGCGTGGTCCAACAATGCTTAATATTATGATATCTACCTACCCTAAGTAAATCCCATAACCGCGAAATTCTGAAATTATATAGCATACTGAAAAACATGTCAGTAGGACAAGGCGCCCGTCTTTATGCGGGAAAGCCAATTCCTGATGGCATGACGAAATCAGCGTTCAAAAAGCAATTGAAAATGGACAAGATGGAGGCCGGTAAAGAAGAATTCTTAGAAAAGCGTCGGGCTAAACGTAGATTGCAGCGAAACAAGCAAAGGCGTCCCAAGAGATCGGATGAACAGTCACCTAGTGGTGTGAATATAATTTTGGATTGCAACTTCGATTCATTGATGGAAGAAGGTGAGCGCACGAGCTTGGCGGGCCAGCTCACGCGATGCTATAGTGAAAACCGGAAGTGTAAACACCCTGTTAATCTTACCATTTCTGGCTTTAATGGAAGACTGAAGGATAGATTCGAAAATGAAATGCGTCGTACTCATGAACTGTGGAAAAATATCACATTTTTAGAGGATGATTTTGTTGTATCCGATGACCAAAAAGACAAAATAATTTATCTAACCGGAGATGCAGAGGAGTCACTCAGCGAGTTAGAACCAGAAATGACCTATGTTGTGGGTGGAATAGTCGATAAAAATAGATACAAAGATCTCTGCCTCAACAAAGCTAAGGAAATGGGAATCAAAGTGGCTAAACTTCCTATAGATGATCACATCAGGGTAAGTGGACGGCGAGTGTTAACTACAAATCAAGCATTCGAATTGCTTTTGCGTTGGCTGGAGTTGCGCGACTGGAAGGCTGCATTCGAAACTGCAATCCCTCAGCGTAAGCTTGGGGGTGAAGAGGCCGAAGTCGAGAGCAAAGAAGAGGCCAATGCGGAAACCAACTCGTCTGTTGGTTTGGGGAACGAGAATATTTAAGGCAATCGTTTCTTTAGAAATTCCAATATCTATCTAGTTTTGATTTTTAAAATATACACTGTATTTATAGTAAGCGAATTTGTACTTCAAATTGTTAAGATATGCTAGTTTCTTCCTTTTGCAAAAAGAATATCAGGTCTGATTAGGCGAATTGGTTTTTATCTAAATTTTCTCATAAATTGATTTTACGATTAGTGTACAACTATCTACATGCACATATTATAATGAACTGTCAGTGAATTTCTTTCTTATGATTCTACTCTACCTTTGCAATTTATGCAATCAATAAAGCTCATTAAGGTTTGGGTGTGCACGTAGCAAATTGATTCACCACCGCGACAACTCCTATAACGTGATTACAAGTTGGGCTAGGAATACACGAAGGCCCCCGACTCCTGGATCGAAGCTTAAACAACTATCGACGAGGTTACGAGATATTTGGCAGGCAGGTGTGAAGGAATATACTTTTATTTTGCAGCAAAAGAAGATATTCGATTTGTGACTGCCCTGCTTTGTGTGACAGCTGAATCTCCAGCGTATTAGAAGGTGAGTGTTTCTCTTCTCACGCTTATTATTATTTAGCAGTCCCTCGTTTAACCACACGCAAGACAAAATCACACTATCCAGGATAACAAAAACGAATTTATAATTTAGCCAAGAAGAAGCAAACCATTTGTGTCATCTCGCAGCATACGCTCTTCTTCCTTCCCTCCCCCTTCTTTAGTGCTACAATACTCTCGTTTCCTTTTCCTTAGCTTTTTTTATCTGATAAATGGATAATAAAGCTCCGCGTTGGATTCATGGTCAACCCAATAGTACCAACGAGATGAATGAGATGAATCTCATGGTTCAGCGGGAGATGTCAAATCTGAAGGCTCTTAAGCGTCTCAGTTTGAACACATCTGTACTTCCCGCTCAAGACCCTGATTTACCAGCATTAGAGATTTCAGAACCTACAGATAAAGATGAGAATGGGGTTCCAGTAAGCCCGCAGCGCTCGCCAGATCCCTCTAGACGACTATCCGAGGAAGTTGCAGGAGGTGTTGTACAAAGGCAACCTAGTTTCACGCGGCAGCCTAGTCTCCATCGACAATCGAGTCTCTCTAAGACGCCTACTTTCACACGTCAGCCTAGCATTCAGCGACAAAAGGTCAGTCAGCCCGGCATTCAACGACAGAGTAGTAGGTCGTCACAGAGTAGTGATGAACAAAGTCTCTACAGAAAGCACAGCACACAGAGTGTGGATCGAACTAGTAGTATTCAGCGGCAGCGTAGCTCTCCTTCATTGAATCGAAGGGCCTCTACGGGTTCTGGTGTCGCTGTCACAGGCCCTGAAACTCACGCTGCATCTGCCTACGCACAGAGCCCTCGATTTGCTCGACATCACTCAATTGTGAGTGCCCCTAATAGCATTCATCGCCAGAATTCTGCACCTGTTCGCTCCCAAAGCAGTACTGACGATGAGCCTATAGACTTATTGGAGAATGATAAAAATGATAGTGATATCCGTAATATGTGGGTTCCAGCAGGTCTGCATCCCGAATTGGCTCCTAACGAGTGGCAAGCATTCGTTGAAACAAAACTTAACGAGATTCGAAAAAGTCAGGAGGCTCAGCAACAAAGCAGAACCAACAAAAATCACAGCCGTCTGTCCCATATTGTGAGCGATCCCGAGGAATATGTGGACGCATCTGCTGTTCTTTATCAACGTAGGGCATCGAGCAATGAAGACAAGCGAAAAAGTATCCTGGAACTTAGCAGGGACTTTGTACACGAGAATCCAGTCGACGATGAGAATAATGATGATAATGTCGACGATGGAAACGCTTATACTAGTGTTCGCCCAAGTTTGTCAAATTCTTCACAATCCGCGGCGCCAAGCTTGAAGCTAGGTGCAACAAGCTTGCGACGATCCACACACCGAATGCATAAACCAAAACAGGAGCGTAGCTTCAATGGCGCGGGTAACACTCCCAAGTTGCCTACGCCAGGTTCGCAAGACAACAGATCTGTCGAAGGATCTACCAATACTTTTGATGCTCCAGCGATAAATAGCGATCAGCAAGAAAAGAAACCCTTCAGTCATAGTCTGCGCCGCGCAGGTCGTAGAGCTCAGATGGACTCGCTAAGCCCCTCGGTATCGCAAGAGTCTGCTCCATCTTCAGCATCAGTGACGCCAACTGTGTCTCATTTTTCACCCTCGTTGAACCCATCTGTTTCACCTGTTGCTTCTACTAATGCTGATCGCCAGGGAACTACTGCTATGGCACCTTCCACGAGTACCACTGTCCCTAAACGCTCTATGAGAACGAGACCCCCTCTTTCAGTGTCGGTCTCAGCTGCGAAGGCTGTAGCACAGACTGCTGAGCAACCTCCTAGTCCCTCAGCGGCTACGCCTAGTCCCACAGCATCCGTGATGCTTGGCTACAGGCGAAGAATGCCTCCTAAGTCTCCACCGGCCCCAGACTCCAACAATGAATCATTCCAGTCGAGTTTAATAACACCCACAACCCCTACAGAAAACACGGCTCAATCTCAGAACCAAGGGAAAACGCAAGGTTTGCAACTCGGCCAATTAGGACCTGCTCGTGAGAAACAGCCTAAGTCGACAATGCCTTCGCCGCCAATGAAGGACACTCCCTGTGAAAAGGAGAAAAAGTTGCCACCTATTCCCAGAGACGATAAGATTGTAAAAGAGGAGCAGATAAGTCAACAAAATAATGACAGAAGTGGGCTGGATAATGCGCGTAATAGTGAGCGGACTGATGATAAATTTAAGAATTCAGTGAAAGACCATCAAAACGAGGACACTTTTGCTCAATCCGCTCAGCTGCATAGCCGCGAATCAAGTTACAATTCTTTGCCCACCTCCTCAGCTGTTTCTCCACAAGTGCCGGGAACTAATTCAACCAAGGATCATCCAAGGTCTACGAAGGAATCCTCTATAGATGGTTCTATCACTGATAAAAAGGATGACAAAAAGGAGCGTAGATGGAAATGGCTTGACAAACAAACTCAATCACACTCTGAGCAGTCTGATAATAGTCCTCCCATGAAGTCTTTTGCAAGCTTGTTCAAGAAAAAAGACAAGAGCAAAGACTCTAAGGAGAAGGTGTCCATTCCCTCGTCTGAAAAAAGTACTCCACGCTCGCCATCTGCATCTTCCTTACCGCCAAAGCACTCAAGCTCTGTTGAGCCGTCTACTTCGCCAAGTCAAGTGGGTGCAGCTGACTTGATATCTGGGAGCAGTGTGCATAGGGGTGCTAATGCTCATGAACCTGGTGCTGGTGCACCAGAGCCCCCGCCTCATTTATCTCGTCGTACGAAGAAGGGCCACGCACGCGTACAGTCTCGCGTCTCTAATGATGCTGAGAATTACGATACGGATCAGGCTGAGCATCGCTCCAGTACACAATTCGGATCGGCTGCAGCTGCAGCTGCCTCCTATAACCAGGCTAATATGAGTATTAAGAATGGTGGCATAAGTGGTACTGCGGATGAGGAGAATATGATTGACCTTAATGCTGGTGCTGTTGAACCTGATGGTGAAGCCATTATGCGTAGTTCCACTCCCAGTGCTCCACAAAGACGTGATTCGAGGCAAAATCAGCGTGGATCTCGTCGTGGGGGGAGAAGTGACTCTAATACTCAAGAATTCGCGAATGAACCTGCCGGTGGAAGCAGAACTGGTGCTGGTGCTGGTGCTGGTGCTGGTGCTGGCCCAAAAGCTGTCCAAGGTAAGAGTTCTCAACAGACAAGTCCAGTTGAGATCAAGCTTCCCTACGATATTCCCGCTCACCAAGTAAGCGATCGCTCATTTGTGATGATGTACCACAGGTTCCCTCTACACATTGAGCGTGCCATTTACCGCCTCAGTCATATGAAGCTTATGAATCCGCGACGACCTTTGCATCAGCAAGTGTTGCTTTCAAACTTCATGTATGCATACTTGAATCTCATTAACTATGGATATCAACAGCAGCAACTAGCTGCGATAGAGGAGCAGCAGCAGCATCAGGAGCAGCATTTTGAGGATGCTCATGCTTCTTCTCCCGGTGCTAGTACACATCTAGAGGAGTCTCAGCTTGAGCAGTTGAGGCGCATAGAAGAAAATAATTACGACGACGGGATGTATGCACAGTCTAACGGAGCTGATGAAGACTCGAGTTCATCCAGCGAAGAGGAGGAATGCGATAACGAGTCTCCTAATAAACGTGCACACATCTCTGGTGGTGATTCTATTTATTAGCTACAATTTTATCTAGCATGTACATAATTAAAATTTCTTAGTATAATTAGTATTACACGATGAGCATTATCTTTTTATTGCGCGTGTATACACACACATGTACTGATACGCACATACACACACATACACACACACAACACACGTAGCCATGCGGATATATAGCACTAGTACACACACGCTCGAACAGGACTGGAAATAAACTCCCAGAGAGTGCACGTGAGTGACAGATCGATGGGGTTGCGGTACAAATCACAACGTTGTATGAGTCACGGGATTGATATGTACGCTCTTAATATTGCGTATGCGCCCCGGATGTATATCTGGGTTAGGTTATTAGTGTGGTAACTGCGGTACCGGTTAAGCGGCTGCAGTGGCACAAGCACGTCTGTGTAACCTAGCCCATGATGACCCCCCCACTAACCCCCACTACCCTCCCCAGAGAAGCGCACACAAATCTCAAAGCCTAACGGCGCGCGAGCAAACCGGCGAACCTATCCCTCCTTGTCATCACTCGATACAAGTCCAACTGAGAGATCAGAACAAGCGAGCTAGCAGTCTGAACACGTCTGAACTTGACTGAATTGGTATCGCATTTTGCATCAGCTTAGTTGCGTTATTACTACAAATCTACTTGACCTTAAATCTCTAGCATAGGTCGCTATCACATCAAAACATCTTTAGCTACTGCATTTCTTCGTTAACAGAAGAAAGGAAGGGAAAAAAGAAAAGCAATATATAAGAGGGAGGCGATCAGAAAAATACTTTTTCTATTCCGCTAGTGCATAACACCTCTAAAAATCCACTCATGAGTTTCTCACTACCTAACGCTCCTGCAGGTTCCCCAATCCCGGGACAACCAGGTGCCCCCCAAGCAGTACTCCCAATGAATCCTAATATTAGCCAGATACCACCACAGGCTCCTAATACTCAAGGTGCGCCGGCCCAAGGTCTGCCCCAAACTGCCCCGCAGGCTATCCCTCAGGGAGCTCCCCAAGCTATTCCCCAGAGTGTGCCCGGTGTTCATTCCGGAATCCAGGTTGTGGGTGCTGGCCAACCACCTCATGCTGATGTCTCCAAGAGTGCTCAGCAGATCACTCCTCGCTTCCAAAGTCTGTTGGAGCAGTTGAAGGGTGAGTTTGTAGCTATCAGCCATGAAGCGGAATTACGTGGTGCCAACAAAGAAGCCGACCCCAAGCTCATCCAGCAGCACATGACTGATCTAACTCAGATTCGCAAGACAATTTTTGATCTTCATCAGGCGCACCAGCAGCTGCGCGACCAGTACAACGAAGAGGTGACCAGGTTGCGCAATAAGCTTGACGAAGTGACACCTCGTCCTCCCATTGTGGGTCGTCAGGATGAAGAAAGCAGCTCAGCAACCGCAAATGGCAATGCACTTCCTGTTCAGCCCCTCGGCGGTGAGAACTCTCATGTCCCTGGCGTGGTGGTTCCTCCCAGTGAGAATAATGGAGATGCTAACGCTTCTCCCCAAATTGCACCTGCGGTTGCTCCTCCCTCGCCCAAAATCAAGGATGAGGGACCGAAGTCGACTCCTGCATTCACACCGGGCCAAGCTCCTGAAGCGACTCCGTCGAACGCACCAGGACAATCTTCTGCCCCCGTTCAACCCCAAGCTCCTGTTCAGGCTCCTGTTCAGGCTGTGCCAGAACAAGCTCATGAGGCTACTCCCAGCGGAAATGCGCCAGCAACCCACGAAGGCTCGGGTAGCACTCCTCAAACCACAGTCGCAAATGGTGCACCTGTCTCCCCTCCACAGACCGCCTCGGACTCTCGTCATGCACCTCCAGTGATGCTCAACACTCTTAATTTCGATGAACTTCCCTCTAAGTTCAAGAAGGAGGGCCCAGACTACCGCGTAGTGTATAATCCCTACATTCCACGTCACTTCGATGTAGACGAACTGCACACACTGCCTCACTCTTCGGTCGTGTGCTGCGTGCGGTTCAGCCATGATGGTAGACACCTTGCGACCGGCTGCAACCACACGGCTCAGATCTATGATGCTGAGACTGGAGAATTGCAGGCACGTCTCCGTGATCCCAACGCTGATGAAAGCAAGGACTTATACATTAGGTCGGTGTGCTTTTCTCCCGATGGTCGCTATTTAGCCACTGGTGCCGAGGACAATAAGGTAAGAGTATGGGACATCGAAAAGCGCGAGCTTGCCAAGGTATTGCAAGGTCACAGCCAGGAGATATACTCTTTAGCGTTTTCCCACAATGGTAAGTTCCTCGTGAGTGGTGGTGGAGACTGTTTCGTAAAGGTGTGGGACTCCCAAACCGGTGCTGTCGCTCGAGAATTCAAGATGGGCGACGGAGTGACTTCGGTAGACATTAGTGCGGATGATCAGCTCATTGCCGCTGGCTCTCTAGACCGCAAGATCATGGTGTGGCGTGTGGAGACTGGCGAGCTCGTTGACACCCTCGGTGGACCTCCCGACGGCCACCAAGATAGCGTTTACAGTGTGTCATTCATGGCGAGTGGCCGTGAACTCATCAGCGGTAGTTTGGACCATACGGCAAAGGTATGGGAGTTGCGACCTGACGGCAGTACTTCGACGCGTGATGCTACCAGTGACACAGCAAGCGATGTTTCCCACGTTAAGATGACGATCCAGGGCCCATCGAACTATGTGCTGAGCGTGACTGTCACACCAGACTCGAAGTACATTCTGTCGGGTTCGAAGGATCAGTGCTTGCACGTTTGGGATGCTGCGACAGGCACCGTGCAGTTGATGGTAAAGGCACATACAAACTCGGTGATCAGTATTGCGCCCTCGCCTCGAGGCAGCCTGATTGCATCCGGTGGTGGAGACTCGTTGGCCAAGGTATGGCGTTATAAGGAATTGGAGTAATTGTAACTTTATAATGGAAAAATCTCACCCTCGTAATTTTAAATATGTATTTTATGTACTAAAACATTGCAAAAGTATTTTTAAGCTCCCATTGTACCGGCCACCTCTTAATCTTCAAAGATGCTTGACATGGTACGTATTCCCCTCTATAGATGTACCTAACCTTGTTCCCGCAGGACACAACCCATGCAAGCAATCCCGTGCGCGTTACCCCAAACAAACACACACCATCACGACATTACCCACAAACACATACACACACATACTACCACAACTAAACAATACCACCAATTCAGGTATATTAAGTATGTCCGGCTCAATTCTCCGATTGCCTGATATCGAGGTCTCAATCCAAAATGGCGAGAAAGTAAATCTTGCGAAAAGGTACAAAAAGGGTATTCTCGTCCTGTTTAGCTACCCCAAGGCCAATACTGGTGGCTGCACGCGTCAAACATCTGGTTTCGGCGCCTTGTACCCTGAGTTCAAGAAGGCCGGTGCGGCAGTTTACGGAATTAGTGCTGATTCACTACATTCCCAGACTTCTTTCAAGAATAAGACTGAAATTGGGTTCGATCTCATCTCTGATCCCAATTACGAGGTTATCGGCCCATTGCACGCGAAGAAACAACCTAAAGGAATCATTCGTAGTCATTGGGTGTTTTTGGATGGTGTAGCTAAGCTCGAGGCACATCAGGTGAAGCCTGATGCAAGTCCAACTGATGCGCTCACTGAAGTGAAGAAATTGGTGGCGGCTAAGAAGGGCGTAAAGAAGGAAGCAACTGACACAAAGAAGGAACCCAAGAAGGAGCTCAAGAAGGAGCCCAAAAAAGAACCCAAGAAGGAATCTAAATCGGTCCCCAAGAAAGAGTCTAAGGAACCCAAATCAGCTAAGAGAGCTAAACCTGCAGAGAGCAAGGAACCTGAGAGGAAACGCCCCATGCGTTCTACTCGCACCCCCTTCACGAAAGTCTAATGATCCCAAATTGTAAAAATTATCTATTGCTTGTATGTAGTCATATTATTTTCCTTTGAACTTTCTTCTTGTCTTACTTAACTTCGCTTTTTGCCTAATATTGACAACTATGTATGTAGATGAGTGGTATTTGGCCATGCAGATGTGTGTGCATAAAGAGGTGCTGAACATCGTGGGCCCTACCCTATGAGCGGTAGAGAGCACGCACTCTCGCTAATAAAGAAGCGAGAGACCTTAGAACGGGAAATTGAAGAGACGTGTGACTTGCTACAGAGTCATAAAGTGGGCCGGAATGAACCCCTTGTGAGCCCTGACGGTTATCCGCGTCACGACATAGATGTTGCCACTGTACGCCAATTGCGTGTGCAGCTTATCCGTCAAGAGAACGACATGAAGGCATTACTCGAGCAAATTCGGAACAGTTTGACTAGCGCATTTCCTAAAAATAATGCTTCTGATTCTTCTTCGTCCTCTTCTTATCCTCCTACTGTATCTACAAAATGTACTGGTACCGCAGACACTTCGTCAACCACCCATCAAAAAGACCTTGAGCCCTTTTGTGAAGTACGAAGCGTTGTTTCCAACTCTATTGGTGATAACGCAGGCCTAGAAGCTGGCGATCGTATTATTAAATTCGGCAACGCTACTAAGATTACCGAACTGGGAAGCGAAGTGCGCAGCCACACGACATCTAAGCTCCCTCTTGCAGTATTGCTAATGAAAAACAAGTCCAACGAGATATCTACGGTTGAATTGAATGTGGAAGAAGGTAAGTCTCTGGGATGCCATATTGTTCCTGTGTAGTTGGCTTAAGTTGTCGGACTGATTTTGAAAATGTTTAAGAAACAAAAAAAAATAAGATAAACGTACATATATGCATTATTAGAAAAACCAGCTTCTATGGTTAAAATTAGTTTGTCTATGTTATGTGTTTTTTTTTTGCACTTCTGTATAATTCTAACACCAGGACCTACGGGCGAAGCATACCTGCCAGTGGCTAAATGCACGTCATTAGGGTCAGGGGTGATAAGACATCAACATGAATTTCAAGTCTGCTTTTTTGGCTCTCCTTTCCGCTTCTGCTGCCTCGGCAGAGGCGTTGAAGGTTGAGGTTGATGTACCTGTTGTTATTGATAACCTCGTTCCTGTGCCTTTGGAGCTGAGCCTCGCTGGCGAGAGCGTTGGCTCGGGTGCTATCGAGGGTGTCCGCACTGCCGTTTTCACCCCTACTAAACGCGCACCCAAGTTTGTGGCCAACTTTACGCACGATGACGTTGTTGTGGACAGCAACGGCCAGATCCACACCACTGCTGTGTACTCTCTCCCCACTAAGAACTACCTCTTGGGCTACAGCGTAGAAGTGAACTACGGTGAGGGCGAGTCCGTGTGGGTGGACAGCGACCTCGTGGAGGTTAAGGTAAGGGACCAGCAGCCTGCATTTACTGTTCTTCTCGCTGCTTCTATTTCTGTTTTGGGTGCTGCCTATGCTTTGTGGGTGTTGTTCTACTTCTTGGCTACCCCTGGCTACTACGAGAGCACACTGCCCTCGTCTTTGCACTTCCTCATCCCCAGCTACTTGAAAAGCACCGATGTCAAGGCTAAGCGTGCCTAATAAGGAGAAGAAAAAAAAATAACAAGTAGGCAAATACTCACCTAATGATTCTTTCGGAGAAAGAATGTGATTATTTGTATTTTACCGCTAAGCTGGATTAGTTTAGTACATCAGTTTGGCGTAGTCACGCCTAACCCTAGTAACCAGTTTAGGAAATATAAAAAAATTAAATTAATTACACAATAAAATGAAAAAGGTAAAATTTTAAAGCTATGTACATTACGCAATGATGTTGGCAATCTTGCCGAGCCAGTCAGCGTACTCCTTGTTCTCGCGGAAGCTGGCGAACTCCTGCACGAAGAGGGCGAAGTCACCGTCCAAGCCACGGGTCTCGAGGTAGTGCTGCACCGCGCTCTGAACGCTAGGGTCCAAAACACCGAAGGGAGGGCCCTGGTAAGCCTGGCGGCGGGTATAGTCGGCCTCAGCACTCTCGTCAATGGCAAGCTCAGCAGAGGCGTAAGGGATAACGCTCTCAACCAAAACAAGGTCGTCCTGCACAACGCCCTCGATGCCAACAGCACCATTGGGCTTCTCAACCACAATGTTGACCCTGATAGGAGTCTCGAGCTCCTCCTCAGCAGCAAGGTCACTGTTCTGCTCGTCAGCACCAGCCAAAGGATCCTCATCGAGCAAAGACTCGGCGTTAACAACATCACTGATGCTGAAGAACACCCTCAAGGTCTCCTTAGGGGACACCTCCTTGACAAGCTGAACCTGCTCGTTGCCATCGGAAGTGATTACTTGGAAGTCGTTCTTCTGAGCCCACTCAAAAATGGCATTGGCCTCATCCTTGGCCTCCTCAGCGGTCTCGAGCTCGAGCTTCTGCTCAGCCTTCAGAGCGCTCACCAGCTCACTGGCAGCGTCAGAGGCAGCATCAAGACGACGAGGTGTGGTACTAAACAAACGAGGGACAACAGCAGAGGCCACACGGGGGGTCAAACGCAAAGAATTGCGAGCAATCTGGGTCGCACGAAGGGCAGTTCTGGCACGAATCATAATGAAAGTTTTGTAAGCAGCAACCCTAGCCTATAGAGTACTTTGTCTACAATAGTGATGTGGTGGCAAGCGGAGCAGTGACAATTTGCATGCTTAATTTTGCTTGATTTTGCTTAATTTTTTTTTATTTGAAATCCAAAAGGAAAAACCAAAATGTATATTGGTAAATAATAAATATTCATTCGAATCACAGTATAGGATCCTTAGTATGCCCAAGATGTATATGTACAGTAAGTATTTCCAGTTTTTATTTTTATTATTATCAATAAATATATCAAATGTCATTATGCATTGTGATCTAATTGTGCAAATTAGAGCTCGAAATTTCAGCGCAATTCAATGTGGGTCGACCTGTACGCACACCTTGAATGAACCTGTGTGCACTGATTGGCTCATGTATATTATGGTGTTGAAGCACTGGAGGTACAGTCAGACAACATCACATATAAATAAACGTGCCATAAAACATAATACTGAAAGAACATAAAAATTGTCTCCAAATAGAAGAATCTTATTCTAATCTAAAGTAGATAGGTCCAACTAGACTTCTTTTTCATCAGTTCTGTCTCTCGTTATGCCCTTGCGGATTCGAGGAATGCCCGTAGGACAAACGGAAGTGGATATGAGCAAAAAATGAAGCTAACTCAAGATTGAAAACACTCAATCAATAATTATCTCAATATCGTGATAATCAAAGTTACTCTATTATCTCATTCAATCTCACACTATCAATTTTAATGGTTAAAAAGCCGTTCGATGATGTATGTTTGCATATAAAGCGGTTAGGGCGCATCGGCATGTTATGCATGAACCTAGTATTTGTATACGTCCCAATCCGTTGTTTCCCCACGTTACGGATAGGAGCCCAAGCAGGAAATCCTGACGCAAGAGTGGGCCTTTGTAAGAATGCAGCAGCTAGAGGAACCCCCCCTATTCACACTGCATAATGTTGGACAACATGTTGTGTACGCATATTAAGGCGTAAACAAGGGCGCACACCATAAAATATATAGATGAAACCGGAAAAAGCAATAAAAAATATTTGAAACCAGCATCAATATTTGGATCCATTATATTATAGTTAATTTCTGTTAACCCAAAAAAACAATGCTTTTTATCCGTAAACTATTTCAATATAGATAAATTCCATGATGATCGGTCTTCAAACGGTATTAACGAGCATGAACGTGAAAAAAGTTGAATCCCGCTTAAAATAGTATTACATCCAGCTAGTTATTTAATTTATAATAGGCTGCAAAGTGTGGTATTTATTATTTTCTCCAGCCATTAAAGACACTCGATCGCAAATTCTCAGCCATTATTCTGCACAACCCTAGATGCACAATGCATACCGCTGACTAACAAGTGTAGTGTAGTGTTACTCAGATGTAAACATAAACATGAGCTTCACCTAAACCGGAATAGTCTGCTTAGAGGGCACCTACCCATATATTGTTTGGCACTTGGTTTTGCATTCAGCCCAGTGAGAATCCAGAGTTTGTTCATCAAGACTGGACCATCTCTGTTTCCTAACTAAGCATTGCAGTTCCATTTGCACTTTCATTTGCACTTTTTCATTTAATATCCCTCGAGCTAAACTAAAAAGCCCTTGGATTCTAAACCAATTCGACGCACAGTCCTTCTCCTTGGTTCATCCAAAAAAAGTTAATATCATAGCAGAGGTAAACAGCTGCTGAACCTTTTCTTTTTTTCAGAGTTAAGCCAAAGAAGATTCGAATTTGTTTTTCTTGTTAAACGACGAATCCCCTTATCAATACTTTTTACACTACTGGGATTCGCAAAACAAATCTCTAATTTGCTATCAGCTAATTACGAAAAGAGAATTAAACTCCATCAAAACATTTTAAATTAATAGTATGGACCCCCGTACTCGCCATATTAATGCGCTCCAAGCTGATGAGAATGCAGGCGTACTTCCGTCCAAACAAGCCTCTATGGCCGCTACGCTAGCTTTGCAACAAGCGAGAGCCATGGAAGCTCCTCAGTTGCCTCGAAGAGCTGTCCTGCAACCTATTTCCCAGAACTTGCAGACTGCTGTTCGTTCAGCATCGGTGGCTCCTTCAAGATACGAGGATGAGAGCATGGCCGAGATGGGCGCTCAGACCGATGATGATGAGGATGATGAGAGGACACAAGACGAGTCTGATGCCACCATTGAGGACATCGGTATCGACAATCCCGATTCTCACAGCAGTGCCCACGTAATTAAGCCCAACACACTTGCTAATACTGAGATCCCTGAGGATGTTGACGATGAGCTTGACGATGCTCAGTTGCTTCACCACGACCATACCCACACTGCAAGCTTCAGCGATGATGAGGACGACGTTATGGACATTTTGAATCTTAGAGAAGCCATTCGTGGCCAACCTCCTGCCGAATGCAACCCTCATGCATTGTTCCCCATTGATAGCATTACTTCGCGAATCCAGATGGAGCAGAGCGCGAGGATTGTAGCCGATACTCCTGGTTTGCTTGACTCTCACGATGAGGATACGTGGGACCCAAGCATGGTTCTGGAGTACAGTGAGGATATCTTCCGTCACATTCGAGTTATGGAGTTGCGTTTGTTGCCCGAAAAGGGCTACATGAGTCACCAAAAGGAGCTTTCGTGGGAAATGCGCGGTGTTTTAATTGACTGGCTGGTTAAGGTGCACTATCGCTTTAACTTGTTGCCTGAGACTCTTTTCTTATGTGTCAACTACATTGACAGATTCTTGTCCATTAAAGAGGTGAGTCTTTCGCGACTACAGCTTGTGGGTGCCGTAGCATTGTTCATTGCGGCTAAGTTTGAGGAGATTAATTATCTCAGTGTACATGAAGTATCTCAGATGGTGGAGCAAAATTACGAAGTGGAGGAAATATTGAAGGCTGAGAGATTCATGATCGATATACTAGACTTCAACCTTGGGTTCCCTGGCCCGATGTCGTTCCTCAGGCGGGTATCTAAGGCTGACGACTATGAGTTGGAGACCCGCACTTTGGCGAAGTATCTCTTGGAGCTTCAGATTATGGATGAGCGATTCGTGGCCGCACCCCCGAGCTGGTCGGCCGCGGTTGCCCACTACATGTCGCGACACATGCTCCGTCAGGGTGACTGGACCCCACGCCACGTTTTCTTCAGCGGATATACCGAAGAGCAGCTTCTCCCTGGTGTGGCAGCGGTCCGTGAATCTATCGAGGACCCGAAGACCAACTTCAACGCTGTTTTCGAGAAGTACAGCGAGAAGAAATTCCGCAAGGCGGCCCAGTTCGTCAACAGCTGGCTGCAGCTTGTGAAGCAGCACCCCCAAATGGATTTCCACTAATATGATATCCACTAATGCGAGGCGCGCCTCAACGATCCCTAATTGTAATAATACCACACATAATCTATCTTAAAATAATTCTACAATACACATCAAACTAGAAGAGTGTGTTAAAGAAGATTTTTTAGTAGTGTTTAAATAAGTATGCATGCATCTATTTAAGCGAGTCTCATTTCGACTTGCGGTTGGGATCGTGTCGCTAGAACCGAGTAACTCCACACGCATTCTGAAATTCTCATCGCTTCTACGCCTATTGTTATTCTTTTTTTGGCACAACTATGGCAATGAGTCCTGGAAATTATTTAGCAAACTTTTTCTTGCCGAAGTCGAAAGGCACGTATCTGTACTTAATCATGTGTCTGATCTGGTTGCGCAGTGTAAGGAAAAGAAGTACAAAGAAGTACACAACCAAAATAGGCCAGTACACAGGGAGGTCCAAGGCACGACTAACGGTGCTGAACAAAGCCAGAACAGTTCCGTAGGCACTTAACAACCAAAAGTGGAACTCAGGAACCCGCCTAATGAAGGGCCTGAACTCTCCATCATCCTTGGTATTTGAGGTAGGCAAGCCGGACTCCATATCGTCACTAGCAATATCATCACGCAACTCTGGGGTGAACTTAGGCGACAAAAAGCCGAGGAACAAGTTGAGGAGATAAATGGACAGCGCGTAGCACTCCACGTACCAGCCCTGCGCAAGAATGACACGCGCAAAGAAAACTAGGAGAAGCACACCGAATGCAACCCACCTCTCCTTTACGAAGGGGATACTCTGATCCAAATATGCCTGGTATGTCACACGCGCCTTGTATACGTGAGTTCTCGCCTCGGAAAACGCGTTGTTGACCTGATCCATTTGTGACGTGTGTGTGAATAACCCTTCACCCAGCCAAGGTAAATTTATTAGGTGAAAGGGCAGTGTATCGCGATCAACACCATACACACGTAATGTATTGAACAGTAGCAAATGCTAAGAAATAAATATCAAGTTATGAAGGGTTTAAAACCAAGTAGAATTGAAAATATACCGAAATTAGAAAAGTTATCTGGAACCAATTTGTCTAAATAAAGTTTCCTCAATCATATATGCTTCGTTAATGACCTCAGCCCCGTTTCGCCCCGTTTTTGTGCAAACCATTCAGAGGTAGCCACTTTTGCAAATAGGACATTTGAATGAAAAATATCATATTTCGTATAACGTAGCTATTTCATATTAAGGTATTAACGTATCCATATTATTATAATTATTATTATTATTATTCTCAGCTGATTCACATCTCGAAGCCCTGTCCCTCCACAAAGTCATCGTAGTCGTTCTTGTCGAACTCCTCATCCATCATATCCGCATCCTCTTCCTCATCCATCTTCGACAAGTTAGAGTTGTTAGTCTTACTTGGAGGTGCATTGGCAAACTTGTTCTTAATTCCACTGTCGTAGTGACTGTGGCTCAACTTCAACTCATTCTCATCGTAGAGGTCAATTCCCTCGTCACGGCCCATGTTGGGGGGCGGTGCGCGGTAAGAGGCGGGAACGGCACCAGCATTGGCACCACTCTTGGAGCCCTTGAAGTATTCGTCCATCAAAGTATCATCGACAAAGGTGAAACCTTTGAACTTGTCCTGGATACCGGGAGACAATGGGGTAGAGCCAGCCTCCATGTTGCGGGTAAGAACGGATGTAGACGCATTGGTGAACTCTGGGTCAAAGTTGGAAATGTCGTCATCACTAGAGACATGCGGCTTGTAGGGCGGCTGAATCTGCTTCTTCTTAAGCATATCCCAGTCCACATCCTTGAAGAAAGGATGGGCCATAAGCTCACGCGCATCGTGAGTAGCACCCAAACGGTGCTTAGGATTACGGTTCAACAGACCTTTGACAAAATCGCGACCCTCAGGACTGAGAGCATCCTTGGGGAAACGCACCTTACCAAAAGCAATGTTCTTGTACATCTGCTGGCTGTCCTCAGCATAGAACGGACTCCATCCGCAGCACATCTCGAAGATAAGCACACCGAGGGACCAGAAATCGACCATCTTGGTGTATCCCTTGTCATCCAAGAGTACTTCTGGCGCTAAGTACTCAGTAGTACCGCAGAAAGTGTTGGTGGTAGTGTTGCTGTGGAGGTGAGCCTTCGACAAACCAAAGTCGCACAGGGCAACGTGTCCGGCCGCATCCAAAAGAATGTTCTCGGGCTTCAAATCACGGTAGACAATGTCATTGTAATGCAGATGCTCAAGTGCAACGATGAGCTCAGCAATGTAGAACTTTGCGCGCTGCTCACTGAAGCGGCCTTCACGCTGGAGATGCCAGAACAGCTCACCACCGGACATGTAGTCTGTAACGAGATACAAATCGTTGCTGGTCTGGAAAGAGAATTTCAAACCAACCAGGAAGTTAGAGCCTTCACCTGAGGTGCGCACAAGAATGTCACGCTCGCCGATTGTATGAGCGATTTCCTTCTCCCTCACAATAACACGCTTCGATAGCACCTTCATGGCATAGACACGACTGCTGTCGCGCTTGCGTACTTGGTAAACCTGACCAAATGTGCCCTTTCCAATGAGCCTGAGCACCTGGAAGTCCGAGGGTCCGAACTGCTGCTGCGCAATGCGCTCGAACCTCAATGACACCCGAATGCGACCCAAAGTGCCGTTGTGGCTATCACCAGTCGCAGTCTCTAAGGTGTGCCAGGCGTCAAAGACTCGAGTCTGTTTGAAGTCGGGACGAATGCGCGCGAATCCCAAAAAGCGGTCGTTGTCGCCCTGATCATACAGCGTGACCTCGAGGTCTGAGTTGTACGAGGTGACATCGAAAATTGCTTCCTCGTCCTCCCACTTTGGATTGCTGGGATTCACCCCGGCTGCATTCGCACCGTTGGCGCCGGCGCCAGCACCGGCAGCATTGCCCTTAGCGGCGTTAGCTGCCGCAGGCAGATTCAGGCGCGACGTGGAGTGCGAGGGAATAGCAATGCCACTGTCCTGCACAGATGCAGTATTGGCACTACGACTGATGTGCTCAGAAGTGCTGCACTGCACGACAATGTACGGATTCGAGTTAGGCGAATTGGTGTCGAGGCCCTGCGCCTCGAGCACACGCACGCGCAGCTTTCCCTGGATGTGCGCAGTCTCAGGGATATTGATCTTGCCTCTTGCAGAACCACCAGGACCATGGAGCATGCTCTGGTGCGGGGTAGAAGCAAAGTTGATGTTGTGCGAGGGCTTCGTAGACTGCTGTTGCTGCGCACGGAACGCACTGGCAGCCCCAGCGGCGGCAGCGCTGGAACCTGCAGTGCTAGCACCAGTAGCACCAATGGCTCCAGAGGGATTGCCAGGGGCGCCACTACTGTTACCACCGGTACCACCGGCACCACCGGCGCCAAAAGTATCCTGAGAAAAATCTGGCACAGTCTGAGTTACTGCGGTAGTTGCAGGAGCAAATGTCCCATTGGGAGGGATCATTGCATCCTTAGGCTGACGCTGCTGCTGCTGAGGTTGTTGCGGCTGCGATGGTTGGGAATATCCAAATCCCCAGAACGACCTAGTCATTTTCGTTTATAGCTAAGCAGGCCAGAGCGTTATACTATGCTGAGCGTGATAGTTGTGGTTTGAATGCTTGAAACGCAAGTTGTTCCCAGCGAGGTTAGTTTATTCTTGAAAGTATCACACTTGAGTTTTTGCGGTGTTACTGAAGCTAGTGAGTAGCACGAACAGTGAGAAGTAAAAAGACGGATCAAAGCGATAAGTGCACAAGCAGACAAAAAAAATAAGATCACAAAATTGCCAACCAATAGTACACTTCCACTCAATTTCGCCTAAACCAGCAAGCTAGAATGAGTTCTCTTAACTGTTAAAATTGTGCTATAGCAACTATAGATAGGAGGGGGAAGGGCGAAGCAGTAAATTAGTCTGGGCAGAACCCCGCGCCCAGAGGATGACGCTAGGGCGAAACCCCGCCATGCATACGACGCTATATTTCTTTAATATATAAATTTTCTCTACGAGAATTGGATATATTTCCAGAATCCTAGTGTTATAGCCAAAATTTTATGTATTTATTTTAAAAAAAATTAAGCTGTAAAGCCAGAGGATCGCGTCTGATCACCTGTCGCTCTCTACCTTTGGGAATTGGTGTGTGTCTGGTTTTGTGCGGCTGTGCGGCCCTGATGGTTACAAATCTACCTGCCATTGGGAGAGAAAACACAGGCCATCTTTACCACAACGGTTATAGAAATGACCATGCCATAGTGATGACCACACCCTACCTCAGTTAGATCCTATGGGTTTAGGCAAATTCTGCATAAAGCACCCAATGCGCCACCCCCACACAACATGATACCTTTAAGGATCGACAGCCATTTCCAAGCGTGTACATCCTCAAGCCATTGATTACTACGCTTGGTCAATTGGATTACCTTATACTAGAGCTGCCACTAGTGCTACTACTGAGGGCCACTACTAAGAGAGAGCAGTTAGCAGGGCAACTGGTAAAAAATATATGAGTGAACTGGTGGAGTACAACAACCTCCCAGTAAAGGTCCCCAAATCAGTAGCGGAAAAAAATGGTCGCCTGATCTCCCAGGGTGCTGAAGCGCTAGTTTTTGAAATTAGCCAGGATGGTTCAGTAGTGAAGTTCAGACCGGCTAAACCATGGCGACTACCTGAGCTTGATGAGATGTTACGCACTCGAAGAACTAACCAAGAGTCTAGAGTAATGCGCAGGCTTGCGGAGTCGCAGATTGGGGTACCTGCTCTAAAGTTTGTTGATGCTAAGAATGGCATCCTTTGTATGGAATTTATCACAGGTAAATCGCTGAAGGCAGCCACCTGGGAATGTGAAGGTGCGTTGACTGATGAAGTGCGCGCATTGTATCGCCAGCTGGGTAGTTCAATTGCAAAGATGCATGCCACAAGTGTAATGCATGGCGATTTGACAACCTCCAATGTTATGATTGACGCCAATAACGAGTTGAGATTAATCGATTTTGGATTAAGCACTCAGCAGGCATCCGTTGAGGATAAGGCAGTTGATCTGTATGTTTTGGAGAGAGCCATTAGTAGTACGCATCCCCTTGAAGTCGAAGAGCTCATGAGCAAAGAGGTCATGCCGGCCTACATACAAGAGGCTACCGCACAGAATGAGAACGTGAAGTTCCTCATGCAGAAACTAGAGAAAACCAGGGCCGGTGGTCGAAAACGCACTCAGCTCGGATGATGAACCCCAACTTTGTATCAATACTTCAATTCGATTCAAAGAACCTATTTATTATATGTATCTCAATAAATAATGTTATTTACATGCTTCACTTCTTTACTTCGGGAGTCAGCAGCATTCCTGAGTATCCCGGTGCAGCTGAACTTAATACACTACTGACCCATTTGTTAAATCTCTCTTCATTTCGCTCTTGATCTTCATTCACTTTATTCACTTTGTCATGCAATTGCTGTTTGACTTCCTCAATCTGTTCGACATTAATAGGGCATTGAGGAATATCTGGGTATTGGGAGGGTGTGTAACGTTGTTCCAACGGTAAATCGACGACCTGGAACTGCTTGGCGTACGGTGTAAGTTCTACGCGCATCCACACCACGAACCTAGAACGCTCACTACACTTTCGATATGTCTCTCGTAATACTCAGACACATGATACGGCAAAGCCACATGTGCCTTAATGTGAGCGTGGGTAATTTTTTCATCCTCATACAATATACAATATAATAAGAAAACAAGCTGTGATGAAGTCCAATACTTTAGGAAGTGCCGAGTGAATCAGTATGATCATAAATGGACCCTGAGCAATGTTTCTTTTTATATCTTTGCGCGATAAGACCGCGTTTAATGTTGTATTTTGTATTGCATAACGCCAAGTTTTTATGTAGTAAAATATAATAGTGTATAATGGTTATGTTTCTTACTTGATTACCTTGATAGGCGAAATTTGTTTTGATACACTACAGTAACTCTTACTTTCTTCTGTTGACAGCTCATAAGTGAACTCAGAACATTATCATACAAGCTAAGGTTGGCAGCAGGCAAGCTGAGAGATGCTTTAGCATTTAGTGACTCAGATCATATGAAATAAGCGGTAACTACTACCACTTTGATCACTTAAATGCGAAATTCATATATCACAATATCGTATACTATGTGCGGGGGTACCAAGGGAACTCCTTATGTATGAAAACAATTTGTCTATATGCGATCGAACAGCTACTTCGTTTCTGGTAGCTGAACCTGTTCGGGCTCACTTCCAGGGCCCTCCCACTCAAGATCACCTATCTTACTTAGATCAATGCTGGATTTTGTAACCTTTTCGCCCTTCTGTTTCAAAATATCCTCCAAGGTTTGCTTACCCTCACCAAATACATTAAGATGGTCAGCAATGAGATGCCTATTCTTACACCCGGGGCACTGAATCAGTACAGTACCATTGTGATAAGCTTGCTTTGATACCAGATGGCTGCTGCGTGTGTGACAGGCCTTGCAGGTGAAGGTAAGCTGATAGGTCGGCTTATCGATTTTGCCAATCTCTGCTGGGGAAGAATAAAACCTCAATGGGGAAAGCGGCTGTTGAAGTCGCATTCCAGCTGTGACAAACCGCGGTCGAGCCACGCGCAGTGCCGCACCAGCAACCTGGCGATTGAGAATTCTGGGTGAAATTCGTCTGAACATGGTTTAAACCCAAGCCCAATTTTGTGGCCACTGAAATAGGAAAATTAAAATCTTTCAGGAAAGACAAGATAGTTAATATAGTACTTCTGAACTAGAAAAGCTTGAATTTATCGGTCTTTAGAGATCCGAAGTTTGAAATCTGAAGATTTGAATAATTTAAATATATATATATATATACAACTAGAAGTCAGCAGCCTGGTTGGTGGTGTGGTAAGGATCCACATTGCTCTCGAAGGGGTCAGCCTTGTTAGTGACGGGGCTCAATCCAGACTGGTTGCGTCTGCGGTGGAAACCGAAGTACCAAATAGCAGCAGCCGCACCCAGCACGACGGGAACACCAACACCAACACCAACACCAATGCCGATGTTGCGGTTCTTTTTCGAGCTATCACTGCTCTTGCTGGTATTCGACTTAGGATTCAAACCCGAGGTACTAGAAGCACTACTTGTGCTTGAAGCAGTAGGAGCCACAGTACTGACCTGCACCACCGTGGAGCCACCCACACTTACCACGCTAGTTCTCACTCTTTGACCAGTGGAAGTGTGACTGGTGGAAGTGTGACTGGTAGTAGTGGGCTTGGAAGTGCTCGTGATGGAATGAGTGCTAGAGTGTGTGCGGGAAGTCGAGCTAGTGGAAGGACTAGAAGACGAACTAGAACTAGAAGAGGAAGAATGCGAAGTAGGAGAGGAAGAGCTGCTAGATTCCCTTGAAGATGAAGGCGACGTGGTACTGAATGCAGATGAAGATGCTGTCGAAGAAAAGCTGCTCGACGGGTCATAGCTACTACTGCTACTAGAAAACTCACTAGAAAAAGAGGTAGAGGGCTGTGAGCTGGAGGAGTACTGGGTGGTATCACTGAACCCAGTGGAGCTGCCACCAGAAGTCGTGCTGACTTGACTGAATCCAGTAGAAGTTGAGTAAAGAGTATTAGAGGTGCTGTTGACATTGGAACTACCAAATCCCTGTCCAGAGACAGCAGCAACTAGTGTTAGAAGAAACGACGTGGAAACCATCGTGAAAAAATAGTTGGGTATTATTCGGTTAAGATGCGTCAAAGAAAATGGGGTATAAGTAATGAGGAAAATGTAGTTCTACCAAGAAAACTTGTTTATTCTTCTATTAGAGCTAAAAGATAAGTTTCAAGGGACTTTGATGCAGAATAAAAAGATGGAGTGGAAAGAGTGTATCCAGATGGTGTTAAGAAAGAACAGTAATGCTGAAAGAAGTAGTGAAAATGCAATAAGAGCAAAGAAAATTCAGTGCTACAATTTTTTATTCACTAGTGGTATCGAAGAATCACTGGCTCCAATTTTATTAGTTCCTGAAAAAAAATCTAAACCTCTGGTGGTGAATGAGAGTGTGTCCTGTAAATTGACGAGTGTCAACGAACCCTACCGACGATTATGTCACAGGTCCGGTAAAAAAAAAGTGAATTATGGCGGCGAGAAGTCACGTTAGCTGCAGCCCCCTCATTGGGAGAGAAACCCGTCCCCAGCTAATATAAAGTAAGTTGAAATATTCGAGGAAACGATCGGTGAGAATTTGGTCCAACTATTTTATAAGTTTTTCGAAAATACTAATAAATAAACACTTATTTACTCTAAAAATACGAGTGTGGTGATACTTTCATACGCGCTGAGTTTTGCCGTGGCTTAGTGCTGGGAGGTCCTCAGGGCTGGGCAGCTATAAATAGACTGCACCAAATTTAGCATGAATACGGGTCTGTGCGCACCCGCTTCGAATCCTGATGAGCATTGCTATTAATGCTTACGGAAAGTACCGAGATAGATTATTAGTAGAGGTATAAAGTAATTATTTGAATCTTGGATTAATATAAAATATCGGGTTTCCGGCAGCGTGACTAACCTGACGCAAAACCGTATCCGCACATAAAGAGTACTCGCACACACACACTAATTGAAATATACATAAATATATGTAGATGATATTATCCCTCAATGTGCATACACAGACTGAATACATCAAAGATATATATGTAGATACATGTGAGTAGTAGACTGGCATCCATCAATAACGAGCGTGTAAAAAAAAGAGCATTAAATAGTAATAGCCCAGTCGTAGGTATGATCACAATGTTTCTTGAAGTTAGGAGTGTAGTAAACAGCCTGAACTTTTTCAGGACGAATTCTACGACAAGCACCTATTATTTATCAGCTAACAGGCGGCGAACGCATAACTTAACCTCCACTTATATTTACACATTGTCGGACCACGCGACGAGGGCCCAAATCATGGAGTAGAGGAAGTAGCAGAACAGGAAGAAGTAGAAAGCAAGCTTCACGATAGACTCAACTCTGTACTTCTTAACTGTTTTAAAGATCGTGGTAGCGTCGAACTTGAGCCTAGTCTCCTTGTATTGGAATGCGTTATACGCGGTGACAGGAGCACACAGAATAGCGGAGCCAATCTGGCCACTAGCAAGCAGGACCACGGTTCCAACCGCCTGAACAGCAGCCTCAATCGGTAACGCGAAGTCCATGGACTCGCAAAGCTCCATAGGGTTGATATAGTCGGACTCCAGATCCGAAAAGATGATGATGAAGTAGAGCTGGGCCAAGAGGAGACCGATGTCTACAAACATCATAATAGCGTAAAGCCACACTAAGTACAACATTTTTTAGTGAAATTAAACCAGAAAACTCCTTGGAAAACGCGGATGCTGACTGGCAGTGATTATTGGAACACTGAAAAAAGGCGGGGATATGGAAGAGGGCTGAATAAGCCTGATAACCCCCACGACGCGCATATCGCCATCACTGCCCTTAACACATAGTCACACACATCCCAAGAGCACCTGTCCCCACATAGCCCACACACAATTCTAGACCGCTGCTAGATCAAAATTGGGACGGAATTGAGACCAAAACTGAGAATCAAAATCAATTAAGACCAGTTAGTAGGTGACTTCTAAAATAATATATAAATGCAATCATTTATGGAACGTAGTCACTAACATTCACTTATTTTACATAAGTATACTATGACACACCTGCTAACACGAAACCAGGCCGTAAAGTGGGCAGCAACAGCTGAGTATCTCAAAAAGGCACAGCCCCACAAAAAATTTACCAAGAAGCCTAAGAATACACCAAAACACAAGAAGACACACAAGAAGACACCGATTAAACTCATTTTAACCCCTGTGGTGTCTCTTGCTGCTTCTTCACTTGCTCTTTATCCGGCATTGAGTAAGATTAATGAATTCTCTCACGCTTACAGCAGTGGTAACGGAACCAGTGAAGCCGACAGCAGGCCAGAAGAAGAAAAGGCACAAGATCAGCGTTATGCTATTCGCGGTATACAAAGTAGTACCAGTGCAGCATACACTGGTGTGGTGTACACTAGCGCAGCGCTAGCTCTTGCTTCAGGAGTACTGCTTCGTGCGTTCACTGCGTCTTAAAGATAACGACCTGGCCGTCGCCCGAGGTAGAGATCTTTCCGTTTTCGAAAACCCTCACAGTGTGAATCGCATTCTGGTGCACAGTAGGTAATCTTGTCGAAGCATTCTGAGTACCCTTAAGATCAAGCTCCTTGAATAGGTGCATGGCGCTCTGCTCACCTGAAACGCTTGCCTTGGCCTTCTTAGGGTCATCAATGCTCTTGGTGAACGACCAGCCCTCTTCCAAGGAGCCATTGAATACCACAGGGTGGCAATCGAAACCAGCAGCTACGATCTGATCCTCTGCAGTCCACACCAGGGAGCGGAAGGGCAAGAAAGAGGTAGAGATGTGCACAACGCCGAGGGGAGGCTCTTCAGGGCCCGCAGGATAAGCTACAAGCACACTGCTATCGTGTGTAACCCACGCCAACGCTTCACCACTGGGCGAGAAGGAAACATCGTGCACCCACGCCTGGGCGTCGTCGGTGAAGTCACCACACAGCGTCTGGAAAGGCAGACGCGAACCCCATGCAGTGGGCTCAGGTTTCTCATCAACACCCTTGATGTAACCAGAGAAGACACGCGCATGTCCGTCAGTAGAGCCACTAGCAAGCAGCACGTTGTTGGGGTGCCAGGCTACGCTGAGCACTGTCGAGCGCAGAGGCTTCTTAATGTGCTTGGAGATCCACCAGTCATTGGACTCATCATAGTAGCACACAGAAATCACCCTTGCACCAGTTCCGGCGGCGAATTTCTTGCCATCAGGCGACCAGCGGACAGAAGTGGCAGCACGGTTGATGCGCAACAACACCAGCGTGGGCTTCCAGGTTCCATCTTCCTGAGCTTTCCAGACAAACGCATTGCGATCCTGGGAGCAGGTGACGATCTCATTGTTGGCATTGACGTCGATAGCTGTGACCAGCTTGTCGTGGCCAATTAGCTTGGCTCCCAGCTCGAACTCGCCCTTACCAAGGTCGTAGTAGAGCTCGGGCTCGTCGCCACGTGCAATGGCGAGAAGAGAGTGGTCATCATTGAAAGAATGATCGGCAATCGGCTTGTGGCCGAGCTTAATTTGTTGGGCAGACATAGGAGGAACTCTCTACTATATCACTGCTGTAAGTTAGGTAGCTGGGAACTGTCCGCGGTTGTGGTGATGATGGGGAAACCTTGCCCGCTCCCCTCGATCATACATCTGCCAGCCTACCGTAAGCCTGTGTTCGAATGGAGCTAGTAATTTCATTTTACTGAGTATTAATTTCATATAGTATATCATGTTTTATTAAATATAGCATTCGTACTATTCTATTGGATTCTTGAAAACACTGCTAGGATCAATACTTGGTTAGAGCTTCTGATGGTGTTCAGCCTTATTTTTATTTCAAAATTCACAAACTGGAAATCGAACCGTAGACCGATTTGCAGAATCGGTCAGTTTGCCTTGGAGCAAAAAATTAAAGTGTTCTAGGTGCAAAAAATCAATATACGTTCATCAATCTCTTTGTAAAGCGTGTCATCCTTATGCAGGGGCCATGCTAATCTTCTCTGTATTGTTTCAATAATTTGACCATTTGTCCCCGAAGGGACATAGCTTGAGTTTACTAGGGTATATATCCTCCCAACGTGATACTATCTCGAGACGCGCTATCTCTCCCCACAAACATCATTTCGTGGCATTTCAAAGATTGCTGTACTGATTCTAAAACTTTTATATAGAGTACCAAATATTATACGTAATACAGAATTATACTAAACTAAAGAGCGAAAATCTGTTACAACATGGAAAAAAAAATTAAGGGTGCCCACAACCATTCGCCTGCGATTCCTCGCACGATCTAGAACAATTAGTTGCGTGTCACGTTACCTGCACCTCAGTGACCTCGGTCAGCCAGTTACCTAAATCCTAAATTAGCATCCGCTAAAACCACTGACTAAAAGAAGCCGCACTGCGTCCATCATAGACTGTCTTTTTACACCACACCTATTGTAATATATAATGAGTGGAAGTAATCAGAATTCGAGGCGCCCCAGCAGAAGATTCAGCAGTAACCACCAATCGGTGCCAATCCCTTCTCCGAGTGTGGACGATCATGCTGTAGCGGGATCTGCATCTCCAGCAGCTGCTTCGGTCCTCTCAGGCCGTGGAGAAGATATGAACATGGACAATCCTGACCCCAAAATTGTTCAGCGTGTTGGAAGGCATTTGGTACCCGAGGAGCAAGGCTTTGATAGCTTACAGCTCCAAGGTGGTGACATCACGCGTGAGATTTACAACTGGCAGCGCGAACATCGCACCAATGAGGGTGAAATCAAGCGCGGACGTAGTCGTAGTTTCGATGTGAAGGCAGATGTTCACCCCGATGTGGGCCAGGCACGCGATATCCGGGTTCCTGGTGGCTTCAGACGTGACTACGTTGCTTCCCACCTTGACTCTGAGAGCATTGCTTCCAATTTGAGCCCCCAGCCCTCTCCAGCTAATTATGGGTCTACCTATGACAATAATACTCCAGAATTAGCCCCTACTGCTTCACCTGGAGGCGATGCTCTGCAGCAGCATGTTTTCACCAGAAATTTCATTGAGTTCCTCAGCTTGTACGGACATTTCGCCGGTGAAGAATTAGAGGATGAGGATGATGATTTGGACGATGAAATCGAAGATGAGGAGTATGCGGAGGATACTGACAACGTCAGTGAAACTAATAGATTATTACGCCCCGGTCGCCAGCTGAGACACCCCAGAAGAACACCCCAGCGTGTCACGCAGCAAGCAAAGGGCCAGGCATCAACTTTGGAAACGGTCATGTTGCTGCTCAAGTCTTTTGTTGGAACTGGTGTACTTTTCTTGCCTAAGGCATTCTATAATGGAGGATTGCTATTCTCGTCATTGGTTATGGTTTTCGTATCCACCATCTCGTACTGGTGCTTTATGCTACTCGTCACCTCGAAGGAGTACACAAAGCAGGCTTCGTTTGGTGATATTGGTGGTGCATTGTATGGTGAGCGCGTGCGCTTGCTCATTCTTGGATGTATTGTAGTATCGCAGATCGGTTTTGCTTCTGCCTACATTGTTTTTGTTGCCGAAAACTTGATTTCATTTTTCGCCAGTATTAAGGCTTCAGTTATCACTGGCAGTTCTCAGCCCATGGCTAATGTGAGCACCTTCATCGTAGTGCAGCTCATTGTCTTCTTGCCCCTGAGTATGATTAGAGATATTGCCAAGCTTGGATTTACGGCGTTGATTGCTGACGCATTCATTCTTGCTGGTCTGGTGTACTTATACTCCTGGTCTGGATTTGCGCTTCTTACTAGGGGCGTTGCCGATGTTGCCATGTTCAATAGCCAGGACTGGACTCTGTTCATTGGAACAGCAGTATTCACTTATGAGGGCATTGGTCTCATCATTCCCATCCAAGAATCTATGCGTAATCCCAAACACTTTGGTCCTGTATTGGGTGGTGTAATGATCGGTATTACTGTCGTATTCGTTAGCATTGGTGCGTTACTCTATGCTGCCACTGGATCTAGTGTTGAGACTGTTATTTTACTTAATTTGCCTCGTGGTGGATTGACTAGTACTGTGCAGTTACTTTACTCCATTGCTATTCTGTTGAGTACACCTTTGCAATTGTTCCCGGCCATTCGTATTCTTGAAAATGCATTGTTTGTGCGTAGCGGTAAGTTTTCTAAGAAGGTCAAATGGGAAAAGAACGTGTTTCGTTTCATCTTGGTAGGCTTCACTGGATGCGTTGCTTATATGGGAGCTGATGATCTCGATAAATTTGTTGCTCTCATCGGAAGTGTGGCATGCGTGCCTTTGGTATATATCTTCCCTCCCATCTTGCACCTGCGCACCGTTCCTACATTCTCGTACGCTTACTACCTCGATGTGGCACTCGCTATCTTTGGTGTTTGTATCATGGCCTACACTTCTAGTACAACTATAATGGCGTGGGGTTCGTGAACAAGCAGCTTAAAATGCTTTAAAAGTAAGGCTCACTCGCCTACATAGTATTATTTATCACTACTGATTAAAACTAATGATAGAAATATACGTGCTATGAGTAAAATTTACGTAGCCTCTGAATCTTCTCTAACCTTAAGATCTATCTTTTCTAATAAAACTTTTCTAAAATATACTTCGATTCTTGGCTTGTTTTTAACCGCTGTATAAGCCCATGTGCCCACAATTGCGGCAAGGGCTAATTTATCTCATTAACCGTCTGGTTATGCGCACACAATAATTCAATGTATACAGTGCATAACCATGGCAGATGAGTGCGAAGGAGTATGACATATCCCCCACAAAAAAAGATAAACTTGTTGATGAAATAGAACTGCTATTATCGTTTATTTTCCTCGGAATATGCGGTGCAATGGCCCGGGCTGGGCTTAATACCTTATTGGATTTCGAGCTAATGGGTACTGTTTGGCCAAATTTTACAGGATGTTTCATGATTGGCTTTGCACCTGCATTTTCTGGTGATATTCTCATGCCTATGCTTGGCACGGGTTTGTCTGCTTCAATCACTAGTTTCAGCGATGTGATCACTGGGATATTCAATTTCAGTACGACACGCACCAGTTCTTGGGCAGATGATGGCTACGCTGTGCCTCTATTTATGGCAAGAATCCTAGTGGAATTGTGCTGTTGTTTTGGAGCTTATCTTGCTGGTTCTCATCTAGGTGAGGTATGGGAGCATTATATTCAGCCTAGTAAATTGAGTCTTGCTAATGAAAGAAAGATTAGACAGCTTTGTGGAGCTTTGGGAGTTGCCGCCTGGGCGGTGTGCATTGTTACTACTGCCACAACTAAGGATAAGAACCGTGTATGGGCTTTGTATGGAGTTTTTGCACCATTAGGGCTATGGTGTCGTTACTTCATCAGTAAGTTGAACGGAAAAGGATGGTTCAAAACTGGTACATTTTTGACGAATATCTTGGCAACTCTTATTTCGTGTGTGCTCGAACTATGCAATCAATTGCCGAATCTTACGAGTTTGCAATATGTCATTATTACTGGTCTCAAGACTGGATTCTCTGGAACACTCAGTACAATGGCTACTTTTGTGAAGGAAGCCATGCATATGCCGAAAAGGTACGGATATGTATATGGAGTAACGCTTTTTGCTGGGTATATCTTAGCATTTGTGATAATTGGATCTTATAAGTGGTCTAGAAGTTAAGTCTCGCATTTTAGCTAGTGATATACAAAAACATTGTTAATTTTTAATAATAATAATAATAATAATAATAATAATAATAGTAATTATAAATATACATATATATTTAATGTTACTCCAGATCAATATTCTCATTAAATTTATCTGAGCTCGAAGTACTTACCTTAATAGGATATTTTTGTTTACATAATTTATTATTTCTTTTGTCCTGCATAAGGGTATTGTAGTCATTGTCCGTAAACATACGTGCATACGCACATTAGGAGAACTCGGTACAATGCCGACTGACACACAAGCAAATGAGAGACCACAAAATGATTCAAAACCAGACAACATTGATAAACAAGGAGAGGAAGGAGAGGAAGATATAAGCTTTGCAGTCGACGAAATCGAGCAACTTCTTGCGTTCATCTTTTTTGCTTTAGCGGGCTCAACTGCACGTTCTGGTCTCAATAGCCTACTCGAATTCGAGGGAATGGGTCCACTATGGTCAAATTTTACGGGATGTTTTGCTATGGCGTTTATCCCTGCTATTGCTGATAAGCGTTTGACTCCGCTTCTGGGTGTTGCCTTTTGCGGTTCCCTGACTAGTTTCAGCGAAGTCATAACTGATATTTTCACCGCTAGCACAACAAGAGCACCGAATTGGAAAAACGATGGCTATGGTGTGCCCTTGTTCATGGCTCAGCTCATAGTAGAGATGGGATGCTCTTTCGCTGCGTACCTCAGTGGTGCCCATTTATTGAAACTTTGGCGGCACTTTGTAAAAAAAAGACTGAAGTTACGCCATGAGCGCATTTTGAGACAGATTTTTGCCGTACTTGGCATTGCGGGCTGGATTCCCTGCATTGTTACTGCTATCACTACGAAGTCGAGTCATCGTCAATGGGCGCTCTTTGGTGTTTTTGCACCATTCGGGGTTTACGGAAGGTATTATCTCAGTAAGCTAAATGGTACTCATTGGTTCAAAATAGGAACATTCGCCGCAAATGTGGTAGCAACGTTAATTGCCTGTATCCTTGAACTGTGTAGGCAGCTTCCGCACATCACGCCGTTGCAGAGGGATATGATGGTCGCGATCCAGAGCGGGTTTTCTGGCTCACTTAGTACCATGAGTACTTTCGTTAAGGAAATGAATACAATGCCTATGAAATATGGATATCTGTATGGTATTATTTCCTTGTTCACGGGTTACGCACTGGCTTTTGTTATCATTGGGTCTTATAAGTGGACAAGGTAATGAAGAGAATTGTCTAAACGTCACAATGACCCCACAAAAATTTAACAGAGAATCGTAATACATATTTGTAATTTAGTAATTTATTTATTTCTCTTCCCGATTTATTAATCCTTCAGGTACATCCGTTTGTTTAGTTCTCCGTATACCGCCCACTCGCGCCATATCTGTCCTAAGTGTGATCTGGGCAAGGCCACTTGCCACTCCACACACCACCATGGCTGGATTGAGTTTCGATAACTATCGTCGAAACCAGGCGCTTGCTGCGTCTGGATTTCCTGCTCCGAAGGCTACTTCAACTGGTACTACGATTGTGGGATGTAAATTCGAAGGTGGCGTTATTCTTGCTGCCGATACGCGTGCAACCGCTGGCTCGATTGTCGCCGACAAAAACTGTCTCAAGCTTCATCGCTTGACGCCGCAGATTTGGTGTGCTGGCGCAGGAACTGCTGCTGATAACGATAAAGTCACAGAGCTGGAGTCTAGTAACCTTGAATTGCACTCCCAGTGGACTGGCCGTGCACCCAGAGTTGTCACTGCGCTGACCCATTTGAAGCAACATCTCTTCCGCTACCAGGGCTACGTCGGTGCCAACATCATTCTAGCTGGTGTAGATCCTACTGGTGCCCATTTGTTCTCTATTCATGCCCATGGTAGCACTGACCTTGGTCCTTACCTAGCACTAGGCTCCGGTTCTCTGGCTGCCCTCAGCGTTTTGGAATCCAACTGGAAGGAGGGCCTTAAGAAGGAAGAAGCTATGGAGCTTTGTGCAGATGCGATTGAAAGCGGTATTTTTAACGACCTTGGCTCTGGTTCCAATGTCGACATGTGCGTTATTAGTGAGAACGAGCCTTCTAAGCTCACTAGGGGATACCGCACTCCCAACATCAGGCTCACGAAGCAGAAGAATTATACTTTCGCTCCTGGAACTACTGCATACTTTCAGGACTCTACTGAGGTCTACTACGTGGGCAAACAACAGCCCCAAGCTGACGATGCGATGGAGGTAGAGCAGAGCGCTTAGTTTTTTATGTAAGATGATATAAAAGTATAATTGAACTAATGAAAAAAAATCACACATATCGTAAGCTTCAATATATAAATGCCGAATTATTATTCAGTTAATCGATATTTACTAGAGTTTATGCCTGAAGATTTCCCTTGATGGATAGACTGTCATCACTCGAATTCACGATCTCTTTGCTAGCGCAATCTTAGTTCCCTCCACAATAGCTTCATGTTCGCATTTATGAACTCGTTCTTCGTACTCCTCCACGGTTTCATCCTTCTTCAAATCGATCTCCTTTACTACCAACGGCTCGCCCTCATCTACAGCAGCAATGACGTAGTGAATCATTAGACCTCCCTTGGTGATCTCACCTCTCTGGCCAGCCTCCCAAGCGCGTTCAATAGCGTGGATTCCTGGGAATTGGTTCGGCAGTGCCGGGTGGAGATTGATAATGTCGATGTGAGAAGACTCAAGCGGTTGCAAGAACTCTGGCGACAAAATAAGCATCCATCCAGCGCAGACGACAAGTGTGGGCTTGAGTTCTATCACAGTCTGAGCAAGATCAGCATTGAATTTGGTACGGGCAGCCGCACGCTCCTCTTTAGCATCAGCGGGAATACCCTTGGTGAACTTGAAAAGAGGTTTCACAATGGTGGGGATGCCTGCCTTTTTAGCTCTCTCAAGTCCATATGCCTTCGAAGAACTCGATATCACATGCGAAATAGGCAGCTTAGCATCAATAAGAGCTTGGAGGTTGGTTCCACTGCCGGAAATCAAAACTACAATCGACATGAAAAATTGTCACGTGTGGTAGATACCATTTAAAATTACTGATAGTGACACATATATAATGAGTGTAAAGAACGGAAGGAAGACTGTTTTGCCAATCCTAGTTGGATCTAACTAAAGAATTTTACACTATTTTCAATTAATTTGTTAGTTAATTTTTTCTGCAAGCGAGGACCTATTCGCGCTATTATAAGATAAAAGTAATTGGGTCCTCGTCCGGATCACGTTGGACTAAGGTTACTAACAGAGGTGAGTCTTTGTGGAAAGAAGAATTGAATATCTACAGGTATTTCCGGATAAAGTATTAGGATTTGGATTATCTGTCAATTATGATGATTTACCATCTCTTATTAATTTTAATATGTATACGTAGTTCACTATATTTACCATCGGCTTGTGAACGGGTAAGGGCATGTCATCACTGCCTGCAGTAGGCTCACGGATCGAGCTCGAGCGGTACATTGATAGCCTTCGCTATGCGCAGGGTCTCTCTAACGAGCGCTTAATACAGGCTAGTGCTTATGCAGAGTCTCAGGCACGATCTATGGAGCTTGGTAATCTCCAGACGAAATTGCAAGACGCGAAGCCCGCGATGGAAGCCTCCCAACTACTGTTGCAAAGCGCCAGCACCACAGCCTCCGATATGAAGACCAAAATAGAGGATGCACTTACAGTGTATGATCGCGCAGTGAATGCGAGAGTGGTAGTTGAGCAAGTCTCTACGTTGAGATCCTCATTACAGGGAATACATAGCGCCATGGAAATGCGCGACTGGGAACGCGCAGCTCAGCTAGCTTCTACTGCATTATCAGTTCCTGAGGAAGTAGCAAAATCTCAGTTTGCTATGAAAATGGTTCCCTCTTCAGAACTTCCTGACGAACCGGTCCAAACACTTACAAAAGCATGTGACGAGATGGAGCAGATTTTCTTGCGTGAATTCAGCAAAGCAGCTTCTGCTTTACTAAAACAACCATCTAAAGATAACTCACGTAGTACAAGTGATTCGGCTAATGCTGGAGGCGCTGCTGCTAATGGTGCCAAGGAAGGGACCCCTAACGGTGGAGGTAACCAACTCACACGGTATTTTAAGATGTTCCCGCTTATTGGTCGTAGGGAGACAGGTCTTCGCATATATTCGCAATTCATTTGTCAGATCATTGCACAGCTTGCCCGCAACTTGCTAGTTTCTGCGGCTAAAGCTACGAAGGAGAATCCCACGTTCTACGCAGCTGCACTCTCGAGATTGTATGAAAACGTGGCGGTGCTGATAGAGCAGCACAGTCGCCTGATTCAAAAACATTATGGTAGTGAGGTGATGGTGCAAGTGTTACCTCAAGTACAGCTTGAAATCGATAAGCAGTCTCTACTCATCGTCGATACATTTTGGGATGAAAGAAGGGTTGAACAGCTCCTTACTCGCTGTCGTCAGTATAGTTACCCTGGACTTATTAGTACGTTCCTGGGTTCTAAAAATGCAGAAGATGAAGAAACCCCGAACAGTTTCGCAAACGAGGATCTGCGTGAGGCTGGAAGCGTGCTGAACGAACTTAGCACAATGCTCAATCGCTTCCATCTTTATAAAGTGTTTGTTTTTAAGCGATTCGATGTTGATCTTGAATCGCAAGTTCAGGAAAAGATCGACGAGTTGCTGGCACCCACATTCAGCACTCTATCTTTGTACGTATTCAGGCGCAGCGTGGAAGTTGCAGTACAGCTCGACGAGCTCCCCACTCAGGAAAAAGTGAACCAATCTGCTGTATACAGTTTAGAAACGCCATTGGCATCGTCGCTGGTAGATGACGTCGTATACGTTTTTAACAGTATTTTGCAGCAAACTCTCTCCACTGGTAATCCTAGAACAATTGATATTTCGCTAGCTGGGATCAAGCGCATTCTTGAGGCCGACCTGGTTGGTACACTTCAACGCAAACTTCGCAATGTTGCACCGGTTGCTTCTACAATTTCGGCAGAGTTTGGTGGTGCAGGACCTTTTATGCTGTACCTAAACGATTTGGAGCTTCTCGTATATTATGTTGGGGAATCAGTTAATAAGCTTCCACCACTCAAGAATAATAATGAAGAAAATGAACAGCAGGCTAGTGTGCGTAGAAGTGTGGAATCTTTGGCCGCGTCATTTAAATTTAAATGTGATGAGCTCATTAACGACGGATGCCAGACCTTGGTTTCTGCTAGAATGGTTTCGCAGTCTCGTCAGGCTGTTGCTGCTTTCAAGAGTGGTGGTCGTGAATTTGAAAAGCAATGGAACAGTGCTTTACGTCCGTTGAAACAGCTGCTTCATCCAAGGATACTTTATCGTGTACTACAACTAATGTGCCGCCATACTGCCGCTGAGCTCGAGCAGTACATTTGGTCGCTGGACGGCCGCGTAACTGCTGCTGCATTACTCGAACTAGAGAGCGATATCAGTATTGCGATATCATGCTGCGTAGAGACGCAGTACGCATTGCGACAGTATTTTACGAAGCTGGCACAAATTGTTAATGCTCTTGTAGAGGATGACACCAGTGGATTGGATCCAGAGGATGCTAGTCGTGTTGCTATGTTTCGCATTCAGTAGTCTGTGTAAAATCTTAATATGCTCTGCTATGTATGTATCGATGAATTGTGTGCTAGATGACATTCTTTTCATATTATCTTTTTTTAACGAAATAATAGTATATTCAGCTGATATTATGTATCTTATCGTTATAAATTCAGGGTTTGTGCGTGTGGGAAGAAGAAGAGGGGGCTGGTGGGTGCCTACCGTTTTTCCCAGTACTTGAATATATGGCTCCTCTCTTTTGTGTGTACAATAAAAATATATTTCTCAAAACATAGGCTTACGTTTTTATTCTATCTATAATATAACGGATCAGAAAAGTTCCTCAATTCGGTTATGTCACTCTGAGAAAGGTACTTATTTCATTGTGGATATGAGGCGTAGCTTGCATATGCATATGCATCTAACGGTCATGTCTGATACCCTCACCCTACGATATGTCCGCGTCACATGAACTAACGCCCCTCTCTTATTCTCAGGGGTCTATTTAAAGAGATATTCTCTACACCAAAATCATTGAACTATCTAAAAGAATATACTACGATGATCCTTAATAAGAATAATCTTGAAGTTATGCTTAATAATAACAGCTTTTTCCGAGGTGGTGAGACACTAGGAGGAACTGTAATCTTAGAGGTTAACGAACCTCAAGGGATACAAGCTGAATGCATCAAGGTTAGAATAATCTGTGCGGCCGATGTGCGAATTGGCAAGGACGATCAAATAAAAAAGGAAGATCGTCAGACCGTGTCACAAAGATCTAAGCTCTTTGACGAAGAAATAGAGCTTATCTCTGAGATGAAATATTTAGATTTTGGACTTCATGAGTTTAATTTTTCCTTCAAGCTTCCATCTGAAGATCTGTCATTTCCTCCAACATGCTCTCATCGAATCAGTAACAATACTAAGGCTTCAATCTCACATTATGTGAAAGCCATTGTGAAGCGCTCAAGACCATCGTTTTTTACGAAAGGAGAATTCAGTACCAAAGCAAATTTCACATTTGTTCCGACGAGTATGGTTCCCGCAGAAATCGAAAGAGAAGAGCTTGGCTTCGTGACCCAGGTATCTCCTTATGGAGGGGGAAAAGTGATTGGAAGAATGTCGGAATTGTCATCTAACATGAGCTATTATAGTCGTGAAGTCAGGGAATCTCTTCCCTCCGGAACCAACAGTTTAGGGAGATTGCTTAAAGCTACTACAGGACTAGGACCCAAGAAACAACCTGACGTGTCACTCATTTGTAAAGTGATTCTCCCTTCAAAAAGAGTGAAACAGGATGTTCCAGTAGGTTTTACCATTTCTCTTGCTACAGCTAGTACTGAACAGCAAGTAGTTCTGAAATCCATCAGAGTTAGAATAAATACTGTTCTCTTGCTCAACGTGAAAGACAAATCATTTGAAAAGGTCGTCGACACTTTGCCAGTGTTTCAGAGATCGATGATTCAGACAGGGAATTATCTTTCTGTTAAAGGTGACCTGACATTTGATAGACCCCTGCTTCCGACATTCCACACGCCCAGTTTAGCATATTTTCACACGCTGGAATTTATTCTCGAAGTGTCTAGCATGGCGCATGGTCAAATTAACGAGGCCACACAACTAATTGAGCAGATCCCTACGGCTTTATTCTCTTACTTTAGCAAGCCCCGAATTGCATCACAGGGCGATGATCAAGTATATTATCAAGATGAGAAGGCTGTTAAAACTCTAGCCCATTCCAATGAAGCTTGTGCCACGTTTGATGCGAATTCCGAAATTTCTTTTCTGTCACCCAAGTTTGACCATCAAGATACAAAACTGCACAAATCTCAAATTGACCCACCTCCTCGCTATAAGTCTTAAGATGTGTAAAAGATAGTTTCTATATATTAAATTCCTTATTTTATTTATTTAAAAACATAATGTAAAATACTTGAGGGTATTGAATCAGAAATCATCGTCTGTTTAGGAAATTCTGTACATAAGAGCATTGGTGAGGACATGCGAATTAGTTCCTCCTATAAACATTCACTTGACGCTAAGTTGTTATTAAATATGGTATATATCTGCTTTATTTGGAAAAATGAGTTATTTTTGGTTTCTAATACAATTTAAAGGTTTAATAAGTAAATACCAGCAAAATCTGTCGTATAAGATAGGGTAGTAGACATAGACGTGCTATACCCTAACGGTGCGCTAAAGGTAGGTAGGGGAAGAAAGGGGGCTTAGTGAGTATGCGCCTCCATCTGCATCTCTTTATCCGAAGTTCACTACACATTGAGAAGCAAAAGCTCTATTGAAGAGGCAGAGTAGAGCTTATAATACAGAAACATTGATATCTTCAACTTTAAATGAGGAATACTGTTTAATTTCAATTTAAACTCATACTTTCACTTTTCGAACAATGAGCAGATCAAAAACATAACCGCTACCCACTGGTGCATGAATCCTGTGCATTTTCTCACGTGACCCAACGGCTTTTTCGTATCTATTTTTATGCTGAATACCGTATTTAATGGGGGCGATTCCAATGAATTCATCTTATTTAGTCTTCAAAATAAATCATAGTACTGCGAAAATGAGCCTTCTTAAGGAAAATATCGAATTGAAATTCTCAAATGACACGACTTGTTTCTCTGGAGATGATACCTTGAGCGGTGAAGCTCACATTACTGTCAACAATAATAGAGGCATTGAGGTGAAGTATGTTTCACTTCTATTTGATTGCTCAGTATTGGCAAAAGTTTGTGGATCTACTCAGAACGAAGATTCAACCAAAGGATTCAGATACCTCAAGAAAAAATTGTTAAACAAAGAGTTCCAGCTTTTTCCTAAGAACAACTACCTCGCCTCTGGTTTGAATAAGATTCCTTTTGAGATCAGATTGCCTTCAAAGGTCTCCTCACTTCCACCAAACTGCCTGGACAAAATTGATTATGAAACCCGAGCTCAAATCAGACATACTCTCAGAATTGCTATAAAGGTCAATGATAACTCCGCCCTCCCAGTTCTATCGGTACGATATAACATTAACATCATACCGAAAAGCAAAATCCCAGAAGACTTCACCACCGAAGAATTCGGGTTTATGACACATATGTCACGATACGGGGGTGGAAAGGTTACGGGTAAAGTTTCAACAATTCCGAGGAACTTTTACCAACATAAAATCAAATCAATTGGAATCAATTCTGATGTTAAGTTTCCATGTGGGATTGTGAAGACTGTTCTAGGTAGAAGAAATTCCAAAATTCCATTAAAGTGTACACTCTCGGTGCCACGAGAGGGAATAAAACAAGATGGGTCGTCATTTTTCAATCTGAAAATAAGCACATTAAACAATTCCGATACCCTGATGCTCACTTCATTAAGTCTAAGCATTCAAACAGTCGCAGCAATTGATATATGCGGCGAATCTAGAGAGTCTGTCGTAGAAATGACACCTGTTTACCAGAGAGTTTTGATTGAAAGGGGGAATGAAATCGAAGTTTCGGGTAATCTAATGATGCCAGATTCGATTCTTCCGTCATTTAAAACGTCCCTCCTATCTCATTTCCATTGCTTGGTGCTCAAGGCTGAGGTATCGCGAAGTGATGGCAATAAAGTATATGGACCAACTGTTTTGGTTGAATCGGTACCAGTGAACTTACTATCGAACTTGCATGATACAAAGTCAATAGATGATAACCATAGCTCATCTGGTCATATTGGTACCTCTCTCTGTGGAAGCGGAATTGAAGAAAGTGGAGATCCAGTGGGAGCTCAGTCAATTGCGTCCTCCTCGTCTTCTATGCTATCGAAGTATTTGTTTTCTACTGGATCTTCTTTTCCATCTTCTCCAGTTTATAAGTCAGATGAACCCGAGAACACATTTTGGGATTTCAACATCTTGAGTCCAGAAGAGTTCATAAAGTCCAAATTTCTCAGCTGGTTTCAGCATTTTTTTGTATAACGAATTAATTAGCATTTGTATAAATAAATAAATAGGAATACCTCAAGCTACCACCTGACCACTCTCTCTTTGCTCTCTTTCTCTTTGTTCTTTCTCTCTCTGTTCTCTCTCCCTCTGCATCTTTAGAATATAAGGAGCCTGCGTGGGTTGGCTTCGGGCAATACGCATTGAATCATCGATCTGTGAAAACTTCGGATGCGCATCTTCACAATCAGGCCCATAAGGACAAAATCCCGTTAGGAAACGCAAACACATGCGACGACGAATATGTGGTTTGGGACAAAGAGGGCCCAATTTGCAAAATCCTCGGTCGTATGCTGAACAGCTAGTAGACTCACCCAGATTGGCATCTTCTGGATTAACCATACCATCGCCAACGACCAAACCTGAGGAAGGTCCTTTTGCCCGCAGCTTGGGGTGCTTAAAGGGGCACTCTAATATATTAGGGCATTTACCAGTTTGATGGAAAGTGGGACACTCAACAACTCTTGATATGTCTAATTCGTGTAAATATTCGCAGTGATCGCCCAGTTTGCAGAGGCCTCTTAACCAGTGGCGACAGACGATTTTGTGGCTATGTGGAGGAGTAATGTGCTGGTCACGACAGAACCTGCCCTTCGGGCAAACGCTTATGCCATAGAATGGACACAGTGGTGCTTGTGGATCAATATCCCAACGGTACTCCTTTCTTAGTAGATCATCGAAGGCGAATTTCCGTGACCTGGTCGACACTCGTCCTCGACCCATAAGAGTTGGGCAAGAACCCTAAGTCAACTGCTATTATATGTAAGTGTACATTTGATGTCACCGTAGTAGATAATATAGAAGTTACAATTCTTCTTGCATTCACTTGAGATTTTCTGACTTGAATCGATATATGCATATATATATATATATATATATATATATTCAATACAACAAAATCCTTCAATAACCATTTAACTACATTTCACGTCTACCACCTCATGTGATCCACGTAGAAGTATGAAGCTTCGACAACTTGAGCATGTCTAATATAATTAATCAAATATTTTCAATAATTATACTAAAAACAAGAATACTACTAAGTTGTTTTACCACGTTTTTTTCCGCTGAACAAGTTTCGGTCGCACTGGTATAAAACATTTGGATGCAATTTGGGCGTGGCAGGTTAGGGCCGTATAAGCATGGACCCCACAAGTTTCGCTGCTCCGTCGCGTGTCCGGGCGCTGGTCGTCCCCGCGTCACCGCAGCCAGTGGCTGAATTTATGCACTGTGTCGATAGTTTGAAACGCGCTCACAAGGTCCCTCTCATTGATGTGCGCATGCCCTCAGAAGATACTACCGCGCATGGGCTGGACCCCTTTGATCCAAAATCGCATCCTCAAGGTGCAATCACCTACAGTATTGAGACTTCTGCCAATCCAAAATCTTATAATGTATTGTACGATTTGGAACTCTGGAGGAAACAATTAGTAGTAATTGGAATTCAGTTGAAAGATGCTCCCGATGAAGAAAGTAATTCTGCCTTGCAACAGCTACGTAAAGAGTTCCCGGCAGCATTATATCATGCCATTATCAAATTTACCGATACAGACACTGATTTGGGACCCCAAATTTTCTGTGTTCAGGTCTCTAATTGGACTTCAGTAGAAACAGTGATGGCTCAGCTGTCTGGTGAATTTCTTAACCATATGAGTAGCTTCTGGGTCGCTAGACAGCTTGCTTCTTTTCAAAGTCCTCTAGAGCTTCTTCCCTCTTCTGATAAGACTCACAGTCAGCAAAATTCTAGCCTTCGCGGTCATTCGCGAGCCCATAACATGTCTGTTGCCGTGGGAAAACACGGTTCAATTTCCATGAACAACACGGAAAAAGCAAAGCATCAGCAAAATGGCAGATCACAAAAGTATTATGGAAGTTTACTTTTGTTGGCAGGTAACCCTGCCGCAGCATTAACAGAATTAGGCCACGCGGCGCAGGTTCTCCATAGTGGGGGGGATCATTTATGGTACGGAACCGCACTTAGCGAGATTGCTTTGTGTTTGGCTCTACTTCGGTCTCAAAATATACCTGTTAATGTCCCACCAGTAGCATTATCCGCATCCTGGAATGCCGCGTTAAAATTGCTCAAATCTGGATCCAATGCTACCTCATCAACTGGTGCCTCTTCTTCATCTTCAGCACCCGGAATGAACGCATCTATCAGCGTCCAGAATAGTGGGACTGGAACGCCCAGTAGTCCTGCTACACCACCTTCTGAAGTTGGTAGTCCCAGAGCTGCGCAGCGTACTAACTCAATGTCTTCGATCGACAGTCTCCAAAGCCAGGGACAAGGTAGTGGTGGTACTATTATTCCATTGAGCTCAGTTCCCATTAAAAAGAATAAGCCATTCTCTTCACAAACTCCAGTTGAACAAATTATCGAATTCCTTGTGGCAGCTACGCTAGACGAATATGCCTCGGGTCAAGGACCTGAACTTGTGCCTTACACCGTCTATTACGAAACTGTTACAAGATATGCCGGGTTTTTGATTAATTTGAGACAATCTGACTGGTCTACCTCGATGGGAGCAGTCACTATGCTAAGACATGCTCAGTCTACTAATCTACATGCGGTGCCCTTGTCGCTCGTGGACCAGTGGATCGTCAGAGTTTATGACCTCAGCACAGAATTATCGCCAGATATAAAGGCTAAAATTTTGGGTACTGTAGCACGGTTGTATGCTGCATGTGGCATGAAACGTAAATGGGCATTTGCTTGCGCCCAGATTGTCAGCTTACTTGCATCGTCAGCCGCTACTGTAGATGCTGATCTTGGAGAGGTTCAGAATGTTCTTCAGGTGTATTGTACCTGGCCCAATCTTGAGGCTCAGATGCTTCGTAAGTTGGTAGCTTTGGGTTACCGCATCAAGAATCCCAACCTACAAACGAATGCCGCTAGCAGGTTACTCCAGATGGCCAGTCGTGAGCGCAAGCATTCTGGAGATTTAGATGCACCTGGTGGACCAAAAAGTGCTGCAACAAACTATCCTGGTCTCATTCTTCCAAGCTCCGGAGGAAGTCATCCACTGGCCAATGGAAGTAGTACAAACTTAAGTGGATTGAACCCTGGGTCGAATTCTGGTACAACAGTGTCTACTGGTGTTTCTGTATCAGAACAGTTAACACTCTATCATCTTATTCGAAATTCCGGAGATATTGTACAGTCACCATTTTGGGATCCCGAGATTGTAGTCAATTCAAATATTCGTGTGCTACGTGTAAATACAGCGCCTTCACGCACGTCTACTCAGGAAGAAGGTATCATCTACAATCCATTCGATGGACATGAAACTAAGGAGGATATGTCAGTGGAAGCAGGAGTGCCAACAAAGGGGCGTGTCTGGTTACGCAACCCTTTGGCTGTTGACATCCAGATTTTCCAGCTAGGTCTAGTTGACAAGGACAATAACTTAATCTCGGAAGTTGTAGAGGACTTCGTGGTTCCTGCATATAGCTCTCAGTTTCGAGTGGACACTACTGTAGTACCCAATCTCGACCGTAGTAAATACCTCGAAGCAGCTGGATGCCTATTACATGCTGTGGGATGTGCCTCGAGTATTTACAAGTTGCCAAACCCCACTAGTATACCGATTGTACCACCAAGACCAATTTTGGCTTTGCAGGAGCTCAGTCTTCTAAAAGGGTGTGTTATGATGCTTGAAGGAGAAATGAAAAAATTCACAGTAGAGTTATGGAACAGTTCACCAACAGACTGCAAAATATTACAATATGGTTACTCTGAAACCATCAAAAAGGGTGGTTCTCATACCGTAAATACCAACATGCTTTCATCTCAGCAAGGTAGCCTTCAGCCCTCTGGAACGAGTAGTAGTACAAGTGGTGGAAAGCGCAATGTTTCCAGAATAGAGCTGTTTGAAAATGAGTTCCAGTCACAACACCGTCGAGCCATTCAACTTTGTGATGAATCAATGAGAGGGATTCCAGCACACAAGAGCCAGAAGTACACTTTTAATCTTCTTGGTAAGCCTGGGCTAAGTGCGGTATCCTTACTAGTAGATTATGGATTCACTCCAGAAAAGCTTAGAAGAATAAAAATACCTTTGCAGGTCAGCGTTCATCGTAGTGTCTGGATCGATCGGTTCAATATATTACCCGCACCGGCTAACAAACAGAACTGCGTGCTACTTATGCTGGACATCCGCAGTTCTTGGCGCCAATCAATCAAGTGTAATGTGTGGAACAGAGATGATGCAGAGCCCGAGCTAATTGATGTTGAACCTTCAATGCCACATAGACTCATTCTGGAGGTTCCATGGAATACGCCCAGTGCTGATGTACTCCGAAAGCCTATTCCCCTTTCAAATCCTAAACTACAAAAGTCAATTGACACAAATTCTAGTCCCGAACAAATTCAAATATTCTGGCTTAGAGAGAAACTACTTGCCAAGATTCAAAGCAAGTGGGTAGTTGAGGGACGCGAAGGAGAGATTGAGCTACGCAAAATTGAGCTTACATCGCGCATGGCCGATATTTTGCGAGGCCATTCGGTGGAAGTTCGCGCTGATATCGTCACTGATCATATACTCATGGACAAACCGGTTAGTGTGCGAGTAAGTGTGCTCAACAACGGTGACAAGAAAGTGCAAGGAATGTTACGGCTCGCTCCTAATCGTGCAGCGCAAAAATTTATGCTGGTGATGGGCTGTTCTCAACAAATGATTACACTTGGTCCTCAGGAGGAGACTAAGGTAGATTTCGATATGTTGTTTGTGAGCAAAGGTGTATTCCAAGTTGCGGCAGTATTTGACATGCCTAACGGATCCGTCTTCCAAAATGCACAGAGCACTATCAGCGTTGCTTGAGCAGATACTAATTGAAGTTGTTACATATGTATAAGATCTTATTGGATCATTTCGTTTTAGACTAAAAAAGAACGACGTATGTATATAGATCTTTTTTTTTTCTGATTCTTCTTCATTTTTAAGCATTGTATGCAGAGATCAAGAACGCAGCACCAAAGCTGTACTTGAAACTTGGGTCATCGACCAAGACTTCCTGATGCCAGTGACTCAAACACCAGTTGTAGACCTTTGTGTAGAAAGGGCGGAGATCAATATGGCCTGAGATCGCAAGGTACTCAGCTCCCATCAACGAAGTAACAATCACACCAACCAAAATCTTGGAAATTCTACCAAAGAAATAGCCAGACACCATACCAGCGAATGAGCCAAAAGTGAGCTGATGATAATCGAGCTTACCATCGAATCGGGAGAGGCCCTTACCGTGGAGAGATTCACCATACTTCGCGATAGACTCGCCAGGCTTAGGTTGAGAATACTCGTTGAAGATCATCCGACGCTTCTGTTGAAACATAAGCATAGAAGAGCCTCCAATGAGGCCACCGACAGCAATTGGGAGCGAGCGCGAAAGTCGAGGGAGGAACAACATTGCGATTATAACCTAGCCCCGTTCCCCAAACAAAGACATGTGTTGAGACCGTCTTCACCACATTACCCTTACCACAATGAAGTGGAGGTCAACGATCCTCGAGGATAGAGTACTGCTAGTACTAGCTAAAGTTATAGTGACGGTGAGAGTAGTTCTTTATAATTCCTACTAGAAAAATGGATATTAGATGCTCTTAGAGTTGAATTATAATTATATAGTGTTATATATGGAATAATTAGAAAAAAATGGGGTTCACTCTCAAGTATACTCTTAAGTATACAAATCTAAATACAGTGGCAGAAGTGAAGAAACCCTGCAGATTCACTAAAACATGATCCTTTAGAGGTATATATTAATTTATTACTTAGGTTTAGACTACGCTTACAGACGGTCGTAGTAGTACTCCCAGCTCTCGGGGTTGGGCTTCATACCGACACGGGTACGAGCGGCAACGACAATGGCACCAGGCTTGGAGTTGGGGTCCAAGGGGTTACCAGGCATAGCCTGCCAGTGGTCGAAGACCAACTGGGGGAAGGCCTGGCCACCGGTGGCCTGACGAAGGAGAGTGGTGAAACCGAAAGACTCGTTGACGGGCAAGTAAGCCTTGATGATGAACTGAGGAGTACCAGGGCGCTGGATCTCAGAGATGACCTGACCACGCTTGCGGTTCAAGACAGAGTAGATACCACCGATACCGGACTCGTGACAAGTGACCTCAACGGAGAAGACGGGCTCCATGATAGAGGGCTCAGCCAAGAGCAAGGCAGCGAAGGTGGCACGACGCATGGCAGGACCGAGCTGACCGGCACCACGGTGGATGGCATCAGGGTGAAGGGTGACATCCTGGAGGTTGAAGCGGGTGGCACGGAGGGGCTCACCGAGGATGGGACCGTTGGCGGAGGCCTCCTGGAAGGCAGCGACGATGTGGTCCTTGATCTCGTGGAGGTACTGGACGGCCTTGGTCTGGTCAACAACGACGTTGGCACCGGTACCGTCAGGACCGAAGCACCAGATCTTACGGGCGTCAGAGACATCCCACTCGTACTCGTCAGCGAGGACACGGGCACGGGCCTTGAAGTCGTCACCAGCAGTGATCTTACCGTCCTCAATAGCGAGGGCAAGCTCCTCGTCAAGGGGCTCAGCAGTAAGGTAGATACGGTTGTGCTTGTTGGGCGACTTGGCAAGTGCGACCTGGGAGGAGGTAGCCTCGCAACCCTCACGGTAAGAGACGACGGGCTCAGAGATCTTAAGAGGAATACCAGCGTGGTCCTCGCTCAAATCCTTCAAGCAAATCTCCAAGTGAAGCTCACCAGTGCAGGCAACAATGTGCTCACCGGAGGGAGCAATGGAGGTCTGGACAAGAGGGTCAGACTTAGACAAACGCTTAAGACCCTCGACAAGCTTGGGCAAGTCAGAGGCGTTCTTGACCTCGACAGCGACCTGAACGACAGGAGAGACACTGAAACGCATGACAGCCATGTTGTGGGCAGACTCGATGGTGGTCAAAGTACCGCTCTTCAACAAGAACTGGTCAACACCGACCAAACCGATGATGTTACCGGCAGGGCAGTCATCGATGGCCTCAGTGGTACGGCCCATCATAAGGACAGTACGCTGGATGTTCTTAACGAACAAATCGTCCTTCTTACCAGGGATGTAGTTGGGGCCCTGGATACGGACCTTCTGACCAGACTTGACGGTACCAGCGAAGACACGGCCGAAAGCGTAGAAACGACCCTTATCAGAGGTGGGAACCATCTTAGAGACGTAAAGCATCAAACCGGCGTCAGAGTCGCAGTTCTTGATGGCAGTGTAGGCCTCATCGTCGGCAGGACCCTCGTAAAGGGTCTCAGCACGGTAGTTCTGGGCAGTAGCGGGAGAAGGCAAGTGGAGAACAACCATCTCCAAAAGAGCGTCAGCGGCAGGCAAGAACTTGCGCATGACGGTCTTCAAAAGAGGCTTGTCAACAAGCTCTCTCTCCTCACCCTTCAACTCAACGCCGAGCTTAGGAAGAAGAGCAAGGAGCTCCTCCTTACGGCCGTTGGTGACAGCAGAGTAGATACGGAAGATAGGGTCCATGATGAACATGTTGAAGGCACGCTCGAGGGGCTTGCCGTCGGCGTCAGTGCCGCTCTTGGTCCACTTCTTGGTCTTGGGGTTGAAGAAGTGGTCACCCCACAAACGCTCCATCATCTTCTCCTTGTCGACACCGAACTTCTTGGAGTAACGGATGGCGAACTGGCGGATGGTGAAGGCCCAGCCCTGGATGGCAGAGGCGAAGGCGACGGTACCCTTCTGGGGGTAAACCTGGACATCACCAACGGTCTCGTCAGTGTAGGTAGCGATGACGACGTTAACGGACTCGACGTGACGAGCGAAGGTCTGGTAAACATCCTCCTTGTCAATCTGCAACTCAAGGATGGCACGGTCAACCTTGTTAATGACAACAATGGGCTTGATACGCTCAGTGAGGGCCTGACGAAGGACAGTCTCGGTCTGAACACACACACCGTCAATGGTATCAACGACAACAAGAGCACCATCAGTGACACGAAGGGCAGCAGTGACCTCAGAAGAGAAGTCAACGTGACCAGGAGAGTCAATCAAGTTAACGAGGAACTCGTTACCCTCAACAGGCTGCTTGATCTCCTTGATGTCCTCATCAGTCATCTGAGCGTGAAGAGAGATGGCAGTAGACTTGATAGTGATACCACGCTCCTGCTCATCCTTACGGGTGTCAGTGAAACGGGCCTCACCAGCCTTAGCGGCAGAGATGATACCGGCACGCTGAACAAGCGAGTCAGTAAGAGTACTCTTACCGTGATCGACGTGAGCCACAACAGAAATGTTGCGGATAGCGTTCTTGCGACCCATAAGGGTGCGAATGTGGTCAACCGTGAGCGCAGAGACCATTGTTGGGTAGGCTTGTTTGGTTGTGAAGAGAGAAAAAAGGAAAAGGTTTGGAAAAAATTTTAGATGAAAAATACAGGGATGGTCATGTGAGGGTACGAGGTACGGGCAGATTTTGGCAGTGAAGCTGGAAGGTAAGGTGGTGGTGGTGGGTAAAGTGGGGAGGCCCCAACGTGCCCTGACCTGTGGGTGCTACAGGTACTTGTGCGGGTGGGTGCGCCAGGTAAGTTAAAAATGTATTTGCGTATTTTGGCAATCTCAATATTGCTGTCGATAAATATCGGTGTATAATGGTACCACTATATACCTAATTGTACGTAAATTTAATTCATATCACTAACAATAAACCAAATATAAAAGTCTTTTACTGTCAGTTTCGCTTTTTTGAGCTTATTCTTTATGTGTGTTAATTTACAAGGCTTTTGGCTTCTACGTATAAACAATAAACAGTTTATGTTGCCATTGCTCACTAAACATACATCTACCAACCGAATGATTGATGTTTGTAAAGGGGCAAAGTGACTCAATGATAATCTCCGAACATATGTCATTTAAAGTGAATCAATAGTAGCAGCCGTACTCATAATAATAGAAACAGTTATGATATTTCACGACGCACGCTACATTTAGAATACACGAGAGAGAGTCTCGTAGAAAGACTTACCCTGGGTCTCAGCGATCTTGATCTCAAGCTCACTGGGGCTGCGAGAGCCGTCACCACCGGCGAACGAGCCAGCACCCCAAGGAGAGCCACCGTGGATCTCATCAAGGTTGGTGAGCAAGCCGAAAGAGGTCTTGTAGCCCAAGGGGACAAAGATCAAACCGTGGTGGGCGAAAGTAGAAAGGGAGTTCTGGGCAGTAACCTCCTGACCACCACCAGGGGTACCAGTGGTAACGAACAAGCCAACGTACTTGCCGTAAAGCTCACCGTGAGCCCACAAGCCACCAGTGGCATCCCAGAAAGCACGCCATTGAGCGGGCTGGGTGCCGTAACGAGTGGGGACACCGAACAAGAAGCCATCGTACTTGGGAAGGTCAGCAGGAGTGATAACAGGGTCATCAGACTTCGAGGGAGCATGCATCTTGCTCAAAATCTCGGGAGAAAGGGTCTCGGGAATCTGAAGCAAGTCGGCCTGGCCACCAGCAGCCTCAATACCCTTCTGGATGGCCTTGGCAAGGGCACGAATGTGTCCGTATGTAGAATAGTAGACAATAGCGATCTTAGGAGCCATTTTTGTTGTGATCAATTAAATCTTTAATTGGAATTGAATTGATGTAATATGAGGATAAGAGGGCACGAGTGTGTGTGGGGGGGGTGATGTGTTGGAGAGGATTGGCTGCGCGCAGCAGGTTAAGGGCACGTGGACTGACAACAGCAGGGTCGGAGATCCGGTTTTAGGTGCTTTTTGCTCTTGAGTGAGTAAAAAAAATGAATTTCCTATCTCCATACTGATACCATAGTGATGCTACTTCGAATTTACCCAATGATCTTATCTACTTACTATATTAAGCCTAATTGAACTACCAGCAAGGATAATGAGATCAATTATCACGTGCGCACCGTTGCCCATTGTGGGCAATAGTTTCATGCGAGATGGCGCGGAGCACCAAGACGGGGCTGCTGCTGTCTCAGAAAGTTAAAAATAAGCCAGCCGATCTGTAATTGTTAAGGCACTAGTGATGAATTTGTATATAAAGCTACAAGTCTAAGAAGATAAAAGCTGATAAATTTATATTTTTTTACTATCTAGAATGTGTATGTGTGCGTCTGCGTGTGCATGTGCATGTGCGTGTGTGCGTATGCATTTGTGTAGCTGGATCGAGTAATTAAAAGTATATAACTACACTATCGCTAGCACAGAAAGTTTCACAAATAATGCACTATATCTATATGTATCATTAACATTCATTACTTTTTATTTGCATTGTCATTCCAATTGTCAGAGCCACCATCAGTATACCGCTTAGGACGTTTCTGTTCATTCCAGTGCAGAGTACGACTCAATTGTTGCACCCAAGAGACGCTGGTACTATTCGGAGGCAGGACCTTGGGGAACGGGTATTTCGAGACATTAATCGCGAGGAAATCGCCTCTTCTCAACTCGACACGCGCCTTACCGTCAAACGACACGAAAGCAGACGATCTCGCATCATAGGGAACACCGATATGCAATGCCATACTGTCTGGGAGCACTAAAGGACGGAAACTTAATGTGTGGGGACAAATGGGAGAAATAAGACGGGCAGGGATATCCGGGTGCACCAAGCTTCCTCCGGCCGACATCGAGTAGGCCGTTGATCCTGTTGGTGTAGAGATTACCACACCATCGGCCCTGATTGAGGTGAGCAACTCGTAGTCACCATAGAGCTCAGTCATAGTGACAAAAGGATTAGGTCCACGGTCAAGCACCACTTCGTTTAGCACCGAGTACTTTCCATCTGTAGTGTGGGTCGTGAATCGCGAGCTTTGTCCACCGTGATAAATCTCATCTTGGAGGTCGTAGGTTCCAATTTTTTCCGGATTCTTGGTGCGCATAACCACACACTCGAAGCGCATGCGGAGTGTGCAGCAGATACCATGAGTAAGGCTGTGGTCCAGCAGATTCTGATAATCGTCAAACTCATTCTCGGTCATGAATCCCAACGAGCCTAAGGCGAACGACAGCACCGGTGGAACCATCTTTTGGAAGAGCCAGGAGGTGTAAAGCACAGTTCCATCACCACCTAACGTCACAATGAGATCAATGTTTTCGGCCTTCTCAGCCACAGTCTCATTGTTCCATTTCTTCAGTCTTCCTTCCTGTTCGGCAAGAGCGAACTCCTCACCTTTCATCACACCCCGCTCATACAAAATATCTTGAACATATACCACGAGGTTTCCAGCAGTACATGTCTCAATGGGAGCGTCGACTGGCGGTTCAGGTCGCGGAATATCGGAGTTGTAAACTGGATTCTGAGGCACATGTGAACCGTCGCGAGAGGCGTCAAGGCACAAATAGGAGGAGTTTGCACTGGAGTTCTGCGAGGTTAGTGAGCTCTGAGGAGGTGAAGAGCTGAAAATGTCAGGTGCACCACTGGCAGACTTTTCATCCGAGTCACTGCCAGTATACCACTTACCCTCGTTCGGGTTCTGAGGGTGATTATGGTGAATATGCTGGTGCATGCTTGGGTGGAGATTCTGGTGCACGCTTTTATGCAAGTTAGTGTGAGGCTTGTTACGATATTGATGAGGATGATGCTGATGCCCTTGCTTGTTCTTGTTCTTCTTGGGAGTGCGAGGCTTTGCATCCATATACATAGGCTCAGCATACTCGGACGAATGGGCCCCATCACAGGACCAGTTGAGCAGCCATCTGGTTACATCACGCACCTTGTCTTCGATCTCGTCATCGGCAAGCTTTGACATGATCATGATGCGGGACACCGGCACTGCTAATGCAACGTTAGACAGTGCACTGCTGATCCCGCGAATGTCCGATGCCATCTCCGACAAACGCTCTTTGCTGTCAACCCACACCATGTCGCGGGGGGTCTGGCCACCAGAGCGTGCCCTATCACGCATCGCAGCACTAGGTTGATGAGGACCTGGTTGGTGAGAACGCTGTTGTTGATGATGAGAAAGGCCCGAATGGGCTCCGGATGAACTTTGGCTATTGCTGGGGAGCTGGGGTACATCCGAATGAGCATGCTCGTGGTATGCAGGGAATGCTACCTTATTCCTGTCGCGACTTGCTAAATTTCGCGCTAGAGATTCATGGATGACAACTTGAGGGTGTAGTGTGCTATTATTGTTATTAGACATCACCGTTCCTTTCTTTGCGTTCCGTGTTCCTAGTTATTTTACTATTTTTTCAGGTCCTGTTGGAGGTGTCAAATGGAGAGCAGTGCAATTTATTCTCAGCTAAACTCACGGCAGAGCGTAACAGTAAGGTTCTGCACTGGGTTTGTATAGTGCGGAGTAATGGTTTATTAAACCTATATGAACAGCCAACGATAATATGGAGACCCTAAGTAACGGAAAATGGAGACCCTAGTTTAGCGTGACTCTGACTATGGCTGAGGGTTCAACGCTTGGTGCCGATGGGTTCGAACAAGGTGCTGAACATTTGGGAATGAGAAGGGTAAGGAATTTTTTCACCCAACGGGCTGCCCATTGTTTACTCTATGCGGATCGTTGTATTCAAGAATCCATCCGATCTCATAGAGCTCAGAAACCTTCTTTATGGGTCACCAGATGAGCAGCGTAGAGGTATGGCTTTATGTAAGGCCTACCAAACTAGGGGCCCTCTTCCTCCTAGCATTCATTTGACCTGCCAACTGCTAGCTGCCATCCACGCTGACTTGCCCCATGTGGATTTGTATGCGATCCGACTCACCTACTCAATGGCTCTAATTCGGTTCGTTAATGAAATTCTAGATGCTGCGCAGCAAAGTAAGTCGGTTGTACCGCTATATACATTGGCGCAGATGGCGGACCTTCCTGCTGCATTTGTAGAATTGCGTCATGCGGCAACACACGAAGACTTGCCGTCTATTTATTTATTAAGAGATATGGCCAATCGCGCAGTGGCATGGCTGTGGTCAAATTTCTGGTCCCTTCAAACTTTGGATGCGGAATCCAGGCAGAGCTCCAGGCAGAGCTCTACAAAGCCTCAGGCAGAACAGGAATATACCGGTGGAGTGAAAGATCTTTTAAGAGAATGGAGAAGAATCAAACGAACTGATCCAAAGGCACAACCACCAGAAGAGCTGGTCTCAGGGCTTCAAAATCGATGGAATGCAAATCAACAGGAATTCCTTGATGTTGTCATGACCCAGAATGTTTTGGTACCTGCCACAAGCTCGAATACTACTCCCAAAATGAACAATAGCATTGTGCTACTATATCTACCAGTTTTCGAGAGTGTCGGTTCTGAATTTTGTTCCGAGCTACTGACCAAAATTCTCGAGCTCCTACAAACTCGTGAGTGGCCTATCTCGAGTTCAGACATTAGAGAGAAGAAACAGTTCCCAGTTTTTCAGGCTTGGGCAGAAGCACTTGCTAAGTATCTGAACCAGGAACTTGTTGACGGTTTATGCTCTGCCGCAAGACCTTGGAATGCCTTGGTTTTGGCTAAATTCGCAATCTCCATCGGAGATCGTGCACTATTTGAGACAGCTGAAGAGATGGCTGAGTTTACTAGTTGTGAAGGTGAATTACCGCATTGGGAACCTGGGTGGAAAAGGGTACAAGGCTGGACGCCTCGACCGCTCGGTGTATTGTAATCTATGAGTTCCGAAGCAAAAAGTAAAATAATGCACTAACTTATTTATTTATGTAATTTTAATCAACCAATTAATTTGAATATTATTTGAAGGGGGAAATCTTGCTCTCGATCCACGCGACAGCAGCAACACCATGATCTCCATGAGCAGACTCATATACATCTGGTCTGACTGAGCCAGGCCGACCGAATGGAATCACATAAACGTTATTGGCAAGCTTGGGATCTAATGCACCCACTATCACAGTTCGTGCACCATAAATAGTGTCCCAGTATAGGGGAGAGGTGATTTTTTGCTGAAGCGCAGAGGTGTGGCGGGCTAAATCAGATTTGATAATACCAGGGTGAACAGCAAGCGACTTCACTGAACTATTTGGATGCTTCTTTGTCCACTGTACCGCCAGAATATAATCCAATGCTTTGGACATAAAATAGCTCTTGGCAATGGAAACGTTTCCAACAAGCTCAGAATTGAAGCCATACTTGGGTGCACCGATATGCCCAGCTGATGAAAGCCATACAATGCGACCATTGGGTACATTCTCGATGAATGGATCAAGAAGATCCTGCAGTAAAGCAGTAGCGAGGTTATTCACTCCAATAGTTTCCTCGAAGCCCTGCTTGGTCACAGACCCCTCTGGGACGAGCATTACGCCAGCATTGTGAATGATACCATTCAATACCTTAGTTTCTGTGTGTAACTTCTCAATAGCAGGCTTCACAGTGCGCAAATCAGTGTAGTCAATGATAGCGAAGTGTATCTTGGCAGAGGGGAAGTGTTGCTGCAAACTCTTGATAGTGGACTGAAGCTTAAGTTCAGAGCGGCCTACCAGCCACAATTCAGCGCCTTGGCCAAGTAGAATTTTGGCAACATCAAATCCAATTCCACCTGTGGCTCCAGTAACTAACCATTTCTGGCCAGTAAGGTCTGGATAGTCTTTTTCAGTAAAGAATGGGCCAGCATTGGTTAAATTGGCCTCATAAAAGGCTTTAGCATAAAATGCGAGTCTTCCAGCAATATCTCCGAGCATTTAAGCAAAATGGGAATGTCTATCGGTGAGTTAATACTTATTGATATTAGGGGTCAGTACCCCCCACCCCTCATTCCGAACAAAGCGATGTCGTCATTCTTGCACGATATGCATATTTCCGACGGAATTGATCGACGGTTTATGCCAAGACATCTTATTGCACTAATTATAATCCATAATCGAATATCTTATAATCGAATTTTATCATTATATTATTCTGAAGTCAACTAATTCAAACAGTCAGAAGCCCACTGCTTCTCTCTACGCTGTGCTTAAAGGGTTACCCCCGAAGGGTGCGTGTGCTAAATTGATAACATACTCGTCCAATTATTCCATCAATTTTCAGCGGAAAAATTTGTAAATTTGCAATGTTTTTGGATTGAATTTAAATTTACACATATTCAGCTTTGAAATAAATAAAAGCGCTTGTATATGTGACCTACTGAAGGAACATTCAACGACATGTCTTAGCACACAAGTGGGAATCTCAAAAGTTAATAATATCTACAAAATTCGAATTAAGCTAGTTTACAAGGGATTCATTTAAAAGGAGAGATTCTATTCTCAATCCATTTCATGGCATTAACTCCACGCTCGCCATTTGCAGTTTCGACAATGTCTGGTCTCACAGCGCCAGGTCGACCGTGAGGAATGAGATATACATTATTCTCGACGTTGGGATCCAAGGCACCTACTATTACAGTTCTAGCGCCCTGGATAGTATCCTGATACAAAGGAGCAAATATTTTCTTCTGGATGTCAGGCATGTGTCGGGACAAGTCGGACTTGATGATACCAGGGTGAATTGAAACAGATTTCACAGTACTATCTGGGTGTCGCTTCGTCCATTGCACAGACATGATGTAGTCCAAGGCCTTCGACATGAAATAGTTATTTGTAGTGGATAACTTTCCTACCTTTGCGGGGTCGAAGCCATTTTTGGGTGCAACGATTTGCACACCGGAAGAGAGCCATACAATTCGACCGTTAGGTACGTTCTCAATTAGAGGGTCAAGAAGGTCTTGCAATAAGGTGGTTGCTACATTGTTTACTCCAATGGTCTCTTCAATTCCCTGTTTAGTTACAGATCCCTCAGGCACAAACATTACACCAGCGTTGTGAATGATGCCGTTCAGCTGATCAATTTCTCCACGAAGCTTCTCAACAGCAGGCTTTACAGTGGACAGATCGGTATAGTCTATTAAGAGGGTGTGGACTTTGGCTGACCGGAACTGCTGTTCAAGAAGTTTAACTGCTTTCTCGAGCTTTGTCTCAGAACGACCTACCAACCAAACTTCGGCATTCTTGCTTAAAAGGATTTTGGCAACATCGAATCCAATTCCACCGGTAGCACCAGTGACTAGCCACTTCTGGCCAGTGAGGTCGGGGTAATCCTTATCTGTGAAGAAAGGTCCAGAGCGGGACAAAACATTCTCCTGGAAAAGTCGACCATAAAATTTAGGGCTAAACATATCGGAAGTTTCTGAATAGGTATTTCAGTGAATCTGAAGCAAAATACTAGTCAGATCTGATTGCTATAGCAGTGGCGTACAAGCGATCTCATTTGGGTTAGGTGGATAGTGTTATCGATCGTCTCATAGTGGAGTTAGTAAATCATCATCATCTTAACGGTATTTAGATATGTCTTAGGTACGTATTTTGTAGGTTTTCATTTCTCTTGGTAAAAGCTCGTGATAGAAATACTAGATAGAATTATTATTATGAAATTGAATTATTGTGAAAAAATGACCAAAAAGGCTGGTATTCGGCTTGTCTACAGTAATTGCATCTAATTGGTTGCCACATTTTTTTGGTTTAATTCTTCGAGTTATAAAAATTAACACAGAATTCTATGTAATTTCTCCTCACCTCCAAAGTAATCCTATATGGAACGTACGTAGGAATCAGGTTAATTCATATAAACAACAACTTTGTGAGGGTTAAGGGTCGCGCATCATGGTGTATTTTGCAAAGGGTGACGCTGTCTGGAGGAGCACCAGCGCTAGCGTGGAGCCTCTGCAGGTGCTGCAAACGGATCGAAAAGTGACTGATGTTGCTGTAAATGGTTCTGAGACACTCATGGCAGTGTTCTTGGAGAACGAAAGCAAAGTGGAGCTCGCTGTTTACGTGCTCAGACCCAACACCTCCAACCCGACTCAAAAGTTGCATAAATTCGAGTTCAGGCCTATCATCTGCAAGAAAGACAAGCTCACTAAAATGTTCTGGGATCCAGTTGCCTACCTGGATGCCGGCTTAGTGATTTTGGCAGACTCGACCATTTATAACGTCTACTGCTACCCCAGTGCTAACAACACAGCTAGTGTTGAGGAGATCATGTTGCAGGGCGAGTATGGACTGAAAATAGATGCATGTGGTATCTCTAAAGGGTCCAATGAGTCTCCACTGGGCGTGCTTACCACATACATTTCGACGAGCGATGATGATATTTATCGGCTTATGCCATTTGTGCCGAAAATGATTGGTCTTACCAATAAGCAGCTGCGGGCCAGTGCGAAGTTTGATCCGTCACTTCTCGAGAAATTCAAGTTCAGACATGAATCGTGGTGTGACAGACAGAAGCAGAAGGTGTCGGTGCTGGAGCGCGAAACCGTAGGGGTTGCTTGTTATAGCCTACCGCTGGCCCTGAAACTCGAGCCTTTCCCTCTGCATTTCTATGACGAGCAAGTTCTTGATCAATATGTGGGTAGCTTCAGACTGAATACCGATGTAATTGTGCAGACAACCACCCACTACGTGAATTTCTGGGCGATACATTCACCGTTAGCTGATTCCGCTAACTTGGTGGGCTCTGTTAAATTCAAGAACCCTTCTGAGAAGAAGGTAGTAGAAGTCAATGATAACAGCGTGACTGTTCAGTCTAAAGATACTGGCAATCGTTATCTCATTGTGTGCGACTTCCACTCCCAGGACAAGTTGAAAGCGATCAAGTTAGACGGCTCACCGGAGAGCGAGAAAGCTGTCGCCGCGGCTCTTAGCTCTTGCAAAGGGCTTCCACAACCCCAGAATATTACGTATTCTCCTAAACTGGTAAATCCTGACTTCACTGCACAGCTGCTGCAGAGGTTGAGCAAACATATCGAGAACTCTAATAGCCAGCCATCTCCATCCGTCGAGTTAGGTGGTAATGCTCAGGCTTTGATAGAACTTAGTAGCCTTGCGTCGAATTTTCAGTCTAGATCAAGCGAATTAATCAAGCTCATAGCGGATTTGCGCACAGAGCGTCGTGCTCAGCAACAGGAGGCTACCAGACAACAGACCGAAGCGCTCAAGTTACAGAGACTCAGTGATAATATTGCTTCAATTCGAACGAAGCAGGCTGAGCGATTGAATAAGCTTAGTACGAGACAGCAGGACTTGGCCACACGACTTAAGACAGTTAAGGAGAAAGCAGTCAAGCTTGCAGTACTCGGCAGCACCGCCCCCCCTCAATCCGGGGCCAAAGAGACTGAATGGTTCAAGTCATTGCGTCATGAGGACCCCCAGAAACTAGATGATCTGGAAGACAGCATCAAGAAACTGGATGCGCTTTACAAACATGTGAAAGCTCTACCTCCTTGGCACATGCTGGAAGGATCAGAGGAGCCTATTACTTTGGACCAGCAGCACGAGCTGAGAAGAGAACTGGCTATTCAAGCGAAACAGATAAGCGATTTGGAACTCCTTACTCTATGAATTGTATAATTATTGTGCTACTTTGTCAATTAGCATATTCTCTCTATAATATGAAATATATTTATGTATATATATGAACTCATTAGTCGTAAACTCGTCTCAGCTGAGTTAGAAATCAGTGACCCTTCCGTCGAAGGAGTAATCACCATGACGTAAAGGATCCTGTTTGGGGCCATTGACTTCACCAGTTTTAGGATTGACATTGCCCTCGAACTCCTCATAACGCTCAAATTTGGCAGCTGCAGGGTGGACACCCCTAGTCTTGGTCTCTTCTGTGAACTTTTTTTGCAACTGCTCGAACTCCTGTTGCTCTTTCTTGGGCAGAGGAATCGGTCCTGGGCGGTTGAGCTTAGAGTACGCTCTAATTGGCACTCGCTGGATCGCGCGAAGGGGGCGGAACATGGCTAACGAATAATAAATATTAAACCCTAACCAGGTCCACATCCAATTTATTTATGGACGCCCGCGAGAGTATTGGTGTTTAGATAGATCAAAAACAATAATGAACAAAAAAAATTAATAAATGTGTAAGCTTTACAGAATTAGAACTAAGGTAATACCAAGTAAAACTAATAGATTTGATAGCAGCTATACTTTGCATGGAGAGCGTCAGACATCCAAGGAAGATTATTGCGGTCACCGGCATACTATTGGGTTCAATCGTATGCTACCGTGGAAACTGCGAATGTTTATGGTAATTTCATCATCGCAATGCCATGCAAAGCATCGGCTGGTCTTGTGAACCGTGTGTTTATTAGGTTAAAGGTCAGAAACAGAAGTACTGGCTGTAGGCCCTATAGTTTCAGCGCTGATTCCTTTTTAGGGGAAAAAGCAGGGCAGCCTTTACTATCACCATAGTCGGAATAAGACAAAAAAGAAGTATAAATGGTATTATCATCACTCGAATAACCTAATAGACACACGACCCTAAGACTAGCCTCCTTGAGACCCCTCAAGGAACCGCTACTATAAGGAAGAAAGAGAAAAGAGGGATACTGAGGGTTTATATAGTTGAGGTGGGCCAGGTGAAAAAAAACTGGATACAGGGTAAGGGAGTAGTGCTAACCCAAACACGCAGCCTGTAACTGTAGGGCCAACCGCCAGTATATATAAATAAATATTAATAAATATTAGAATTAGAAACAATCAGCTTAACTCTTTTTGACCTGATTTTCATCAGATGAGCCATGGAAAAACTCATTTAAATTCAAAAGAAATACAAAGAATTATACAATGCCTATTAATATAAAGTATATATAAACATACACACGTCTTTTCCTCTCGAACTTTTTGTAGTATACATATTAAATAATATATATGAAATTGTTATACCATCTGAAGTTGATACTGAATCCTATTATCCAAAATCAGATTGTTTTATTGAAGTACTGGGTTCAATTGAGAAGCTCGTACAAAACACCCAAACGATCAGCGTACACAGTGGGCTCCACACCACTCTTGGGAATACTCTCCACAGAATCAATACCTGTAAGAACGAACAAAGTGCTGAGTCCACTGTTAGCACCAAACTTCATGTCAGTGTTCAAACGATCTCCGACCATCACCGCACGCTTGGGGTCGAACTGGAACCTCGCCTCAATGCAGTCCATCATCTCTTTCGAGGGCTTGCCAAGCACAGCATCGGGTTCACGATCAGAGCAAACAGATACTGCCTTGATCACGGTACCGGCGCCAGGCAAAACTCTTCCATTGGCAGGGAAGGTGCTGTCAATGTTTGTAGCCAAGAACGTCACACCAGGCTCACGCAACTGGGCCTGAGCAATAGCAATTTTGAGGTAGTTAATCTTGGAGTCCAGTCCGCAAACCACAGCACCAATACTGGAATCGCGCTGGGCCAAGCCAGACTCGTCGTCTGTGCTGAAATCGCGGTTGAGACTAGCATCTCCACCGCCACAAGTCTTGAAACCGGCCTCGTGAAGTTCCTCCTCGAGACCCTGCTCACCAACAACCAATACCTTTTGGGTGTTCTTGTCGAACTTGACCTTTTTGTCGAGGTAAACAGCAGAGGAATACGCGGAGCCAAAGATCTCCTCAGCTGTAACGTCAATGCCGAACTTTTTAAACTTAGACACGTATTGCTTTCTTGATTTCGTGCTGTTGTTGGTGACAAAAATAAGCTTCTTGTTGTGCGAGCGCAGCAGATCAAGCGTCTCCTTTACATGAGGAAGCAACTCGGTGCCACGCCACAGAACACCATCGCAGTCAAACAGGAAGGTATCGTGATCATTCAAGAACTTCTCGGCTTGCTCTTTAGAATTGAGATGAGGAGTCATTTTTACTTCAATTAGCGGGTTGGATGTTTGTGCGTTGATAAGCGTTGAGGTGTAAATAAGGGTGACTGCCAGCTTAAGGCGTATGATGTGCGAGCACCCACCCTAATCGGAGCACCACACCACTGTCTAGCTGCCAGCTTCGCGAGCCCTTTTCATCCCAGCGGAGCGGTCCCAGCGAACCTCCCCTACCGCCCTACCCGTCCTTACCACCCAATCCCTGACTAACTCAGCAGCTGTAACAGTACAGCGTGCCTTATACAAATAGCTCCCATCCTAGTGGACGAACAAAATAGAGATGGTGAAATTCGTCCAAGACATGCCCCCCAAGGGCGGCTACCCCTATCCGGTGCAGTGGCAGCGTAATGTTCCTGCCAGGGGGTTCCGTCCTAGCATTTATTTCGCTGGTGTCCTCGGTATCTGCAGCTACGGTTTCTATTTGCTCTGCGCTGGTGTGCGCGAGCGCAACGAGCTCACCAGAGAGAAGACCTGGTCGCGCTTCTACTTGCAGCCCCTTCTCGAGGCTGAGTCCGACCGCGACTACGTCCGCCGCTACAACAACCTTCGTAACAACGAGCAGGAGATCATGAGCGAGGTGCCCGACTTCGACGCCCACAAGAGCGTATACAACGAGGACAAGTTCCACAAGCCCGCCGTTGTTGCTTACCCCAAGTTTTAAGCATGCCTGTACGTAGTATATTGTATTAGAATTTTTACTTACTTAGAACTATCCAATCATGATGTCTCGATCAATCACGCTGAGAGCTAGTGATTGATGTGAATAACAAGTGAACAACATTTGACGTACAAGTGAATGTTGCACCAGCACGCAGATACATAAAGAAATGCTAAATTAATTTTATCATATCATTGTGATATATAATGTCCATATACAAATTATTTGGCAGGCGACAGCATGGCCTCGCGACCGGCGCCGACACCGACCCATCCGATAGGCACCCCAACGAACTTCTCGATGTAGTTGAGGTACTTCAGCGCGTTCTCTGGCAAATCCTCGTACTTGCGGATGCCAGAAGTCTTGCTCTGCCATCCAGGCAAGGTTTCGTAGATGATCTCGACGTCCTCAGTTTCTAATCGGCTGAGGTTAGCAGGGAATGTATCGAGCAACTCACCCTTGTACTTGTAGGCGGTAGCAACCTTGATCTCCTTGAAATCGTCAAGCACATCCAGCTTGGTGATGTTCAACTTGGTGTAGCCGTTCACAAGGGTGCTGTACTTCAAAACAACAAGGTCCAACCAGCCGCAGCGGCGACGGCGGCCGGTGGTGACACCCCACTCGGCACCGACCTCCTGAAGGTGGACACCGATGTCGTTCAATTGCTCCGTGGGGAAAGGACCAGCACCGACACGGGTGGTGTAGGCCTTCACGACACCAATGACCTCGCCGATCTTGGCAGGAGGAACACCCAAACCAGTGCAAACACCACCAATACCAGTGTTGGAGCTGGTCACGAAGGGGTAGGTACCGAAGTCAATGTCGAGCATAAGTGCATTGGCTCCCTCGATCAAGACCTTCTTTTGACTGCCAGGGGCGAGTGCCTTGTGCATGAAGGCAACGGAGTCAACCACCATGGGCAGAACAGCCTCCCGGTACTTCTTCATACGGGACAACTCTTCCTCAGCATCATATTCGAAGCCACCGAAACGCTTCTGCTCAGCTTCGAGCATGCGGCGGTAGTTCTTCTCGAACTCCTCCCAGGCACCAGGCACGTCCGAAACGAGGTGGTGGACGCGAAGGCCGGAGCGGATGGCCTTGGTCGAGTAAGTAGGACCAATACCTTTACCAGTGGTGCCAATAGCCTTACCAGTGCCCTGGAGTTCAGCCTCACGCAAACCGTCAGCACGCTGGTGGAAGTCGAACACGAGTTGCGCACGATCGGACAAGAAAAGTCGGTCGCGGCAGTGGAGTCCCTTGGCCTCAAGAGTCTCCAGCTCGCTGAAAAGGGACTTGAGGTGGACAACAACACCGTTTCCCACCAGGTTAAGGCACTTCTCGTTGACCAAGCCAGAAGGCAGCATGTGGAAGTCGTACTTCACACCGTTAACAACGATTGTATGACCAGCGTTGTTACCACCCTGGCATCTGGCGCATACATCTATATCATCGCACAGAATGTCAACGAGTTTGCCTTTACCTTCGTCGCCCCATTGGGCGCCCAATACTACGGTAGCCATTATTTATTTGGATGAGTCTGAGTGAAAGATTACTCACTAGGGTTAGGTCTCAAATAAGTGATAAACGTGGGGCTTTAGCTGCTGACTCGGGACCTCGCCTGTTTACTTGTACGAAACATTAGCATATTATGCCAGAAGTATCGAAGTAAGTAAAATAAAACACCTTTTCGCCATATATGAGCGTGTGTTCAGCTGGATGTAGTAGGTCTTTCCCTCCTGCAAAAGTACTCAATACTATTGAAGTACACAAACCGCTTATCAGTATTGCTCATTTGAACAAACGGTAGCTGAACACCATACCATATACGAAGGCATATATACATAGTAACATGAAATTTGTAGCACAAAATTCATACTTACTGAACGGGATTTTTATCCTGTGCTCTTTGATCGAGTAAGACTACTACCCCACATGTTGATAAGTCATAAATATGTCGTATAGGTAGTGATATATAACGCGTAATCTATAAATTTGAGATTAAGCGTGACCGATGAATTGTAAGAGGTATGTTCACATAATCTTATGCTCACTGAGGTTTACCTCTTTCTTCTACTTTCTGCCGGTGTGTTATTGTAATTCGTCGATGCCGCAGTTCGGATTATATTATAGCTGAGTCCAGAACAAACACTTTATTTGTTCCCAATAACGCGAGTAGATCATGAATTCATGAAGATTTATTTTTGCCAAGAAACCATACACTGATCATAGTGATGGTGTATTCTCTTCGAAAACATGAGCTCCCTAATTGAGCCATCACAACTTGTGTAGAAACGTACTAGTTTTTACCTCACAATTAATTTATATATCAATATCATTTAGTGTATTTAACCATTCAACGTGAAGAGATAGGACCCTAATTTCATTAATCCCTAATCGGCTAGATCCCGACGGCACCGATCAAAAATAAGGGATCTCATGATGATCAACCAACCAGCAACAGTGCTGTATCCAACATTCCGTCAAATATATGAAAGTTGGTATCAAAAGGATGAGAAATAAATTCAAATGAGTTTACAAGGTGGAACGTAAAGTATTTATTTAAAGATTTCGGCGACTATAAAAAGAGCTCACCTTCCTGATACGGTTCAATTATCTAAGCAGGGCAAGTGGAATTAGGGTGATAACACTCTCGGCTCCTTTCGAATCTACATGTTGATGATATAAAGTATAACTTGACTAGTCTTAAATGATTGTGGAAAATGTGCTATTACAAATGATGGTAATAATTATTCGCATCAACTTTCTTTCCGATATTTTATACACTATAGTATGTACTTTTATCTCGGAATCTAAAAAAAATTGTTGTACTCGTGCAGGAAGTGGGGTTGCCTTACATCATCACGTGAATATATCGTCATCATGAATTTTGCCGATGTGCTCTTCAATCAGCTAGCACTTGACACCATTTGGATATGCTTGTGGCCACAGAAAACACATGGATGATACTTCATTGCATATTGGTTGCAACTGCGACCATGTGAAATAATATACCAGCGATAATATGTACAGCCTCACTACATTAGATTTACCTCCGCCCATCGTAGCAACCCGATAAGGGCGACATGTGATTAACGTGCAGCAATCACATGAACCTAATATTATCTAAAGTATAAAAAGAAGTAAGTCCCCAGTCAGGAAATACATAGAGATTTTAAGAACAACATTGACATTCAAGAATTTCAAGATGGGTTACGTATTCAGGTATCAAGAGTATAAGATGAGCGCGCTCGAGAAGTTAAGAGTTGCCGCTGGCACTGAGAAGTTAGCAGCATTGCGTCTGCGTTATATGACTTCCAATAACACAGACAATTTTAGTGAAGCTGATTTACGCGAGCTTGCCAATTCCAGCTTTGACATTCAGAATGTCCTCCCCATAATGAAGGAACTCAACGTGCGCCTGAATCAGTTGGGACACCGCTTTAGTGTTGACAAGACGCTTAAATTGACCAAGTTCTTACTGTGCTTTGGTAGTGCTGATATACTCAACAATTACGACATGATTAGCCCGGCAGTGGAATCATTACGTGATTATCATGATGATTATGCTGAGGATATCGCAGGAAACGTCAGAGATCTTGCGTCAGAGGTATCTTACCTAGTTGATAACAAGCTTGTCTTGGAGGATGAACGTTATCTAGGTTCCAAAGAGCTCAAGAAGATGAATGAAAGAAAGGTTATTAGAGCAAAGAATATTCATGATCAGAAATTGCGCAAGGACTTTGCTCTGTGTAGTGCACCTATTGCCGGCGGTTTCTAACTGACCTGATATATTCTTCTGCTCCGGATTATTTCTAAGTTAGTCATTCTTCATATTTCATATTACTGATCATATATTATGTATTGTTTATCTATTTATATCTCAAATTATAATTTATTATTACTGTTATTTATTAAATCAGCAGCTAATTACCTAGTGTTTTTTAGTTCTTACCTATTAAGCAGTTAGCCGTATTGGGGGTCCTAACACCAACCGCCTCATGGCTTCAATATGTACACTGGGGGGGATAGATCGTTAGGGTATGTCTAGCCAAAGCGGAATATCGGTCAGCCCCGAGCTAGCTCAAGAGTTCCCCTCTTTTGTGAACAGCAATGCAATTGCTGCTATCCTCAAATTAAACAGCGAGAAAGAGAATGTCGAACTTGAGCATCAAGTCGAAGGAACTCTGGAGCACGTTCAGGAACACCTTGCACCTGGCAATGAAGCCAGATACATAGCTTTAAGGGATGAGAACGACTCCAACAGCTTTTTGTTTGTGCAGTTCATGCCTGATACTGCTCCACTAAGCTCCAAAATGAAATATGCATCGTCGCATGCCACCATTCACCGTCAATTGGGAGGATCGAGCACATTCTCGACCAACATTTTCTGGACCGATTTGGATGAAGTCAGTCCAAAGGGAATTCAGGCACATTTTGCGCATGAATCTGCTCCTGCCCCAATGACAGAAGAGGAGGAGAGTTTAGCTACTGCTACAGAGCTCGAAAAGGCCCATGGTACTACAGGCCGCTCAGTCGCTAACCAAGCCACTTTGGCTGTTAATGCTTCCGTTTCACCCAAAGTGAAGAGCGCGCTGGCGGATTTAAAGGACGATAAAGCTCTTCTATTCACGGTTGAATCGGATGACAAGGAGACTGTTGACTTAGCCTCCGAGTGTAGTGCTAATGACCTTGCCTCAGAAGCTGCCAACACGGACGGACCTCGCTATGTTGTGGTGAAATTGGACGGAATTGCAATTTTTGCTTTTGTATGCCCGAGATCAAGCAGCATTAAGCAACGCATGCTGTTCGCCAGCACTCGTATTGCATTCCACAACTGGCTCAAATCAGAGATCCAAGTTGGTCCCAGTATTGAGACCTACGATCCTGAGGATGATTTGAAACTAAGCAGCTTGAAGGAAGTCGCCGCTGAGGAGAGTAAAGACTCCAAACAGGAGGAGACAAAGCAGGAGTCAGTTGTGCAGAAACCTAAATTTTCGCGCCCGAAACCCCCAAGAAGACGCTAAACATTACAATCTGTAAATATATTTCTTCAAATATATATATGCATATATATCTATAGATGTAATTTAAAATCAAAGATGCGAATCGGATGGGAAGTCAAGGTAACCCTTCCGGCCACCCAAGTAAAAGTATTTGACCAACGATTTCCAGTCTCGAGTGGTTCCTCCGTACTCCAGTTTCTGTACAAAGTCTGGGTTAGCGATAAATGGTCGACCAAAGCTGATTGCGTCGGCAATGCCAGAACCAATTGCTCTGTTTGCTTCTTCCTTCGTATAAGCTTGGTTGAGGACAAGCTTACCGCTGTAAACCTTGCGAATCTCTTTGTGAGCAGGTTTCTGGGTTGTACTTGGCCCAAAGTCCGAGTTCTCAGGAACTTCACGCAATTCTAACATAGCTATTTTATAGCTTTCTAGGACTTTTGCCGCTGCAGTAAACAACTCAATGTGATTACTGTCAATACAACCTTGGGTATCTCCGTTCGGTGACAAACGCACGGTAGTGCGCTCAGGACCAGCAACATTGACGACTGCCTCTACTACCTCTGCCAAAAACCTCAACCTGTTTGCAATGCTTCCTCCATATTCATCCGTGCGGAAGTTTGAACTGTCTCTAAGAAACTGATCAATAAGATATCCGTTTGCTGCATGGATTTGTACTCCATCAAAACCTGCTTCTAAGGCATTTTTGGTGGCAGTGGCATAGTCCTGCACTATCTGCTTGATCTCTTCAACTGTAAGAACATGAGCTACTTCGGGCTCTCTCTTACCATCATACGTGTGCAGTCTGTATGGATATTTAGTTGCAGAGCAAGACACCGGCTGCTGGCCAATGTTAATTGAGTGGGTAGCTCTTCCCATATGCCATAGTTGCATAACAATCTTACCTCCTTTCTCATGAACCGCCCTGGTAACTGGTTTCCATTTATCAATTTGCTCTTGTGTATAGATTCCGGGGGCATACGGCCATCCCAATCCGACTCGACTGATTCCCGTAGCCTCACTAATAATCAAGCCTGTGTCTGCGCGCAGAGCATAGTATTCGACCATAATATCAGTTGGAACACCGTCGCGAGTAGCACGTCCTCGAGTAAGAGGCGACATCAAAATACGGTTTTTGGCATCAATTGTGCCATAACTTATAGGATCAAATAAAGCAGGCATATAATAAACTAAAAATTCTGGTTGTCGTGAATGTGGGGTAGCGAAAAGTAGGGTTTAACGATAATGCAGATGCTGAGCACAGAAAGACTTATCAGGTTTAGACTTTAGATGTGATTTGTAAGGCATCCTAATGATCCTAAAAGCTTTTTAAGTTATCAGTATTACTACATTAGGTAAACTAGAAATAATTCGATCATGCCTACACAAACTGGTTTTTAAGGTTGGATTTATATGATTTAAGAATTAGCACACCAATGGTGAGTACTAAGTAGTATTAAGTGAGATGGGCTAGGTCATACTAAACCTCCACATGTCTAGCCAGAGCCTCGTAACTGTGTTGATACTTGCACCACTGTTGCTCACGCAGTTTGGCCTCCATATGGCGGTGCTTAATGCGCCAATGGACTATATGGGGTGCCAAGGCGTGGAGGGACCAAACCAAGACTGCATTGAGGGCTGGAATCCAGCATGGGCCAGTAGTGCGTACGCTTTGGGTGGTTTTCTGGGGAGCACTTTGGCCGGTACAATTGTGGCATACAAGTCTAGTGCTACCTCAGTTCATTTTCGAATCTATCAATTATCTGCGTTGCTATTTGGCATTGGTTCTATCTTGATGTCTTTGGTGTCGTGGCAGTACTTGGTGGTCATTGCTCGCACAATCTCGGGAATCGGTGCTGGACTTAGTGTCAATTGCTGTCCTATTTTGCTTAATCGTTTGAGCCCTCCTCATCGTAGGGGCTTGTGTGGATCGCTTACTCAAATTAGTATCAATTTCGGTATTATTCTTGCTCAGCTTTTTGGTATATTATGGGCTACAGAGCGCTCTTGGCGCGTAATTATGCACTGCGCTACTATATTTGCTATCGTGAATATTGCATTAGCTGTTTGGAAGACGAGCCCCTCCTCAATTGCGACGTATAGTCAAGAGGCTGAGCGATTAGCAAGCGACATAGAGCAAGAACTGCAGACTGGAGAGCCGCCTGAGTCTGATGCTACATCTCCTCAATCCGTGAATCTGACCGAATTTTTCACCATGAACAAATATCGATTTGCTTTGATATGCACCATCTCTATTTTTGTGGTTCAGCAGGCCACTGGCATCAATTCGATTGTCCAATACGGTGTTCGTGTAATGGCAATCGCGGTGCCCGAGCACGCCAAACTCGTTAACTTGTGTGTATCGCTTATCAACTTGTTCATGACAGCGGTAGGCGCTGGATTGATGGATAAATTTGGACGCAAGGCCTTACTATTATCTTCTCTCGCACTAACAGGTCTTTTCACTGGTACTCTCGCATTTGGTTTGGTGAGAGGCCTTAGTGGCTTCTCTGTAGGTGCCCTCATTCTTACGATCTGCGCTTTCGCTATCGGCATTGGACCAATTCCTTTCCTTTATATCAGCGAGATTGCCCCCAAAGAATCAGTTGGTATTGCTCAGTCGGTAGGTACTGGCGCCAGTTGGCTGTCAACTTTTGTGGTGGTTGCGTTGTTCCCTGGTATCCAAAGAGCATTGGGCCCCTCGGCATTCTATTTGTTTAGTGTGCTGACACTGGCCAGTGCGGGTTGGTACTACTTTTACCTGCCCCGTACATAGTGGTATCGTTTTTATCGTTTTTATTTCTATTATTTTTTTATTTTTTATTTTTTATTTTTAATCTTTATTAGTCTAGATTCGTCTCTCTATTTAAGAAATCACAGAGACATTCGTTATACTACAATCGAAATAAATAAACCATAAATACTATATACATTAAACTTCAAATTCGTACATGGTGTACAGCCTGCCTTCCACCAACTTGTGACTGGCGTTGTTGCTGCATTGGAAGGATCGTGTTAACCGCCATGATTATCCAGTTCTTCACTTTGTCGCCCACGGCGTTGGCAACTGGGTGACTATTAACGGAACCGTAGTGCTGCATCATGTACACGCAGCATATACCGAGCATAGTTGCCATTGAAAGAGGTATCCAAAAGGTAAGCAGCATTCGATCGTTGGAAATTTCTTGCTTATAATAGGTATAACGGTTTTTCCACCGCGTAGTGAACCCAGGATACTGTTTACTAGAGGCCAGTGTCTCGGTACTTGTGCGAACGTTATGGTTGATCGTCTCAGGGGTTAAAACAGGATCCAAAGGTGAGACTTCATCGTCTTTATCATCATCTTCCGAAAATTCGATATCAATTACTCTAGAACCAGGTGACCTGGCCTGAGACTTACCACTCACCTTACGGCGACGCAAATGCCCTGACTCGGTTGGAAATAGTTGACTGTACGGTGGTGGGCTGTGCACGTTAGTTCGTGGCTGATCTTCGCTGACACCACTCTCACTGCTAAGAGAGAGCTCTGCCACACTAGCACCTACAGAAGAAGGAGAGACGGAGCGACCGATAGCACGATTAGCGGCTAGATTGGCACTAGCAGCAGCAGCGCTTGCAGCAGCAGCCGCAGCGGTAGCACGAGCAGCAGCTCTGTTCTCATCTTGCCACTCCTGAATCCACGAAGCCATTGAGGAAGACGAGCCTCTGCGATTCAACTCTGAGTACCATGCACGCTGATCTGTGGGAAGTAAGTCTTGCACAGTGCTATCAGCAATATCTAATGCAGTAAACCCGTTACGAGTACGGTGGAAAGGATCAGCATCAGCTGCCAACAACATCCTTGTAATGTGACGATTACCAAACAACACAGCAAAATGCAAGGGTGAAAATCCACTCACGTCTTGTGAATCAATATAGGCACCCAAGCGTAACACTGCCTTCACAATTGAGGCGTATCCCAGCATGGCTGCTAAGTGCAGTACTGTTTGACCTTCCGCATTACGTAAATTCATGTTGGTAACAGAAGGGCCATTTATTTTATGAATGTTGTTCAACACCCAAAGAGTGAACTTCTCCGTATTCTCAGGATCTAGTGGTGACGAGGAGTCATTAACACCATTGGATGAACCGCCTAAACCACCATTAGACAGATCAGCTGAGGTGCCACCAGCTGCATTGCCGCCCTGGTTATTAACATCTAGAATACGCTGTGCAATATTGGCGGCATCGTCGAACTGTCCACTGCTCTTATATCCAATCATTTGTAAAGCAATTTCTTTAAGTTTGTCATCTCCATCATTGATGTAGGTGAATGTCGTTGGAGGTGGGGATGCACCAAGATCAACCGGTACATTTTGGAAGGTGATAGGAACAGGGCCTGGCTGCGACGAGGGCGGCAGTTGTGCAATGATGGTACTATCAGACCAGCATTGGGTCGAAATAGCAGGAATGTCACCAAATAAAACAACCAATCCACTATGAAGGTTCTGACCTAACAGAGTGACATCGATTCCACCCCGCATACTTCCACTAGGAGGGATGGCTCTAAATACCAACGGTGCTTGCATACGTCCGGCAGGAGGGTTGATTCCAGCTCCTAAGAATGCCGACGAGGCACCCGGTGATGGTGATAAAGCTGCAGATACTCCACCAGCGTTCATAGGAGCGTGCATACCTGGATCGAGATACTCATCCTGTTGAACATTAGCAACCCACATCGGTACACTTTGGGAAGTTTGAATTTGGCGATTAAGCTGGCTACCGATTTCGTTACCCCCATACGATGAAGAAGATTGTGCTGATGGTGGCCGCAAGTAGGGGTGTGATCCTTTGCTCACAGGGCCACCGGAACTAGCTGCACGGTGATGCAAAGAGTTCTGATGGTGGTGTAAAGAATTCTGCGAATGTAAAGAATCAAAACCAGACTGCAAACTAACCGAGCTATTGCTAGACATTGAAGACAACGATGAGACGCTAGGCCTCGATGTCAAACGAGATGAACCGGGTTGATTAAGAGGACTGGGGTGTGAGTATGTTTGGGTTGCACCACCGTGGGTCGTTGTTGAGGAACTGTGGTCCTTATGACTGTCGGTTATAAACACACTACTCGAAATGCCGCGGCCAATAACCTTGCCATGTAAATCGCGCAAAGTAAAAACAACATTGAATCCATTCTTAGCCGCGTGATGACGGCAGTAGCAAGCCATGCGCAAGGGAAGCTCTACAAAACCTTCTTGGCTGAGAGGCACGACTTCCTTGCAGTTAAAGATTATGATCCTACGATTCTCAAGCTTGTTCCAGTAGGTCTCTTCGTGGGGATCCATGGTTTTCCTTCTGAAAGCTCTACGCCTTTCTCTCGACAGGCACTTGCTACACATAAGGACTTGTTCCTCAGGATGATTAGGATTTATCGCATCTACACTCAACCACAGTGTGTGGTGGTTTACCCTGGGATCCTTATGCGTCTGTTCAGGATTCACAAGTTGAAACTTAGGTCGAGCTATACTATCCGTAGGTAAGTGCAGTAATAGCTTGGACTCCTCATCAGGCTCTTCATTACCCTTTAAGCGTCTAATCTCAATTCTACACCTGATTTGGGTCTCCACTCTGGAACGAGCAGGGAAGTCGCGGATCTCAATTTCGTACTCGAGTTCCTGATCGTCAATTTCGCGGCGAATATCGTCCAAGCTTGTTTTACTAGTTTCCAGCGGGGGAATTGCAGCAGTGTTTGCATCATCCTGCGCACCAAATTGAAGCAAATGAACAAGATCTTGGGCTTTGGCATCCGCTCCCTGATACGCAGTGCCTACCTTACTAATTGGCTGAGACTGTTGAAGCAATGGTTGAGGTGATAGTGTATTTGACCGGCCTTGTGATTCCTGAAACATGGTCCCTTGAGTCGCCTGCTGCTGGAGTGCCTGATTTTGAAAGGCTTGCTGCTGAAGCGTCTGGTGTTGCGGTATCTGCATAGCAGACTGTTGTGATCGCTGCATGTGTTGCGAGAACTGCTGTGGAGCCTGTTGCATGGGATTCTGAGATATCGTATCAGGGATTGAAGAGTGCTGTTGCAACGCTGGGTTGTCTAAATCGAGCCACGAATCCAAGTCTGTCTCGGCATTGTAATTATGAGAATACAAATTATCAGGCATACCCTGCGAGTTGGAAGCAAATCCCTGTGAGTTGGGAGCAAACCCCCGTGTGTTAGATGCAAATCCCTGCGAATTTGATGGGACATAGTTCGTGTTATGTTGGATAAACTGATCATTTGAGTGTTGAATACCGTATTGGGGCATCATAGCAGACTCAAGAGTTTCGAGTTTTATATCAGCACTAGATGCCACGCTGCTGACGCCATCTTCACTGAGCTCGAACTCAGAGCCCATATCATCTCCCATATCTACGTACTGCATGAAATCATCACCCATTGAATGGTTTGAATCGAGCTTGAAATCATCCTCCATTTGCACACAGGTTGGGTGGATCTTCACCCCAACCCTCACGTTGAGTAAATTGATGCCTGCGCGCTGAAAGTAAACTGACAAGAATGGGGTAGCAGACTAGGGGAGCGCGTGTGTATATACACATACACGCACATAATGTTAACCTCACCACCCCAAACAGAAAAAAAAAAGCGTACTTATGAGTCAATTTAATTTGTGTAATGAGGATTTGATAAAATACCACAAGATATGGAAAAGATACTTATAGATTCTTATACTTACAGATTAGGTAGAATAAATTAAACAAACTCGAACTTGGCCGCAATAGGAACGTGGTCGCTCGGGTGGTGCGCATTGGGGAAACCTACATACTTCTTAGCATAGTCGACATCGACTTTCCCAAGAAGTGCATTGACTTTCATGTTCGAGATCGAATAGACGATATAGTCGATCATCTCGACGAAGTCTGGCGTATAATTGGTAAACGGCAATTGCATTTCTGGTGGGTACGCAGTCTTCACGGGGAGAGCATGAGAGATACCGTGACCCTCAGCAGTGTAGTTTCCGTACGAATGACCATCCATGTCTTCGTGATTGTGGGGCACGCTGCTGTGATTGAACAGCTGCACGACACCCGAGTCTGGCGAGGAGTTGAAATCGCCCGCGATCAACACCGGCACCTGCTTAAGGTCGTTATTGTAGTTCTGCTTGGCGTACTTGCGCGCTAATCGCTCAGTTTCTTCCATAAGTAATGCAGTCTGCACCAGCTTCACATCCTTGAAGGCTGGGTCCCAGTGCAAGTGTGTATTTGCTACCACCACCTGTTTTCCGGTGCCGATATGCTCGAACACACCGATGATAGCAATATTGTCGCGGGTCATCACACGGTTGAAAATGTCAACCGACTTCTTCAAGTCATCCTTGAGAAGGGCTCGGGAGTTGAACTCTACGGGGTACTTCTCCACCAGCTTTAGCTTGCTCTTGCGGTAGAACGTCGCGCAACCATCCACCAGTTTTGACTCCTTGGGAGAAGACATAGTCCGCGATCTTGTCTTCGCGTAGTAAAGTAGCTTATATCCCCTTGCTTCCATAACGGGGATCCATACCTCGTCCAATGATGCTCCATTAACCTCCTGTAGACAGACAATGTCAGTATTCAGACTCAGGACGTCCTTAATCAGTAGCTGACTGCGATAATCCCATCGCAAGGCCCACGAGGGAGTATACCCATAGAGCGTAGAAGTCGCATACTGCGCACACAAAGTGTTGTAGCTCATAACGCTCAACTCATGCGACTCTTTAGTGACGGAGTTCATGTGGACCCATTCGCGAGGATTGGGTGGAGAGCCCACGGGGGCGCGATCTCTGAGGAATTCAATCAGAGCACGCGTACCACCTTCTGTAAACACCTTGGTTCCTATAGTATCCCTGTCAACCCAAGGATTTCCCAGAATGCCTAGCATCTGTAGCTGAAACAGACTCCCTAACTCAAAAGGTAGGTGTTCAATGCGGTTATCAAAGAGCAGCAACACGCGCAGATTGGACATCACTCCAATCTCTGCTGGCAAAGTTTGCAACAAGTTGGAGCTGAGGTCAAGCACTCGGAGCTGCGATAGTTGTGAGATGCATTTAGGGACCTCGGCGATGTTATTGTGGTTCAGGTACAACTTCTGCAGGAAGTCGTAATTCATCACCTTGGGACTAATAGTAAATACACCTTGGCCACTGCAGTCTAGCGAGGTCCAGTACTGATGATGCAGATCCTCGTTGATATGGCGCTGGTGCTCGTTTTGCTTCTGCTCCCGTTTCTCCAGAAATGTGGGGTTTCCCGGGCGCTTACCAGGAGTCGTCGGCTGCTGCTGTGCTTGCTTTGCCAAGAAGTCCTCTTTAGCCAGCTGCAGCGCAAGATCTGCTACATTAGGTAGCGCAAGACCAGGGCCCTTCGAGGCCATAGCAGCTAGGCGCGCATAGCTGTGCGAAATCGCATTTTCCCGGGACACGCAGGCAATCTGGTGCTGTTGCCGCCAATAAAGACTACTCTCGGCTTCCTCGGGCGCGGGCCCACCCTGGTTTCCCAGAACAGGAACTGGCGCTGAGTCTAATGCCATGATCGTTGATATGTGTGGGGTTGGGGCAGCCCTGCCCTGCCATTTAACGGTGCCATTTGGCCAGCAGCGATAGAGAAGATCTCTAATAATTAGTGAAAGAGGGAAGGTGAAGATAAAGAGGAATAATTGTATTAAAGGTAATTACATACATATTAACTTGGTGATTGTTTACGCTATATGTAAAACAGAGGGTGCTGGGAGGTATGTACTAGGGGATCAGCCTGTGCCAACGCATGAAAACACACATATATCTATCTATATACACAACAAAATACTTTTTTAAAGAACGCAATTAGTTAAGTATTTAAGTTAATGGTTTGTCTTCGTTATTCAAGAACAAAAAGAAAAAAAATTAACTTATATCATTATATCATTAGCGCTCTTAGTGCTTAGAGAAGTACTTAGAAGCGTCCTTAGTGTCGATGGCGTCGTCACCCTTCTGCCAGTTGGCAGGGCAGACCTCACCGTTCTCAGCAACGAACTGGAAGGCATCAACCAAACGGAGGAACTCGTTGACGTTACGGCCGACAGGAGCGTTGTTGATGCTAGCCTGCTGGAGGACTCCTTCGGGGTCGATGATGAAGGTGCCACGAAGAGCGATGCCAGCATCCTCAACAAGCACACCGTAGTCACGGGAAAGAGTGTGGTTGGTGTCAGCAACCAAGGGGATAGAAACACCACCGAGACCACCGTCAGAAGTGGGGGTGTTGTTCCAGGCGTTGAGAGTGTACTCAGAGTCGGTGGAAGCGTAGAGAAGCTCGGCACCCTTCTCACGGAACTCCTTCAACTTGTCGTTGAAAGCAATAATCTCAGTGGGGCAGACGAAAGTGAAGGCCATGGGGACGAAAGAAAGAACGACCCACTTGCCCTTGAACTGCTCAAGGGAGACTTCCTCGAAGACACCGTCGACAACGGCCTGCTTCTTGAAGGTAGGGGCGGGCTGACCAATAACTGCAGAAGGCATTTTTAGTGAATAAGGTAATGTTATTTCTCTGGTAGAAATCTATGTCTGTAGAGAGGGTGGACCCACTTCTTTATATACATATCTCCTTATAAGATAGTGACTAAGAACCCTGCATCCTCACTTCTGTCCAGGTCGGGTTAGGGGGGTCTGGGCCCCACCGACCCGAAAGTTCTACGTGGACCTCCAGCCATTACACATAGTCCTTCAGCTCCGAAACCACAGGACCCTATTCCTTACGCGGCCTAATAGCTGAGCTCCCCCCAAGTCAACTGCCGGTGGACATGCGTATAGGTTTAGGTTCTGCTAGGGTGACTCCAGCAGGTACCGCGTAGTTGCTGAAAGTGCTCGCTATAGTCTCGTTTGGAAGAGCTTGAGAAATGGAAAACAAGCTGGAAGTGGACTCATTAATTAACATATACATAATCAAATTACTGGATTGCTTTTTTTCCTTCAACGTTATCATATTATATAAATCTGAGATATATCCGTGCTGAGCATCAAGAGCTCACATTTTTACACGTGTATTACCCTATTAACAGGTGTTATAGCGAATAGCATATGCGTGCTCCGTGAGTGCAATTACAAATTTCACATAACATTACTGCAAACAAAAAAGGAAACAGCAAACGACCTAAAAACTCAATTTTCGGTATTAAGAAAAGTTATTAGCTGACGCTCCTCATCTCTCGCTTAAAATTACTTAATTTGATCTCATACCATGAAATATATATTAAATTTGTCCCTCACCCTAACGCGAGACGACTGATACGTCTGATTGGGGAAGAGGGGCAGGTATAATCTCCTTGCTGAATCTTATCAGATCAACATGAAAATATGTATATACGTATTTATTAGAGATCAATGCGTTATAGATAACTATGAAATGTCACTAAAAGAGCTGTCATTTGTCTATCCAGTGTTTCGTGAAAGATTCACTGTGTTAGCTCAGGCAATTGTGTGAACAGCTTATTTTGAAATTAATACAGTATTAAGCTAAGATTTCATAAATGTAACAATAAATTAGTTCATATCAATGCGTGTATTCCATCTAGGAATTCTGGAGCCACTACATGGTATGCGCGGGATACAGTTTCGATGTTTTCGCTCCAGAATATGTCGTACGACAGCGTCCCCTTTACAGTAAGGTCAAATTCATGAGCACTGATTTGAGACCACTCTTTGGTGTTATTAGCAAGTGGTTCCACCAACTTTGCAGCGGTGGAACGCCACTGCGATGCACTTGATAATCCACCATGGAATATTATAGGAGACTCGAGCGCGTTAATCGTGCCTAGAAATACCGCTCGAGGAGCTCGGTTCACCTCGGGTACACCACCATTATGATCATCGTGATAATCCCCATTACCACTGTCTTGGATTGATCCAATTTGTTTCGCATAAGCAGATGTAGCAAATATATCTAGTTCACACTTATTCACAGTTACCGAAAGTAAGCCTGGATTGCGCGCATGCGAAATGAGACTGAAAACGAGTTCACGATCACTGACAAACACGTCAGCGAGGGATATTACGTCGAAATCTTCAAGTGGGCGTTTGGCAGCAAGGAAGCCCCCGACGACAAATATGGCAAACAGTAACATTACAAGTAAAAGAATAGCACCCAAAACAATCCGCATAGGGGTTGAAGTGTTCGCTGCATACACCGCATCGTAAGAACTGTCACTTTGTCGCCCTAGTTCTGTATCTGGATAGGCCTGTGGCTGCTGCTCGCGCACGCTACCGTATGTTCCTCCGTACGAACTGCCGAGCTGGTTTCTTCCAAGCTGATCTTCTTCAGCAAAAGGCACAGCACCCTGACTCAGCTGTCGTGATCGTCTTCCTTGTGAACTTTTTGATGACTGGTAGTTATAAAGACTGGGCCGAGCTTTCAGCAAGTTGGTACGCTCATCGCTCTCGCTTTGAGTCCCATCGCTTAGATGAGGTAAATGTGCAGGGGTGCGCCAACGCTGAAGGTACGAGTGCTTGGCACGCATGCTATCATTGGGATCGCGACTAGCGATATTTGCCGAATTAGAAGCACCATTAGTGCCACCCTTTTCGTTACCGGGTCGTGAGCGACTATTTTTACGGATATGTCTCCCCCAATTAGAAACCCGCGAGTCGTCATACGGGTTGTCAATTTCCATGAACGGGGAGTTTAGTTGCGCTCCACCAGCATTAGTATTTGGCGGTTCGAAGTTGTGGTGATCGCTGTGTTCGGGGTATTCGTGGGTGGTCGTGGGAATAAAGGTGCTGGAATTGGTACGCCGCGCACGATTAGGAACGACAAAATTACGCGGACTTCGAGGAGGGATTTGGTCAGACTTTTTGGGTGAAATAGGGCCTAAATGAGGGGTGTTAGACCCACCATTGGTACCCGTATTTACAGTCAAGCTGCTAGTGGAACTAGCAAAACCACTTCCACCAGGCCCTGGTCCATGACCATGTCCATGACCATGCCCTCCATTACCGGTGCCAGCCCCTCCGTTTCCACTACTTATGGGCTCTATATCGCTCTCTGAATCATATCCGTAGTCGTCTTCGTTCACCCCAGCAATACTACCAGTATGAGAGTAACTTCGGGGTAGTGGCCTACGAATTGAGTCGTTTGCATGCGACTGGGGCACATCATACACAAAAGTCTCGTCACTTCCGCTAGAGTCGTGCTCATCGACCGCATTGGCCACTTTAGCGGCGAATATATCTGCCTTCGAACCCTGGGCAAGTCGCTGACTCCTTTTCTTACCTCGTGTACTTAATCGCGGGACACTATCTTGGCTGCGCTTTATTCTCAGCGTCCCGCTGGGGTTTACCGCCGACGCCAATACGCCTAGCGTAGCAACAGTAGGCACAGTCTCAGTCTCAACCGTTACATCCTGGTCTTGATTTTGACTCGATTGCTGTTGTTGCACTGACTGCTGATTGGATCCCTGTCGATCTCTTGAGTCAGGTTCTGGGGGTGCCATAATTATGTTTTATTTTTTAATTTCCTTTTTGGATGTGGTTAATTGGGTATGTATTAACCAATCGCGAATAGGCAGTAGTGAAAATACCAGTGTGGTAAGTGCAATTTGGCGCTATGCGCACTTAAATATCTAAGTGCGTAGTGAGCTAGTGCAAATTTGTCGCTAATAGCACAAACTGGTATTCAGCAATGACCGACTAACCTGGATTTTACGGCTGCTATTAGGTCGGATATCTGTGTTGCCCGGTGGGGTTGGGTAGTGGCAAGGATGCTGACTGAAACTCCTGCCAAGATAGGTTTCGAGGCCCACGAACGGAGATAGGGACTGAATCAACATTCGCATAATACTCCACCATATAAGTTTCAAGTTAAGCATTAGATACAAATTCCACTTACTCTCCTTAAATATTCGTACATATGTGACGTGACTTTTTATCCAGAATTTTAAAATGTTATAATATAGAATTTATGGAGTCAAAACGGAGAGGATATCTTATATAGTAAAATCAAAAAAATTCTGACGTATTTCTCTATAGTGTGACTACGTGGAGCGACAATGCACATGAGGAAATTGTACGTTGAATTTCTATGTAGATGTCACCGCATGCATCAACCTTGGTTGGTACACGTTATATGCATGGCAATATTCTAATGTATCTCAAAGCCTTTTTGTGTGGTGACAGGCTCAATTGGTGAGAATTGTCTTTTGCATGCCTTCCAAGATCGTTCTGACACGTTCATACACTGTAAATGTAACCGCCTGTCCTGGAGCCACACGCATCACACGTGGTGTAATTCCTCTCCATAACGAAAGAACGCCCTCGTTGGCGATAAGATCTTTTGTGATACGGAGACCTTGCCTAAATCCAGACTCGCCTGCGGTGCGGCCTTCACGCTGCACACGTGTTTTAATGACATCCAAAGGAGCATTGGAAAACGGACCCAGAGCACCGCTAGTCAAACCGACTAGCGAAGTCTGCCAACCGGGCAAGTCACCATTGAATTGAGGCTGCAGCTCATTGAGCTTACCCCTGATCAAAGTATACGCCGTGAAGTTTGTACCTTGGTTTGTAGCCTGGCGAGCGGCAGTTAGAGCAACACCTCTGTAGATAGCACCAATTCCCTCTTCACGAACAATGGTAACGAGAGCATGAAGAGCATTGCGGTACTTCAAGGGAGCAGCGGAGCCATCTGGGAGTGTGCGTGGCTGAGTTTGCAGCCTAATCTTCACAACCTCAGTGGGGTTCACCACTGCAACGGCCTCAATGACACCGGCTCCAATACCAGACAAGAAGATGCGGGCGGTGGTGAGCACTCCATCAGCGGGGGTCATCAGTCGCTTCAACTCCTCGAAAGACCAAAATCTGATAGCCATTTTGGGAGTAATACCAACAATCACAGCTCCGAGTCCACGGTACAGACCAGATGCGCCCTCTTTCTTGAAGATCTCCACACCAGTAGCGGCAGGGCCAAGCCTAGTGGTGGGGAATTTCTCCAAAGCGGCTTTTTGGGCTTGCTCAATCGCACCCGTGAGTTTCTCACCAGTGAGGCCCTTAGATTTTGCCTCGTTTGTGGCGGTGGAAACAGCGCTTTCAATAGATTGCTTGGCAGCGGCGATAGCCTTGCCTTGCAACTGCATGCGGACCTTGATGGTATCTAATGGATGGCATGATAAGGCTTCACAGCATCCGGCAACACCTCCAGCAGTAAAGTCAATAATTGGGTTTCCTCTTTTTTTGGTCGACATTTTTTTTGGTGGTGGATGGAATTAACGATAGAGTCACTGTCGAGTGATTTTACTGGTCGTTGTGTAAATTGTGGTGAGGTTTAGTAGTTGTGACCAGTGGGGTAGCGGTATCAGCGAACGTGGGATAATGAATAGAAGCTCTGGGTGAAGGTAGCTTTATAACGTTCAAAACTCAAAATTGAGATGAATTACCTTTTAGAATCCTGAACCAATTAAGCACTCTTATATGGCGAACCCTTATATCACTATGACGCGCTCAAGCCTAGGTAATGACTCTCTGGGTTGGGTGTGTGGGGCAGTGGTATGTTGTGGGGTGTTGAATAAGACGGTATCCTGGTATCGGCCGAAATAGCAAATGCAGATAAATCGATCGAAAACTGTACCACAGTGACAATAAATTCTTTCGGGCACGTAAACTGATACTTTAATTTTTGCACTTTTCAATATGTATATGCCCTAAAAAAGCTTATCTTCTATACACTTTACCCGTCATCGGCACACTGTCCGAAGCTTTAGGGTTAGTAACCGTCTGCAGGTACGTTGGCTGGTGGGGTAGTGGGTAGGGCTTTGAACCGATTTGCTTTTTTACCAAAGCTGAATGGATGTAAACGCCCGAAAATAAGGGTACGATCTTGAACCGCCCCTACCTCGACCGTATATCGCACCGTAACAGAGCCTAGTTAGTATTAATTTACCTAATCATTAGCATCAGCCAAGAGTTTTCCAGTTTATGCGTAAATAACCTCATAAAAGTACATAGTGCTATATAATCTAAAATCACAGAATCTCCAAGTCATCTGATCGATTATAATACCCCTAATCAATTAATCATTGCGCATCACACATAGGCGATTCTACTGCAAGTCTCAATGATATGCCCCACGATAAGATAATATCAATCTTCACATAATCTATATATCAGCTATACTTGCGTGATGATTTCAAATCAATTGCAGATCTCAAATAATTACAAAGAAAAATAGCAATTCATTTGGTACAGCATGATGCAAATTACTTAATTCTGCGTTCGCTTTTTTTCGGCTCGTGACTATCAGCTGCAAAATATGAATTTAAAAAATGAAATAGAATAGAAGAATATTTTATATGCATAGCTTCTTCGATAATATGTAACATATATGCATAGATGCTTATTTCCAACTTATATCAACGATTTATAAGGAATGTTGCTTTCCTCGGAGTCCATCAAGTTCGAAGACTGCTTTTTATTGCTAGAATCCTGAGTCAGGTTTTGTCCAGAAGATGAGTTCCGTGCAGTAGGGGTTTCTGGGATTGGCACATCCAAAAAGCTCACCTCAGATCCTTGGCTAGGAACGGGCTTACGGGAGCCACGTGGAGGAGGAACGGCCGGAGCTGCACCACTGCTACCCGTGGATCCACTTGCCGGACTTCGGGTAGGAACCAAAGGCGGCGATGGAGAACGTAAAGAGATATTAGAAGGTTTTGGTGGCACTGCGGGCTTATGTATGAAGTCTGGTTGTTGCGAGAATGGATTCAGCTTCTCAGGATTCAACACCATATCCTTGGGGGCATTAATAGGAATCTTCGTAGGCATACCACCACCTGCCCACCACTTCTGAGTATCAGAACTTGGGTGTTGCAGTGTATTGTTGCTATCTGCATCACTAAATGCCGGTTCACCACGACTCAATAGGTAATCACGACGTCGATCGTACAGCTGGTAGTAGAGTCTATCTGCTCGTACCTCATCAACGACCGAAACAGTGATATCAAATAATGCGTACACAGGTCGGTGGTCAGAAAACTTGATGCTAGGTACTGAGTTATAGGCTCGCTTTTTGATGTTTTTACCCTTAACTAGCACACGATCGGTCCAGGCTGGGGCGCGCTGCTTCTCGCTATCAAACGAGTCAGTTCCAGGGTCGTATTTGTATGTAGGCATGAAAGTTATATCAGCCTCCTGGAAATAAGGGAATGTCTCACCAAGTTCCATTTGCTTAGTGAGTTGATCATATGTGAGCAACTTATCAATGGTTTCTTGGCTACGGTTTTGCTTGATCATTTTACGGATTGTATCGCTAGGCAAGTCGATACGGTAGTTGAAGTCACCCATCCAAATTACAATGTCCGCGTCCTTAATACGACGGTTTCCACTCATTCGCAAACCGTTAAGGAGCAGCTTGTAGTCATTGTGTCTATCTTCAAGGTTATGCATACCAGCAGCCAAGTGCGAGTTCACAACAACAAATTTGGTATTAGAGTGTTTAAAACCAACAGCTACACCACCTTTGTTACCTGTAATTCCACCCAAAGCGGTCTTTTTAGAAGTGCCTTCGACCTCTGTGACTGAGCTAAGCTGAGACTTCTTCACAAACAACATCATGGCTGTTCCTACAAGCTGACCACTTCGTAGTAACAGGTAGTTTTCACCCATAGAATTTAGACATTCCGAGACTTCTCGCTCCCAGTACTCTTTTCGAGATGGATCTACATTCAAGATCTGTGAAGTGGTAAGCTCCACGAGTTCTTGGAATGCAATGATATAGATGTCTGGAAGCTTTTTTGAGTTCACTCTACCATTACTCTCATCAAATACTTCGGGTGGGAAAAGCCAATTAGCAATATCGCTGCCCTCTGACCCATTACTGCGGAATGACCGACCATTCACATTGAAAGTAGCAGCAAACACTGAGATTTGAGACTCACTAGAGTACTCTCTGGTGCGCTGCTTCATCTCTTCCCAAACGTGATCATTGATCGGATCAAAAATTTTGACAGGTTGCTGTCCCTCTGACCTACCCAAAAGCTCATCAATTGCACTCTGTCGCGTTTTGTCAACGAAGTTATTGATGTATAATCTGCTAACACTCTTGGATACGTCACTAAGGGCACCGGCTAGGCCCATACGACCCGAACGTGTGAAACTACTCTTCAAAGCGCCAGTTCCGGTATAATTCTGGCTCAACTGATCGCCGTTATCGGCCCACAAGTTGGCGTGAGCTTCCCAGAGCTCCTGGCTACCGTACATGTCATTGAAATCAAGGAACAGATCCAATGCATCCTTTGAGATCAGCTGCTGGACCAAGTTTGTACGGTCAAGGCAATCCAAGCAATTCACCCTGAAAACACCGATCTGCTCAGTCTCGGCAGATTGGTTTTTGGGATTTGAGCTATAAAAGCCAAATTCCAACATGGAAGGTTGGATTTGGTCGACAAGTTTAGATGCTGCCGAGTATCCAATACCCGCAACTTCCTTGTGGAAATCGAAGTGAGTATAGCGCAATCCCTGGATTTTCTCGGCTGCACGCTGGTAGCGCAAGCTGAGATCAGCCTCCGTCGCAGTGCCTACGCCGGTAGAGCTTGCACTAGCAGTGGTGAGATTGTCAGCACTGATACTACTCTGAGAGCTTTGCCCACTTCGTCCGCTGCGGAGCGAGGTGCTGGAGCTTGCTGGAGCGTTTCCATTAGTGGACTCAACACCCTCAAATGAACCCCTACTTCCCGAATTGCTCGCAAGCAGATCCACAATGTGTACTGCACCGAACCGGTTGATCAGATTGTCAAAGTGCTTGCGTGTAGCAGGTTCAGTGCTCTCAACTGGTCTAGTTATGTTGATTTTGGCCGATAGGAGCTGCGGGTCTTGCTCCCAGAACAGTGGGACTGAACCCCTGAGTTGCACAAACCCGAACTGCTGGCCATTTTTCAGCCACAGAATAGTTTCTGACTCAACAAAGTTTGCAACGTTGCCGTCGTCGTCAATTCCACGGCTATTGAAGCGCGTTCCAGCTCGAAGCCAGCTCTGTTTGCTCAATACTGTGAGAGTTCCTGGTACATCATCCACATCTACTGCCACAGTAGAGGCAAATCCCCTGATCAATGTAGTGAGGAATCCACCCTCGTAAACTGCAATCTGGTCCTCTTGGGTGAGCTTTGACCTAGTTTTGTTCAGATTGGTCGTCATGAATTGATTCCACATAAAGCTCTCGTCTACAGGGGTGAGGAAGTTGGGCGACTTCTCCACGCTAGCCTGTACAGGTGCTGTCAAGTCAAAGTCCGAGGAGTAGAGAAAGCCTCCCAGTGAGAAGAACTTGCGCAATGCTGCCAGCGGGTGCAGGCTATCATCTTGCTCAGTGAAATCTTGAATAAGTCCAAAGAACTCAACACTGTGGATATTGTAAACAGTACGGTGTGGTGTTGGCTTGGCAGCGCGGCTACGGTCCATAATCACACAAGCAAACACCTCATCGCCGTGGTTAATAAGACCTAAGCAGCCATAACACTGACCGATCATATCAAACCGTTCCAGTTCGATATCACGATTTCGAATAGGGAAGAAATCGGGCACCACCGTCGTTTTGCGCTCGACGGAAGACGATTGCGGGTCCGCGGATCTGAATGAGAGTCCATATCTCCGCGTGGCAAGCACAACTTCACGATGCGCACCACGCTTAATATACACCCGCATGTCATCCTCCTTAGCGAGGCTGTGGTTGCTTACCATAGTCTTTTTGAATGGACCTGCGTTAGTACACTAAGATGGTTGATCTGGGTTTGTCAGACTGGGTGTGTAGTGCTGTTGGTCTGGGGCAGGTAAGGGTATTGCGAGGCCAACTAGCGCCGAACGATAGGGCCAGTTAGATCAATGTATTTTTATCACTATATTTAGCATCTTTGCTTAGGATTAGCAAATAAAGATATATCCAATTTAGTAGCTTACTTACATGATCACTCTGCGTTTAACTTGTTATGTTATTCTACTCCCAGCTGTCAAGGTTCCTACGGAATAAAGGTAAACCAATTAAGGGTAGGTAGCCCTTGGAACACACACACGCACGGCGTGACCTCACTGGGATAGTGATTATATATTAAAATACCTAACTAAGAATGATGTGCGTTCTTAATCTTACAGAAGGTAATAAATAATGTAAGAATCGTGAGATTTGCTAATTAGATAGATTATTATCTTACATTAATAGGATAACTCGCGCTCCACATTAATAGAAGAGTCACTTGCTTTGCCAAATAAATAAGCCAGTAGTATTATGACCCCCGACACCAGCGCGGCTGTACCATAATTACTCAATGTACGTCTTAAGGTCTGCAGGAACACAAATATACTTGTGAGCAGTTGCTTGCTGGCATCCCACAAAGTGGGGTCATAAGTAGTTTTGCTCTGCGTAGGAAAATTATCATGCATACGCAGGCTGGGATACATGAACAAATCGCTTAAATCACCATTATTCCCCAAACTGCTGCTTCGCATATGATATCTATGACCCTTGGTACCGGCACCATTGTTGATGCTGTTGTTGCTGGAACCGTCATGAATGCTAGCGTTGCTACTGTTACCAATGCCTCCCAGCTCCAAGGAAAAGCTTTTATCCTCCTCAAAAGAATCATCAACACAGGTTGTGTTGCTGTCATCGCTGAGTACGCTGCGTCTTCGCTGCTCAAAGGTGCCAGATCTGACTTTTGGTGAACTCGAGTTCGAACAAGATGCAGCAATGAAGCTATTAGGCGCATTAGAATTTAGGCTTGGCAGAGAATTACAAGTTGCTGGATCACTAGTAGTAGAATTATCGGATGATGACGTAGTATTAGAGGTATTGTTGCGTTCATCGATCTCGGGGATATGCTCCAATTCAAATTTATTCTTCAATTTCTCATTTTCTGCACGCGCAATAGTTGAAATTTTGTACTGCATACTATAGAGCTGAGCTAAGGGCTCTTTGATATCCTCTAGTGGAGTCCACTCTTCCGATCCTGCAGGAGGAGTATTAGGCGTTGAGGGATGCCCAAATTTTATGTTTAGGCCTTTATGTTGTTTTAAATGCTCAGTTCTTGGTGTATTCATTGTCTTAAACTGGATTCAAATTATGGTAATGCAAGGGATCTGGATTTTAACACTTAGCTTTTACAGCCTGAATGAACTATGAGAGCTTATTATGTTACTCGACAGGTACAGCCCAAGTACAAACAGCTAAGCAGAATAGTATTAACGGATTTATACCTTCTGAAATGATCGAAATGTGATCTTAAACGAATTTGGTCAATATCGGCTAAAATCAGAGAAATGTAAAGAAAATATAACCAAAAATGTTTAGAGCCGTTGCTATATGCAGCTGAGTTTTGATCTCCAACAAGATCAGAGTGACGTTGTGTCTCGGCCCTAACCTTCAACGCGCGAATTTAGCCGCCAGCATACCGGAAAACAGTTTAGGTTTCTCCAGTCGTATCATATGTAAGCTTACAACCGCAGTAGCTCATTGACAACATTATTAAAGGTCTGAAAAATGATTGCACGTGTCAGGCTAAACTATTATCATAATATCCGCTATTTATCAAGTATCATTAATGTTGTTGTGCGCATTAAGCTACCTCTTAACCTCACTTCCAGTTGATTATGGAGGGGTATGCGTAAATAAATATTTATATTACTAAACAATTATATGGTTTGCAGTAAATAAATAAAGACACTAAGTACATGCAAATAATGCCCTATTAGAGTCGAAGCTATATTGATCCTAATTCAAATGATTATAAGAATAAATTACAACATATATAGGGATACATACAAATAACGAATTCATTTTACTTCCAATATACTCTGGAAATCTTCTAAGGCTTGCACGACTGTGTCGAGCTTCTGACCTCGAATCAACCGCTCGCTAAGGTAGTTTTGATGATTGAGAAGGAACTTGATATCCTTGAGCATCTCTTGATTATCAATTTTGGCATCAAATACTTCGCGGCCATAACTGGAGGAATCGCTAGCATGGAATATCACAGTGTACAGCATCATAGTTTCCTCGATTAATTCAAGTGTAATATATCCAGCCTTCCATTGATCCACGCAGGTGTGAGCTTGTTTGGAGAATAAAGCAAGAAGACTTCGGATATCAGGTAAGGACTTGACGCCTAGTACATTAACAATATTGTTCAGCGTGGGAAGAATACCGTTGCGCCAAACAGAGTGAAGGCCAGGAGAGCCATATTGAGTTATGCCGCCCTGTTGTATAGCCCTGCTAAGAGGTGCATCCATGAGAACAGTGATCAATCCGTTATTCATGAAGTTGTATGCAGCATATTCACTCAAGGGTAATATACGCTGAACAAACTGGAGCAATAGCTCGCCGAATTGAGGCTTCTCGGCCGGAATCTCCCCAAACGTATAAATAAGTGCCCGGTCGCAGGCTGACTCCACTATAGCACGTTGGAGTGACTGTTGCAACTCCGTACTGCCACCATCAGGCCCTTGAGAGGTACCATTCTTGGAAGTGTCAAAGCGACCAAGAAGCAGCAAGGACATATCTAAGATAATAAGCTGCGACTTGAGTAGCTCTTGGTCGATACCCAACTGAAGCTGTTTGATGAGTGTGACGTTGAATACTTCCTCGATCAAGCGGCACACTTCCTCAGTCGACATATCATCGATCTTCTCGCTGAAGTTGTAGATCTTGGACAAAATAATAGCAATTGACTGCATAAGGGCCTGTAAAATAGTACGAGAGCTCTCAAATCCTAGGGTACCATATTCAATCAGTTCAATGAGCTTATCACGAAGGAGCTTCACCAGCTCAAACGTGGCTGTGCCGTTCCTAAGGAAAATACATAAAGCCGTTTCAAATCGCGAAATTTCCGTTCTCTGGACTTCGTCGAAATTGAGAAACTCGCGAGTCTTTTCAAAACTGTTCGCAAGAACTAAACGACGACCCCAGTCGGATTTACGCGCGTTCGAGACAGTGGATTTAGTGGAAGAAACTCTGAGGAACTCGCACCACACAAAAAGTAACTTCGAGAGATGCTCCACAGCATCAACCTCAGGGTCACTAATCTCCATAGATAGTGAATTCTCGCGCTCTTCACCTTTTGTAAGTATAGAAGGATAAATTACGCCTAGTTTGGAGGTAAGGCTTCCAATCTGTTGAGACAGGTTATCAAGTCCTGATGGTTTAATCTCCATCTGAATTATGAGCAGTTCGACCGCGGAAATCTTAAGCGCAGTCTGTGATTCTACAAAATTTTGATCTAACTCAAGGGAGATAACTTTTTCAACTGTGTTCACTGTCGACGGCTTCAATCCCTCCTGTGAAAGTTTTAGAGAGTCAAAAATAGCACGCAGAGCATTCATGTCAGAAACTTGACCCTCTCTGAGCTCAATTTGAGCTCTTTCCTCAATATGAGGCATGACAGTTCTTAGCATATCAAGCAATCCCTCTTGTTGGCGAGATGCCGCCAAGAAAGCAGCCAAATCACCGATAGTCTCCACAGGCTCAAGCTTATTGGTGAGAATATTTATAAGCTCCTTTTGAAGATTCTCAATTTCAGGTTTCAAAAGGAAAGCAAGCAATGAAGGAGAGTCTGGGTTTTCGATTAGCATCGTCCATATGTTGAGAATAAGTTGTCGCAATTCCGCGCGATCCAAGAAAATCGAAACAAGTTGACTGGTTTTTTCGAACAGCTTGCGCTCAATATGGGTTTGCTTACGAGTTATCGGCTGTCTTCGGTCGTACTTAGTGGAAGTATAGCTAGGATTAGAGCTGATCATACCCAAACACTGTGAACAGAACTCAAGCACCTTGCGCGAACCAAGGTTGGTAAGGAGGGGTGCAATCGAAGTCTCACGCAATTCTGAGGATGACAAGAAGCTTTGCTGAAGTACCTCTGAGTATGGAAGCAGCAACTCAATTACAGCTAGTACTGATTCATCGAAAGGCTCCATTGTGAGATATTTAGATGCAAACGCTAATGCAGTCCTATTGATGACATTCTTCTGAAGTTCATTAAATTTCCAAGCAGAATTTGACATAACTGAAGCGTTACTAGAATTGCTAATTTTATTATTGAGCAGCACATCAAAAATTCCCTTCAAACCATTAATTAGCACTTCGGGGCTGCTATACCAGGTAGTATTGCTTAGAATGACCCAGATGCGCATAGGATCATAATATGCGTACTGCTTCAAAAAATCAAAAGCCAAACTAATATTCTCCTCATTAGTTCCAATAGAAGAAGAGGGGCCACAACTCTGCTGGAGCCACATCTGGAGCTTACTAGCAACAAAATCCACAATATCACCACGAGCAAGACCACTAGAAACTGAACTGAGTACAATGTTATCTCGAGCTGTTAAAGTCACCAATCGCAAAATCTCTGTAGTCTGAGAACTCCAGTTAGTGCCTTCATTGATAGCAGCATTCTCCAGTATTCTCCCTAGAAGAGACCATCCATTGTAGTCAAAGTGCCAGCTTACGAGACACAGACTGCCCTCGAATGCGATCAGTGTACCCTTAGTGTTGGGCTCAATTTCCAGGGCACCCTGACGATCAGTGCTACGGGCAGGAAGAACAGTCACTACTCGGTTATTACGCACAGGCTGGGAAATATGTGTTGAGTCCAACTCTTTTGCCCCATCAGGTAAGTCGAGATAATGGCCATCAACTTCGCAAATATACGAGTGTAATTGCTCCAAGTACGCAACTCGTGCGCTTCTACTCAGTGTTTGGGCAATGTATACAGCCTCCTGAAGGGTAAAAGGCATTCCACTATGGGCAGATGTATATACAGAGTTGCTGAACCACTTTTCCTCCTTCAGTCCCTCGTGGTCACGCACAGTAAGTGCCATCGCACGGAGAAGATCACCACTGGGCTCACTTATTGGTGCAAGTCGACTAATGATATCAGCGACCGTTTGTGACAGTCTCACCTTCGACGCAATACGAAGATTAGCTCCGCTGATAATGCTGTGGGCCTCAATCATAGTACCCAGACCAGGAACAGAAGCACTTATACGATCAAGTAAGAGCGTTGACCAGTGCGTCCCAGCATCAGGCTGAATACTTTTCATCAATGCTTCGATATCAACAATCTCCTCGCTTTGCGTGTCGATGCGGTGAAGCTGTTCAGCCATGATAAATAAGGCTAATCCCCAAGTGAGATTTAAGAACAAGTCATTTGATTTATTCACTTCAGCGTTAATTGATTCGAGTAGCTTTTTGTCTGGCTTTGTTTGCATCCAATCCTGCCTCAAATTGATAAATTCAATGGTAGTCAATACTTCTAACGCATAAGCTAAGTCAGACGGCTGCTTGGTGCGCGTCTTACGCGCCTCTTGCCTTTGCTCGAGCCAAAAGCGAGTAGTATCCGTGTTGAACCTGATTTCAGTATAAAGCAAAGAGTAAACAACTTCTAGTAGTAGAACATCACTCTGTTGAAGTGCCTCAGTGATCAGCACATTAAAAAAGCGCTCCCTCGGGATGAGTGCACTTGCTTTCTCTACAACTTCATAGAGTAACTTTTCCTCATTTGATGGATTTTTGGATAGATTTTTAGCCTCAATCTTAAACAGTTTACTGGCGAATTTTGCAAAAACTGGAAGAAGTGCACGGTGTTCTGGCTTATCGCACTCCTCCAGCTCCTGGTGATGACTATTCACAAAGTCTGAAAGAGCTGAAACTTGCTCAAGAGTGGGCGAATGCTCGAAAAGCACCGCAGTGGCAGATTCCCACGACATGCCTAAAAATCACTGGTGCTGTGTTAGGTGAGTAGCTGCCTAGCCCTGAACTCTAGGCTATAACGGTGGTGGAACACATGGTAAGCATACATAATTATATCTATTTCATTTAAATGAGCGCAACAATTTTCATCTTTTGGCTCACAAATTAAGTTATTGAGAAATGGGATATATTCGCTTGTCTTTCTTTTTTGTTTTCTGTTCTGCACACGCTACAATGATCCCTCCTCGCGTTGAGATGTTGTTGTCTATCTTAGATGCCACTTAACCTAGCCGCATTTCTCCCTATGCTGGTGAAAATTTGTGGAATAAAGCGTCTCCAAGACGCACTTCCAGCCATTGAAGAAGGTGCTGACTTTCTGGGAATTATTCTGGTGCCGAATCGCGCGCGCACGATTGATACTGATGCTGCTCTAGAGCTTAGCAAGTATTTGCATAGCCTGCCAGAACCTCGCCCCAAATTAGTTGGTGTGGTACGCAATCAGCCCAAAGAAGATGTCATTGAACTTAAGAATAAATTGAATCTCGATTATATTCAGCTACATGGAAGCGAGCCAGAGGATTGGCTGAGTGAATTGCCAAAGCCTATAATTAGACGACTCGTACCTGGAACTGCTACTTTTGCGACTGACGTAATAAAAACCACCAACTTAGGAGCTACACCTTTGATTGACAGTGAACAGGGAGGCGATGGTAAAGTTCTGAATTGGAATGATTTGAATCAAGGTGGTGATCTTAAGTTTGTCTTAGCCGGTGGTTTGACCCCAGAAAATGTTAGTTTAGCTACCAAGGTACCGGGATGTATTGGTGTGGACGTAAGCGGAGGCGTAGAGACTAATGGCGTGAAAGATGAGACTAAGGTCAGAGAGTTTATAAAGAATGCTAAAACCGCGTGATTTTCTCATATTTTAAACAGCATTTACGTTTCATTTTCATCCTGATTCATTATTGTGTTGTCATAATTATTATTACTATGGTTTTTATTGTTATAAATCATAGATGCTATGCATTAATATTTGTTAATAAATAAATATACGGTTCTGAATACCGTGTCGTAGTGTTGTATGCAACTGCGTACAGTCTATTAATATTGATGTGTGATAAAGTGGGAAAAAGATCAGAAACGAGTGAACAGAATAAGACTGCCTATCTCTTAGTGTTCAAAGATTTAGTAAAAACATTGAACATCTTTGACTTCTGACCACTCTTAGGAGTAGAGCTAGGCTCCTTCTCCCAAGGAGCTGGGGACTGCACTGGGTGTAGAGATTCAGAGAAAAAACTCATTTCAGGAATTTGTGTGGTATGATTTGATGATACTAGAGACGCTGGTGCCTTCAACTTGAAAGAAGATAAAGCTTTATGTTGTCAAATCTTGAGGATCTTTCAGAACTTTGGTTTGATAGTTGGGTTCCCGCCATTAAATATTTCACCACATATATATTTTTTCACCCACCTCACCCGTGCCCACGATGACCGCGTAAAAGGCTTGCAGGTACCACGCTTCTCCATAAATGTATCATCAGGCAAGGGTTATGCAGAAGTGCCGTTGGGGCCTTGCGGGTGGCGGTCAAAACGGTAAACTGGCATGAACAACTAGCGTTCAAAAATGTTAAAATATGTTTAAATAACGATAAATATTATATTTATGCAATAATTGTTATTAATTTCCTCCTTAGTCTCATCAAAATTTCCTAATCGCCACTTATGCTATGACCGATTCATTTTATCACGTGTTTGTTATTACTAGCGTTAGCAGTAAATACCACCTAAAATGAGGGGGAAAACACCACTCGTATTGTCATCCTCAAGCATAGTCATTATGTCATATTGTCATAGTGTCATCGTGACATAGTGTCATAGCCACACGCGATGATGCAAAAGTCATGCTAATCTTCGCGATCTCAGAACTCACACTTTGAAAAAAAATTATTATAATTTGAAAAAAAAAATTTCAAATTTTTCCAATTGATCAATCTGGTAATTTATGGCTAAAACTTTTATATATATGTGTGTGGTAAATCTCGCGAACACTTTAGGACTATTATGCTGTCGAAGTAATTGTTATTGTTGTTGTGAATATATATATAAAGTGTGTAGTTGATAAATATTGAGTACCATAAGTTATGAGCAAAAATGGCGCGGTTCAATATGCTGTTGATACAGAACGAGAGCAATAGCATCTGCATGAAGGAATTGGACACATGTTATACTTTTGGAACCATTGTCTTGCATGTACGGAATGGAAAGCGTGGTTACATTTCAAACAGAAAGTAGGCCATCTGTCTGACTCTACTTCATCATCAATGCATGGTCCCAACGAATTTGTACATACACCACAGCTGGGAAGCTGATGGTTACAGACTAAGCATCGGTTCCACAGCTTCCAATGAGTTTTGTCTGAACTTGTTCCAGATCTATGATAATGACCACCTCCACCGCTATGTCTACTCTTACTGCCGTACTTGGAGCTATTGTCCCTGCTGAGTGTTTGTTTCGTCCAATTGATGATGTTTTTACAGTGTGAACAGCGGAGGTAAGCTTGACCAACGATCGGTGGAGTAAACCCAGGATGCTGTGAGTCAAGCTTGTTACGGGCAACGTCTAAGCGGGCACGCTGGGTGAAGTATTGCCACGAATTGAGCAGCTGGCGGTATTCACTGAACCACATTGGAAATTGAGGGTTGTCAACAAAGCGGGGCCAAGCAAAAGATATGAGTAAACAAACAGTTTGAATATCTCCGGATCTATCCAAGTAAGCCTGAAGTAAGTAAAGAACCTTTGGTGTGAATCCGGTTAGAATAATACCCTCAAGATCTCCCTTCAAAATAGCCCTGGTAGTAAGCGTGTTGAGGTATTTCCCCACTTCTTTTTGCGGCAAGAAACGCAGTGCAATTCCAAGTCTTTCCGTCAATGGTAGTGATCCATCATCTAGCACATCCAGCCAAGATTTGTCAGAAATATAGGCAAAAATAGCTCGTAGGTATGGTGCGCTAAGTTCTGATGCAAGACGGCGGCACTGCTCACGCCAGACGTTGTTTGTTGGAACATCTTTATACACAAGATATCCTGCGATAGCGGTAGACATGAGTCGTAGACTCTTATTTCCAGACTTAGCCAAAGACTCAACTGCACGCTCCACATTATTATGGAAAACAGCCCATCCAGCTGCTTTTTCAAATTTGCCCTCTTCTTCTAAGTTCACAAGACGGGACTCCAGTTCGCTCAGTCCGAAATCCCAGCCAGCAAGTCGAAGTCCGAGTTGTCTATAAGCATTCGAATCATCACCTGCGCTTACATATGCTGATCCAGGTGACTTGCGGACAGCATATTTTACCGCATCATCTACAGATTTACTGGTTAACGGTTTGTTAAATCCGCTGGACCCAGGTACCTTATTAACACGAAACCTTAAAGATTCCTCGCTCAGTTCATCCCAAATACTGGCGACACCAACATATCTTAGATCAATTTCGGGTGTCTGAAGGTAGTTATTGGGCTGATTCATGAGATCTTGCTGCAGTTTCACCCATTTCCAAGCGGCGACTATAGATGAAGAGCTCATTCCTGAATTATGCATCGAATTGATCGCCTCTTGGCAACTTGCTGGTAGGTTTAAAGATGATGGGTCCGTAAAGAGGCTGATATTACGCTGCGCATCTAGCGAGTAGCCAGCCAGTGCTCTCAATCGCATAGTAGTAGTGATATCGTTTCGGAGAATCACCTCAAGTTTTAGACCATCAGCGCTACTTTCCTCGTCATCCTCATCAGACACTGAATCTGTATTTTTTTCCTCCTCTGAATCAGATTCATCAAATATACCACTTTTTGTGGGGGCTGTGTTGGAAGTAATGCCGCCGGATGAAGCAGAATTAGAATTCCCCGACACAGCTCCTACCACACCGGCTACACCCGATCCTGATGGTATTGATGTTGACGCAGGATCTTGGGATGATCCTTCATGAACTCTTTCGCCATTGATATTTTTGTCGTCATTAGTCTGAGGAGATTCTGTTCGAGCTTCCCTCTTGGGCTGCAAATTGTCATGATGTTCATGAGTGAACTCTCCTAAATGCACACCTTGAGTAGAAGCTACCAGGAAATCAGAAGGGGGAAACAGTGTATGGAAGTTATTAAAAGGATCAAAATGAATTGCAGCGGGAGGCGATAGTATGGGCATTCGATATATTGTGCCAGATTGACGCACACACACAACTTCAGGTAATCCAGTTGCGAGGTTCCAAGTATAATCGAAAGAAACAACCTTGTCTGTTTCCGTTTTGAGGTTGTAAACCTTGTTTACAAATAGTGATCGTTCTGTTGCGCTGATGGTAATGGGGGTCGAGGGGCTCACGTAGGTGCCCAATCCCTCAGTTTTAGAATTAGTGATTTGTGGTGCCCCGGTACTAAGGGATCCTTGAGCACTAGATTGAGTCGTAGAGTTTGAAGCTGCCTGTGGCATCAGATTTGACACAGTGTTTGATACTGAGTTTGCAACTGAGTTGGATACTGAGGTAGTGACTGAATTAGTAACAGACTGGGGAACCGAATTTGTGCCCGACCATGAGCTGTGAGATGAAGGTGCAACGCCAGCTGCTGCCGCTGCCGCTTGACCCTGTGCTGCTGCTGCCGCCGCTGCTGCTGCAGAGACCACAGAGGGGTGTTCCAAATCTGTATTATCAGTGAGCCTACGACTGAGATTTGACGATGGCATTGGCTCATCATGAGCTTGATTATTTTTCAAACCAGATGACAAGTGGCTAGTGAGGGGTCGTTTCGTGGTGGGCATCGAACTGAGCTCCCAACGTCGAATACGTGCACCACCCTGCAGCACTGCCAACTCATTCTCATCTTCCATGGAGAATCTCAAGCATCGCGAGTCTGGTTTCTGGTCTTTGAATACTCGAGGCATTACCAGAAGAGGTTCGCTGACGGTATTAGAGGTACCAATAGAAGGATTATCACTTACAGTATTATTAGGGAACATGCGCCGATCCCACAAAGCAACATGGTGGCTTTCGCCGTATGAAGCAAAAATGTTCGGATTCACTTTACTGAATTCAATATTGAGACAGAGTGAAGTGGGGATGGTGGTAGTAATACTGTTGCTGCGGATGTCGAACTCGCTGATCCGCTTCGTTTCACCAAACAAGAGATTGGTATTCGATTGGGGAACAAATTTCAGTGCATTAACTGTCTCTTGAACAGGTAGAGTTGTCAATGGAACTACTTGAGATTCCGCTTTTATGTCCCACAAATAGATAGAATCCTGCTGCTTCACGCGCTCATACGCGGTTGCAAGAAGAGTGGCGGAGCTGAAGGATAGAGCATTACATCTACGAGTTGCTTGAGGTTTGAGTTGAAGCATAGTCTGCGCTCCAGAGGCATTGAGCTCTCTCACATATACACTGCCGGAATTGATTCCGTAACCCACGAAGTTGACGAAACTGGGGCTGTAGTCAAAACAGCGCGCGACATCAGCGGTGTCGAAGCCAAATTCGCGGGTACCAACAGAGCTCCCTGTGTTGAAATGGTACAACATCACCTCATCGCGGCCCAGACCGAGCCCGACGAAGCGCTGAACGTCGGGGGTATCCCACTCTACTGCATGCAGGAGCTCGGCGGACATGGGGTTTGGGAACTGTGGCCGAGCGTATCTATAGATATATACGGAGTTGAGGAAAAGTGTACGGTGGACATTATAATTGAAGAAACCTGTAATTTCGTAGGAAATTTTTTCAATTTTTTTCATATATGGAAAAATAGATAAATATATGTATATACATATGTATATTTTCATTGCAAGGTTTCAAGCAGCCCATGTAATTTACATAAACCAGGATTGACTGCTATCCAATATAGTTATTGATATTGAAATGCTTCAATTGTGCTTCGGAAATGACACATTGAACCTTAAGATGAATCATTCCAAGCTCTTGCTATATATATTTCATCTCGCCTTAATTTTATTTGATTTAATATATACATGTGCTCGTGAAGATGGGGCAAGGGCATGCGTAGTTTTCTTCATTTGAGACGGCACTTTTCCGCCAAGCCAAAGCTCGACATTCTCGAGTATGCTAAGCAGATTCCTGATGCGGTCTCAACTCCTCAATCGAACTCCTCAGTTGAAAATGAGCTCGATTGGTCCCATTTGAAGCAGGATCATAACATGTCACCGGAGGATTCTGGAGCCTCGAATGTTACTGAACAGAAGGAAGAGCTTATTTTCAAAGAAGTATTATCTCAGGTTTTATCCTCCTCACAGAAGCGAAAAACAAGTCAGCACCAAGGTGCAAGTAGAACTCCTCTCAGTGATAGCATTTTAGCTCTGTTCGAGAAATCAGAAACCAATAAGAATGAAGATGAGGTCACTTCTAAACAGCCACAAGGAAATTCCGGGACATTGTTAGACAGTTTGCTCAATTCCGATGTCATGGAGCAGGCGAGTCTTCAAGAAAAAGAGAAACGCGAAGTGGCTGAAAAGCAGCTAACGGAAATTAACAAAATAATTGACAGCTTGCCCACAAATAAAAGCTTAATTGATTTCTTCGAATCTGATATTTTGTCAATTTATTCTGAGAACAGTGGTAAGTCTCAGAGACCTCAATTAAGAAATGAGGTTAACGATACAACAGTGCCCTATATATTGGAAAAATGTATTAGGACTTTGAATGAGGAATTTAAAGACCCAACTGGTGCAATTCACTTGTTTGAAACTACCAAGCATTGTAGTGTGGATTTGTTTTCTGTGGCTTGTTCTGCAGAGGTATACAACCAAATTATTAAAATACGCTGGTATGAGTATCGGGATCTTTACGCTGTAGTGAACCTCGCCGCAGAAATTGCTATCAATGCAATTCCTCCAGCTCTAGAAACCACAGAACTTCTTGCTGCCATTTATAGAGAGGCCATGGATAGTTCGAAAGGAATTGGTTCGTCACCATATGGAATGCCCCTTTGGACATCTAACGAGCAACAGCAACTGTTAGAACTTAATCGATACAGACTGCGTTTCCAGAATGTCTGGGCCAGTAAGCCTCAGTTGCGTTTCTAATGTACATAGTTTATGAAAAGTAATGAAATTCAATAAATCATGATTCAAAAATATCCATACCATCTATCCCCGGAAAAGAGTGTAGCGACTACTCAATTAGATTCGTTGATTGAATTTGTTGGAATAAAATCGAATAAAAAATATCAAAGTTTAAAGAAAGAGATTTGAAAAGTTAAGAAGAAAAATATGAATTTCACAAAAAAAATATTGACGAGGGTGGGATTCGAACCCACGCCCCCGTAGAGAACAGAATACTCCTTGAGTTTCAAGGAAACGGTTAATCGCTTGAGTCTGTCGCCTTAGACCACTCGGCCACCTCGCCTAATTGGATGTTATGGGGAGCACTTTTACATTCAAGTAGGCACTTTTATGTATTGCATTTGTCCAGTCTTCATTCTGCTTCATTCTGCATCCCCCTGGATGAAGTGACAAGTGTATCACTTAGTTATTGCATCTTCAGCACTCAGTAATGTTACAATACTCTGAATTCAAAAGTATATATGAGTATCTACAACTTCTTTTTATCTGTCTCTGAAGGAAGCCGTCTGTGCGTTATATGAAAATAATAGTAACAGAGTCATCCTTTCATAAGGTGTTCAGAGTCAAAATAATAGCTAATGACTTAATAAAATCACCATAATGCATCAATTCGTTAGTTTTATGTAAATAAATTATACTATCAGGGCTCTGCTGGCTCTGGTTCTGTCTGTTCTACCGCTGATTCAGTCTGCATTTGTTGTTGGCGAATTGCTTGTCTCGTACGCAGAGCCAGTAGGTAGTCAATGACACCCTTTAGTAAGAAATAGATACCGACAATAAGCAAAATTCGAGACCATGTTGTATAATCTGTAGGCTGCGTAATCTGCTCTGTTGTTGATTGACCAGTAGGATGTAAGGTATAGCCTATAGGTGGACCATCTTTGAAGTTGTTAGGATCGAGAGGAGTATGTGCCACTGGAGGTGCTCCTGGGGGTTGAGACTGCTCGGGTGCCATCTCGTTGCTCAGTTCGATCAAGTTAACACCGAACCCGCAAAAGGCACCTCCTCTGAGCGCATGTGTATTGTGGAATAAATAAAATCCAAGACAGGCAGGAATTCCAAAAGCAACTGTAAGCAGCAAAACCCACGCAAAAGATAGTGGCGAGCCCACTGCCATGTTTCCAACAACCACTTCGTCCACGAAATTGGTGGCAAGTATAGTGGTTTCCCAGTAAGAAGGAGTCGCATCGGCAGAGGCTTCTTCATAAGTTGGTGGTTGATCCGCAGGAGTGAAGTCATCATTTTCGTCATCAATTACACCGGGGTTCAACGGTTGAGAGCCATTAGCCCCATTCTCACCTTCCTCTTTAGCCACTAAGTTCCCGAACACACCATCGGATGAGGGTGCATTCGGATTCTCACGAGACGACGAGGCATTCTCAGACGATTGGTTCCTATTTATAGCATTCAACATGGTGTTCCATAGGGAATATACCCTGCTTGATGGCTGTTCTCTCTGTGACACACTGGACTCCGAGTTGTGCGAGGGATTGGATGTACCGTCTCCACTGCTCGGTCCAGCTCTAGAATTACTTCCTTGACTTCTTGTGCGATCGTCTTGCCAATCATCTTCAGAATCAGAATCAAGAAGGTCAAAAGCGCTTGCGAGTGGATCACTAGCAAGTGAGTCAACTGTAGAAGCTGCTGGGACACGAAAGTCTGAGGTTCTCCTTGATGTACCTGGAGGAGATAAATTGCGAGGTTCCGTATTAGGGACTGCCTCATAAGCACCTCTTTGCGAGGGCATTTTATTCAGTATGTGATGAGAAACAAAGAGGCGTTGGGAAATCTTGGGGCGAGGGGTCGCACTGTGCCTAATTCCCCCACAACGCACTAATGAGACATCAAAGCTGAAATTTAATTGCGAAGAATGAAGCCGGCGAGCTCAAACTTTGACATGCATTTCTTTAACTTTCTAGGATAACTGATTATTAATGAGATATGAACTTTTATATATATAAATATACGTATATGTGCCCATTACTCTATATCACTGTCTGAAGTGGACACCACCACTCCTCTCACAACCAGTATAGAGTAACCACACCATCTTGTGTAGCAGATATAGAGAAAGAGTGACATTTAATCATGCCCGTACCCAAGACGCGACCATGGATATTCCTGAAGAATATGAGGAGCTCGACTTATACGCAGTTTTAAAAACTGACAAGTCACAAGACCAGAATGGAATTCGTAAAGCCTACTTACGTAGGGCGCTCAAAACCCATCCTGACAAGGGAGGTGACAAAGAAGAGTTCAATCAGGTCTCTTTCGCTTACTCGATCCTCAGTGACGAGGGTCGCAGAAAGCAATATGACGCGACTGGTAAGCTCAATTTCGCTGCTGATGCCTCAATTGCTGATCTTTTCTCCCAAATGGTACGAGTTGAGATCACTGAGGACATGATTGAAGAGGACAAGAAGTTATATCAACACAGCGAGGAAGAGAAAAGAGATATTTATGCTAATTACAAGAAGTTTAAAGGAAATTTCGACCGAGTATTCGAGAATATCATTCACTCGACTACTGAGGATATTGATCGTTTAGTTGACGTTATCAAAGAAGGCATCAAAGCAAAAGAGCTCCCTAAGTATCCTGATTTTGCGAAAACCACATCTTCCAAGCATCTGAAATCACGCAAATCGCAAGCTACCAAGGAAGCGAAGGAAGTTGAGGAAAGTCGTAAGCAATTGGGTCTTGAAAGCGAATCTGGTCTTGCTGCTCTCATTAAGAGCAGGCAGCAGAAGAGGTCAGGCTTTGATGGGCTCATTGATCAGTTGGAAGCTAAATATGCTAAGGGAAAAGGTAAAGCTAGAAAAGCAAAATAAATATTAAATATTAAATATTATTAATTTATTGGTATTGATCTGTGACAGAATTAGTGCATATACATTTGTTCCACTCGAGCGTACATATCGCGCAAATGCTTCTCACTCAAGCCATTACCAAGTGCTCTGCCAAACATTTTTAGTACTCTTTTAGTTCCACTGTAGACTGCCATTCGCCTTGCATTGCTCTCTGCGTAGAACTTCTCGGTGCTTCTGCCCTCACCGATCGCGATATCTTCATGATAAGCGCCTGATTTCAATTGGGCTCGTAAGCACACTGAAACTATTACTAAATATTCTTCTTCTTCATCATTATCACCATTATTAATAGTTTCCTTGGTTTCTAATAGCACTTTAACCGACTTTTCTTCCAGCCACCAGTTCTCGGGTCCGAATATTTCGTTAGCGGTGGATATAGCATAATTTCGGGGCACGTAATAAATTGGCGTGGTATCGTCGCCGAACCCTGCTCTTTTCTGGAGACTCTGAATTGGTATATGAGCATCCAATTTATCGCTGATCTCAGCTGGATTCCAGCTGGAGCTCATTCCGTGCGCGAGTATCCACGTCAAGAGACTAATTGACCCGGTCAAGGGTTGTTTGGGTATCACGACGAAGACTACTCGTAGCCTGCTGCTGCTGCCTTGGATAATTCTATTTAAGTATTCAATAAAGAAAAAGTAAAGAAAAAAAATACAAGCGTAATAAATTCACATAACAAAAACTAATCCTTAGCAGAAATATCACTTGATATCTCGCTATCGTGTTTCATATTTATTATGTATGCATAAATACTACACACTACTCTATTTACTGCTGGTACTCGTTCCACTGTCTAGAGGAATCGTAGTATGGCTGGTTGTATTGTCCCTGCCAGTACATATTCTTTTGCTGGGCAGCAGGAGAATCGGGCTGCTGCATCTGAGACGTCATGGGAGGAGCACCATAGGGGGCATTGTAATACATCTGCATGTACGGAGGCTGCTCGTAAGGGTAGTCGAATCCTCTAGTGTAACCATATTGGCCGTAAGGGTTCGCACCGGGGAACGAGAAGTCCGAGAACTGCTGTCCACCAGGCTGCTGGCTACCGGGCTGCTGCTGGCCATAGGCTTGCTGGCCGGGCTGCTGACCGGTCTGGCCGGGTGCAGGGCCAGGCTGGCCAGTGGGAGGGGGCATCGTCTGCATAGGAACTCCCATAGGGCCCATAGGCGAAAATCCGAATGCGGGCTGGGCCTGGCCGGGCTGGGCAACAGGGGCATACTGAGATTGCATGAACTGGTGCATGGGGGGCATGTGAGGCATGCTGTAGGGCATGTAAGGGAAAGGCATCATCTGGGGAGGAATCTCACCAAACTGGCTCTGAGCGGCGGGCTGGCCATAGGCCTGAGCTGCAGCAGCAGAGGCCTGGGGAGGGATCTGCTGGCCAGGTACCTGAGGACCCTGGGTCTGGGGCACCTGGGGAACTTGAGGAACCTGGGGAACCTGGGGAACCTGAGGACCCTGAGCAGGCTGTTGCTGCTGCTCAGCGGCAGCGTCAGCTGAGGGCTGGGAAGGCACCTCTGGTCTCTGCGCAGGCACCTCAGTCTCCGGCTGGGGCTCGCTCGAGGTGGCCTCCGACGAAGGTTCCTTGCTCTCCTTGTTCTTCTGCTCACTCTTCTTTCCCTTCTGCTTCTTCTCGGGAGCAGCACTGCCCTGGCGACTCTTCTTCACGTCAGCAGCGGGCGCAGTGGGGAGCTCGAGCTTGTTGATCTGCTTGGCCAAAGCGTCTGGCGATGCAGCCTTCTTCTGGCGACGACGACGTTTCTCAGACTGCTCTTCTCCCTTCTTCTCACTTCCCTCTACACTGGCCTTCTCCACCTTGTTTGCACTGGCCTTCTCCGCGGGCTTCTCTACGGGCTTCTTGGGGGCAAGCGCCTCGGCCCAAGACATCTTTCCATTGGGACGCAACGAATCAGACTCGGCGTCCGGCGCAGAGGCTGATTTGGCATCAGTGGGCTGTTGTTTCTTGGGTGCGCTGGCCTCGACAGGGACCTCGGCGGGGGCCTCAGTTGAAGCAGGCTCAGCAGGAGCATTATGGGCGGTAACGGGGGCCTTACGCGAGGAGGGGGCAGAAGTACCATTAGTAGCCGGCTGCTGCGGCTCGGGGACGGTCTCAATCTTCTGCTGTTGGGTCAACGCCTGGGCCCAGCTCAACTTTCCGTTCGGCACCGCCGAAGGAACAGCTGTGGCTGGGGATGGGGCACTATGAGTAGTAGTAGCAGGCTGGGGCTGCTTTTTAACAGCAGCGGTGGGCTTAACGGGGGCTGCTGGGGTGGCCTTCTTAGGGGCCTCCTTGGGGGTCTCCTTGGGGGTCTCCTTGGCCTCCTTGGCCTCCTTAGCCGGCTTGACATTTTCCTTGGGCTGGTCAC